>JAZKJV010009529.1:0-600000 GCA_037367405.1 Ottelia alismoides
TATGGCGACGAATGGACAGTTTAGTCGAGGCTCTGTCGACACCCACATCGACTCCATTCGCTCACCCCTCTCAAATAATTCAGGGCTATTTCCGAGACACCGGTTCAAACCCTAAGAACCGATCTCCAGACTCCCTGCCTTCTTCAATAAGCCGGGATCACTCTCGTCCCGGACTCTGTCCGTTTTGGATGGCCATTGATTTCACTCCTTACACATCACCATCCTTAACAAAGTTCTGTGCCGACCTTGACACAGACCGCATCTCTTTACCTGGTGCTGCAATTCAGACTGATCGAGGCATTCTACCATGTGCAGACTTAGAAATCGAGACAGTCAACCCAGCAGAGATAGAAATGGCAGGAGGAAGGGGAAAAGGACCACAGCCTCAGCAGGAGCCCGAAGACCATGCCGCAGAAGGACAATACACTACGCAGGGTGAGGTCAACAGTCAACTGCTGGCTTCCATCCAAGCCATTCAGCAGCAGCTGACTAACCAAGCCCTGGCCCAGACCGCCTTCCAGGACATGCTGAATGATCTGAGAAGAAGGGCCGATGCGAGAGACGGCCGACGGGAGGACGATCCCAATTTCGAGGAAATCAATGATGAGTTCTCAGTGGGACCTGACTTTGACGCAGCAGAAGAGGATCCACCGCAGCCCAAGCCCACGCTCAAGCAGACATACAACCCAGGAGCAGGGCGCATCACTGAGTGGATTCAGATTCCACGTATGCATGCTCACTTCGAACTGAAGCCACAGTTTCTGTCACTGCTTCCCACTTTTCATGGAAACACCACTGAGGAGCCATATATTTTCCTCAAGAAGTTCAACCGCATCTGCTCCACCGCTCACTACCCCGGGGTTCCCCTGGATGTGATCAAGATGACTGCATTCTCTTTCAGCCTTCAAGACAAGGCCCTTTACTGGGTCGATCATCTCGGGAAGGTCGTCACCACCTGGGAGGAACTAAAATCTGCTTTCCTCCACAAATTCTATCCTCTGGGGAGATTAAACCAGATGCGTGCCCGGATCTCCAGTTTCTGCCAGCAGCCCCACGAGACGATCCATGAAGCGTGGGAGAGATTCAAGGATCTCCAGGAGAAGTGCCCCCACCATGAAATACCCAAGACCAGTCTCGTGCAACACTTCTTTGGGGGGCTATCATTTGAGAGCCAAAAGCTCGTGGATGCAGCTTGCGGCGGTTCACACTTTAATAAGGACGAGGACGTCGTGTGGAATGTCTTTGAAGAAATGGCTGAGGGAGAAGCAGCCCAATCCTCGTCCCGAGCCTACATGAAGCCACCGACCGCCATCAGCAAGCCAGTTAACATGGCTTCTCACACTGAGGACAAAGATGAAAGCTCCAACCTGAGTATCATCGGGAGCCACTTGTCTAAAGTGGATATCATCGAGAAGAGGTCACAGGACCTCGAAAAACTGGCAGTTATAGAAAAGAGGACCCAAGGTCTGGAGAAGCTCGACCAGATTTCCCAGCAGCTGGAGCAGCTCGTCCGCGCACTGAATGCAAACATGTGCAACGCTGTGTCTACCTCTGCCGAGCCGAACGCTGAGAAGAAGGAGCCTACAATGCAGCAGAATCCTCAGCCGACTCCCCCGCAGCCCCCGCCAGTCCAGCACGTATACTACGTGCAGGTCCCGGAGCAGCCACCGCAGCCTCAGACACAGATGGTTGCATATCAGCCAGAGCACCAGCTCGCTTACTCCGAGCAGTTCTCTCCACCCCCGCCGCTGATCCAGGAGATCAATGGCGTCTGGAACAACGAAGCGCAGCTGACCCGTCCTCAGGGACACTCTCAGGGTCAGAACATGGGCAACAGGCCCTTCCAGCAGCAACACCAGGGTGGAAGACCATTCCAGCAGCCCTACCAGTACCAGCCTCCCTCACATGGGAACACGTGGAGGCAGAATTACCAACACGGGCCTCAGCAGTCCGGATATCGTGGACAAGGACATCACCAGCAACCGGCTGCACAATACAACCAACACCAGTCGCAGTACTTTTCCAATCCCCCTCCTCAACAATTCGCACAAGGATACCAGTCACAATCTCAACCGCCATATCAGCAGTCTAGACCCCAGCTGGGGGAATCTTCTGAGATTGTGCCGGTCAATCCGGCCCTGGCCTGTTTGGAACAGTTGATGAAGAATATGGCCGAGATGACCCAGAAGATCGACGACCTGACGGCAACCAAAACCGTCATACCAGCCCAGGTCGAAGCCAATCCTAACAATTTCCGACGCAAGGAGCAGGTAGCCGGCAGTGTCCAACCCGAATCAGGTGAACTTAATTGTTTTTTATCTAATGCTGTTACTCTCAGGAGCGGTAGGACACTCCAGCCATCGGCGACGGCGAAAGGAAAACACATTGCATCTGACGGGGAGTCGTCAGCCCAGCCAACACCAGGGCCAGCGAGCATTTTGGGAGCAGCACCAGCATCCAGAAAATCACAAAAAATAAAGAAAACAGAAAAATACAAAAAGATAGCAGTAACCTCGGTGGAGACCGGCCAGCATCGGAGACGCTTGCACCCGCATCACAGTCAGCTCCTGACAGGGGGAGCACCGCACCTGCAGCGAGTCCAACGCCAGCACCCGAAGCCGAGCCTATCGTTTTTGGTCCACAAATTGTAGATGAATCCATTCCTTTTTGTCATCTACCTGTAAACAACAACACGGACACTATTTTGAATGAAATTGGAGAAGAGCTTGTAAATATTCCTTTTCCTGAAGCAATGAAAAAACACAAAAAAATGAAAAATTTGAAAAGTGCTTTGTCTGATCCTGCTATCATAGAAATCATCCAGAACTTGGTGTTAAATATGCCATTAATGAAAGCTCTTGAGTACATGCCTGCTGTGAAGAAAGGACTTAAAGAAGCATGTACAACCAAGCGCAGGCCAACCCCCCATAACTCCCGAAGCAAAAGTGGTAAATCTGAAAAGCACATTCTCACTATGGCCACCGTCAATGCCATCAGCAACCTCCCGGACAAAAAGCCAGATATGGGAGCACCTCTTGTACGTTGTCAGATGTTCGATCAAGAGTTCGAACGAACACTCCTCGACAGCGGGTCATCTGTTAATCTGATGCCAGCCTCACTACTCACGGAGTTCAAGTTGGGACCGCTCAAACCTACAAAGATGATTCTGCAGTTTGCAGACAAGTCGGTCAAGCGGCCTAGGGGCCTGTTGGAGGACGTGATCGTCACGGTGCAGGGAAAATCTTTCCCAGCCGATTTTGTGGTCCTAGATATGGACGTCCCCGCTCCATTGCTCCTTACCCCAATCATACTCGGAAGGCCATTTCTGCGGACGTCAAACGCAGTAGTGAATTATGGGACAGGAGAAATCACTTTTGGAGCTGGGAATGAAATTATCCGAGTAGAGACCCTGTCTGAGGGGACGCCCGTTGAACCAACATCGGTATCATGTGCAAGGGTGATTGAGAATGATGAAGACTGCGACTTTCTAGCCGAGATTCAAGACACCAACCTCTTCCTGGACGATCATGAGATCCACGGAATCCTCTATCCAGAGGAGGAAGTGGAGACCGCAGTCGAATTCCCGTGTATCGATCAAGATGAGGACCTTGCTGATGCACTACAAAATACTACCGTGGGGTCGTTATGCCTTCAAAACCAAGAGCCAAGTTTGGAAGTATTTTCGGAAGAAGATGAAATCATCGAGGAATTCTGTCAGGATCTGAGAGAAGAGACAGAGCAGATTATGGTGGACATCGCACAGTTGAAAGAATCACCACCTGTATTGATAGCAGAGGTCACCACTGAAGTAGCTCAGACCCCGCCAGAACTGAAACCTTTGCCCTCCAATATGAAGTATGCCTTCCTTGCAGGGGAACCGAATATGTACCCGGTCATCATCAACGCGCATCTGACCGAAGATCAAGAATCTCGTCTGATGGAGGTTCTTGAACGTAACCGCAAGGCGATAGGCTGGCGAACCTCTGATCTCCACGGGATCAATCCGTCGCTCTGCTCGCACCGCATCTTTCTGGAAGAAGACAGCAGACCCTCTCGTGAACTGCAAAGAAGATTAAATCCGAACTTGCGAGAGGTGGTTATGAAAGAAATCCAGAAATGGTGTGACGCGGGATTCATTTATCCCATCTCCGACAGTAAATGGGTGAGCCCTCTGCATGTTGTGCCCAAGAAATCAAGGATCACCATTGTGAAAAATGACAAAGGAGAGGAGATCGCCACCAGAGTACCGACTTCTTGGCGCGTGTGCGTAGACTACAGAAGACTTAACCTCGCCACCAAGAAGGATCATTTTCCGCTACCCTTCATCGACCAGATCCTGGAGAGATTGGCCGCGAAGGAATATTTCTGCTTCTTGGACGGTTACTCTGGGTATAATCAAGTTGCTATTGCTCCGGAAGACCAAGAGAAGACCACGTTCACCTGTCCTTTTGGCACATATGCCTTCAGACGGATGCCGTTCGGGCTTTGCAATGCCCCAGCTACATTTCAGAGGTGTATGCTTGCAGTTTTTGCCGATATGGTGGGTAGCTTTCTCGAAGTCTTTATGGACGATTTTTCGGTCTATGGGGATTCATTTGATCAATGTTTGGAGTATCTAGACCGAGTCTTACGGAGGTGCTGCGAAGTGAATCTTGTGCTCTCCTGGGAGAAGAGCAACTTCATGGTGACCGAAGGAATCGTGCTGGGTCACGTTGTTTCTAAACGTGGCATGGAGGTTGACCCAGCCAAGGTGGATGTTATTTCTAAGCTAGAGCCACCTACAAATATTAAGCAAGTCCGGTCATTCTTGGGCCATGTCGGTTTTTACCGACGATTTATTAAAGACTTTAGTAAATTGGCCAGACCGCTGACTGAGTTGCTTGGCAAGGACAATGAGTTCATTGTAGACGACCGTGTGCTCCTCGCCTTTAATCAGTTGAAAGAGCTCATTACACAGGCCCCTGTCCTACAGCCGCCGATTTGGACTCAGCCTTTCGAGATTATGACCGACGCGTCGGATTACGCCATCGGAGCTGTACTAGGACAGAGAAAAGACAATGTACCGTTTGCAATTCATTACGCTAGCCGAACGCTCGATGAAGCTCAGCGAAACTACACTGTTACTGAAAAGGAGCTGCTAGCGGTAGTCTTTGCTTTGGAGAAGTTCAGATCTTACCTTCTTGGGTCCAAAGTCATCATCTACACTGATCATTCGGCCATTAGGTATTTACAGCAGAAGAAGGATGCCAAACCACGTCTTATCCGGTGGATCCTTCTCCTCCAGGAGTTTGACATGGAGATCAGAGATAAACCTGGAGTAAAGAATGTAGTGGCCGATCATCTGTCAAGACTTCCTGAACCGGAGTCTCCTGAGCTGAACTTGCAGCCTATCACAGAGACCTTTCCAGATGAATCAATTCTGTCTGTCGCCTCACTTCCTTGGTATGCGGACATTGTGAATTATCTAGTTGCCAAGAGAATCCCACAGGACTGGCCTAAGTTGAAAGTAGACAGATTTCTGTCTAAAATCCATTTTTACCAGTGGGAAGACCCGTATCTGTTTCGTGAGGGAGCCGATTGCATCTGGAGAAGGTGTATACCTCAGGAGGAGGTTCCAAGTGTCCTCGCTCTATGTCATGATCAAGATTCTGGAGGACATCATTCAGGAAAACGGACGGCAGCAAAAGTCCTTCAAAGTGGCCTCTGGTGGCCTTCATTGTTCAAAGATGCAGATGAATACGTCAAAGGGTGCACTGACTGTCAGAAGATGGGTGGAACCATAGGAATGAGAGATACGATGCCTCTAAAGTACATTCAGATCTCAGATGTCTTTGACGCATGGGGGATCGACTTTATGGGCCCGTTTCCTAACAGTCAGGGTTATGAGTATATTCTGCTTGCTGTCGATTATGTCAGTCGTTGGGTGGAGGCTATCCCCGCCCGAGCCGCCGACAGTCGGACTGTCTGTCGATTCTTACGAGATCACATCATAGCACGGTTCGGGATTCCCAAGATCCTCATATCTGACGGGGGCAGTCATTTCATAAACAGAGAGGTGAAGAAGCTGTCCCAAGAATTCTGCATCGAGCATCGTGTTGCTTCACCCTATCACCCGCAGTCCAATGGCTTAGCTGAATGTTCAAACAGGGAGATCAAGACAATTTTACAGAAACTTGTGCGTCCGGATCGCAAGAACTGGTCTCAGCTGCTTGATTCCGTTCTTTGGGCTTACCGAACAGCGTACAAGTCACCCTTGGGAATGTCTCCCCTACCGCCTGGTGTATGGCAAGCCATGCCACTTGCCCGTGGAACTTATTCATAAATCTTTATGGGCCCTTAACATCTGTAATTTGGACTCCAAGCAAGCAGGACAGAACCGGAAATTGGATCTGAACAGATTACTGGAATTCAGAGATTATGCATATGACAACAGCCTGATGTACAAGGAAAAGGTCAAAACATGGCACGACAAGCACATCCGCCACAAGTCCTTTGATCCAGGTCAGAAGGTATGGTTGTTCGATGCAAAATTAAAAATCTTTCCAGGCAAATTGAAGAGCAAATGGACTGGGCCGTTTGTAGTTAGGCAGGTGCGTGACAACGGAAGTGTATTGATATCCAATCTGTCAGCTGACGCACAGCCTTTTGTAGTCAATGGACAGCTTCTGAAGCCATACCTCGAACATGACACATTCATGGCCGTCGTTGACTCGATTCAAGTAATCTATGAGGATGAGTTGAATATCTTGAAGGAGACAGAGGAAGGCAAAGCACATCAAAACATTTTTGAATGATTTTTCCTTTCCGTCTTTTCTTCTTTTCTTCTTTTCTTCTTCTTTTATCTTATTCTACCGAATTGATGCCATCCCTTTCATCACTGCTATACTTAGAATGTACTCTATCCTAAGTATAGGGGGGATGTGCATCCCGAGTTGTTCATATCCAATCTCATCTCTTTTCTTCTTTTCTTCTTTTCTTCTTTTCTTCTTTTCCTCTGCTATCTTCTTCATCTACCGAAAAGGTGCCGCCCTTGTAGACAGTTTTCTATACTTAGGACATACTTTGTCCTAAGTATAGGGGGGTTGGCACCCCGAGTTTCTCTATTCTTTTCGATCCTCTCCATTGTCTCCTCTTCTTGTCCATACTTAGGGATATCTTACCCTAAGTATAGGGGGAGACAATCTGAGTACGATCTGTTCATTCCCACCCTTGACCCTCCCTGCTTTGTGTACAGTCTGCTATACTTAGGATTATTTGATCCTAAGTATAGGGGGGACGGTCAACTTCTCATTGATTCATTCATTTATTCTTTAGACTTGCCTATACTTAGTACGAGTTATGTCTTCTCTTTTCTCTCCGATCTATGAGGACATAGCTCAAGCTAAGTATAGGGGGGTCGTATATACTACGTATATACTTTAGCCATAACTCGTACTTTCGTATTTTTCTTAATAATATGGCTAACAATTCTTTAAAAATAATTAAAAATCCTTAATAAGAAGATGTGGTTATTCCTCAAATTCTTTTTGTAATTACTGATTAATAAATCAGGTGAAAATGTTTTTTGCAAAATGTTTGAAAAATAGTTCGAAAATCTTTGTGAACATTTATTGAAAACTATTTTGAAAATATTTTGTTACACGTTTTCAACCTTTGTAAAAATATATGGATTGTAAAATTTCTTTTCTTTGTGTGAAATAAAAATGTTTGAAAAATGATTTGCAAAATGGTTTGAAAAATGGTTGCAAAAATGATTTGAAAAACCTATATATACTGTTTTGAAAGCCTTTGCAAAATGATTTTCAAATGTGTGTAAAATGTTTGTAAAAATTATTTTGGACTATAGTTTTCAAAAATTGTGTGAAAAGCTTGTGTCAAATAAGTTTGAGGAATATTCACATCACACCAAAATCCACTATATATATATGTATAAAATTGACCACTTACCCTTGTAAAGTCTTAAAATCCACTTCTTGTATATATAAGAAGCACTCCCGTGTACATAGTTTTCACCTTGTTTTCAGCCAAAATACTTTTTATTTTCAAAAATTCCCAAAAAACATTTGCAAAATTAAAATCCAAAAACATTTGAAAAATCTTTTTGAAAAAGACAAAAAAAATGCATCTGCATACGCATGCATCATCTTTTCAAAAACCCATAAAAAGTTCAAAATCTTTGAAAATTGCATCACAAAAATATTTTCTGCATATCATTGCATGGCATGCGCATTTTTCGGATCAAGTTTGACAGTTGAACAAGTCTAAGGAAAATCCGGAGATTGGAGCTTGATTGGACCTTAAAATCTACTTAATAACAGGAACCTTATAGGAACTGGGTTTGAGGTACTTCAGGTCTAGTTGACTTAATTCTTTGAGGATCACGGGACTTGGTTCAATGGATTCTTGACCGCCTAAGTAGGGTATTTCGGAGCACACGCACGACTCTTGTTGATAATGACCTAACTTGGACACCTGCACCTTTCACATAGCTATCCACGGATGAGGTGGTGAGGAGGCAGCTTCCTTTAGCTTGGGGTAGCATATGAGGGTAGTACTTTTAGGCGGAACCTCTCTTCTTCTTATAGTGAAGGAAGTGCACCTCAACTTGGTCTAGTGGTGATGAAGGCTAAAGACAGAAGCCGTGGGTTGCAATAAAGCTTCAAAAGAGGGATAGTCTACTGGCTCAAGAGGAAAATTTCTTGTATATGCTGCTCATGTAGATATGTTGTACAGATGCAATTGAAAAAAAAAATGCAAAAAGAACTCCAAAAAAAAAGTGGTGGGTCGGATTGAAAATTTAATAATCCCACCGGAGTGTATATAGTCTAATAAAGCAAAAGCTTATGGTATCCATGTTACATCTCATGAAGCTTGCAGCGGGAGACTTAGCTACACCGGTTGAGCTCCCAAAAGTCTATACTTCTTCCCCCTCTTCTTGAGCCGGTTGCACTTGAACTTAGAAGGGAATACCCCGCTTCTCGAGGAAAGAGTTGCTAGACCGGGGCATTAGAGTTACCAGGTTGGAGGAGGTTGTTTCTTTGCTACTCCTGAGGTGGTGAGCTACATATCACTTACACTGTACGAGTCAGACTCATAGTCGTAAGAGTTTGCGTATGAGTTGAAGTATTTCTGACCTGGCTATTGAGGAGACTTGGACAGAGTTTTGGGATTCTCAAGGACTGTTGGATTTCAAACTTAGTTCTCATTAAGGTTCCGACCGCACTAAAATTCCAAAGGTCCTACTAAAGCTCCAAACTTTGATTTTGTGAAGACAAGTTTGATAATCAAGTTTAGTCCACTTTTCTTCTTTTTCTTTTCTTTGTTTTTTCTTTTTCTGCACTTATTGCATAAGTGTTTGCTAGGGACTAGCAAAGGCAAGTATAGGGGGATGATGAATCCACGTTTCATCATCTTTATTCTATCATTTTGGCCTTAAAAACCCTAGTAAATGCGTGTAGATAGCATTAATTCATGCATTTTAGCATTCATGTATATGTGTGTAAATATTGTATAAAATACGCTTTTTAAAGCCAAAATTATAGAATAAAGAAAAGAAAAGAAAAAGAATAAAATATTGTAAATATTTTATGACCCGAAACCCCGAGACCTAGGCATCTTGATGAATAGGTCGACAAGGAATAAAGTAGGGGGAGATAAGGTCAGAAACACAGATAAAATACCTATACATTTTATTCATTCTTTATTCATTTTGGGACCTAGTTTTGGTTCCACTTTTTATACATCAAATAAAGAAACTTTGTATATGAAAGTTGTAGATAAATTAATAAAGAAAAATACAAAATTGATTTCACAGAAAAATAATGTACAGATAAAAAGTTATGGTCTGAATAAAAACCCAGAATGCCAACTTCCCAGACCCGTATCTCACAAATAAAAACTCCAAATGCAGCGTACTCACCTTTAATTGTATATAGAAGAAAATAATCTAATTAATGATGGTGGTTTCGCATTTGGCGGAGCTACGGTTTGAAAGTTGACTTTTGGACCCACATTGTATACTTGTACATATTAAAATATTCAATTTATTATTTATTTATTATTTTTACAATTTTATATTTTTATAATGTTGTAAATATTACTTATAATAATTATGTGCATTAAAATTAGAATAAAAGCCTAAATAAAATACAAAATAAAAATACTTATATAATAGAATACATAGGTATTTTACCTATACACATACATATACTTTTTATACTTATATTTTATTTATTGTACATAATACATCAATAAAATAAAATAAAAATCTATTTGTGTATATAAAAGTATTTTTTAATTTTAGAAAATAAAAAAAAACCAAAATAAAATAGATTAAAAATACCTAAATAAAAATAAAATACTTAAATATATAGATATAGATACCTATAGGGGTATAAATGCAAACTTGTAAAAATATACTTCATAAAAATAAATAAAAATCACCATAAAATACTTCATAAAATTACAAACATTTTTTATTTTATACCCAAAATTTAATTAATTCGTCTGATATTTTTAATCCATTTTACAAGGTTTTTAGCCAAGGAATTTTCTGGTTGGTCCACGTGGACCAACCAGAACGCTCCATTGGTTGACCTCGGTCAACTCTCTGACCGAGGTCTGTCCCTTGTCAGAGTCAAGTTTGACCCTATGTTCACCCCTTTTTTCGAGGGAGCCTCGATCACCATTTGGTGATGGTTCCTTCTTGGAATCTTTTCCTCGGTCAATGGTGATTCACGCCCAAGTGATTCCTTGGGCTGTGGATCACTGACCGAGGCACAAAAGCCTCGTCTTCCTCGCCTCGCCGTCAACCCTTTAAAAGACACCCCCCGACTTTGATTCAAAGTTTGATCCTTCTTCCGCCAAAACCACTCGAAAACCCCTAGCCCGTTGTCCTCCTGGTGACAGCAGGAGTCGATTTGACTTTGGGTTTGCGTCAGTTGGCGTCGAATCGAAGTCGATCCGACCCTCGCCGGAGCTCCGCCGCGCTTCATCGCCCGACGTCTCTGGTGAGTCTCCTCCTCCTTTCTCTTCGTTCTCTTGTAGCTTTAGCGTAGATTAGCGTAGACCTATAGCAGTTTTTATCCTAGATCACCCATTCGCCGTGAATCATCGATCAAAGTCCACGGCGGAGCTGAGCTCCGCCTCCATTTTCCGATCACTCCCGTCACCTTCAGCCGCTTCGACCACCTCCATCTTCTTCCTCGTCGCTCCGTCACGCCGCATCACCCTTCATTCCCCCTCGATCTCGCTCAGATCGAACCGACCGAACTCCCTCCTCCGCCGCTCGCCGGAGTTCTTCGCCCGCACCCTCTTTCGCCTCATCGGAACCATCGGGACCCACCTGCGGCTTCGCCTGGATTTTGCGCAACTAACCACGCAGGTCCGAGCCAAGGAGAAGGCTCCATCGACTCTCGAGGACTTCAGGAGCAGCTCCCCAGGTCACCTCCACCGTCCGGCCGCTTCAAGCCATCTCAGGCTCGCCTGAGACCACCTACAAACACGGACGTGCCCCAGGATCGTTTTGCCCTTGATCCTGGGGTCGGAGAGGCCGTGTGTCGGCCACATTTCCCAGCCGAGGTTCGCCGGGGAAGTGTTCTTCGTGAGCCTTCCCCTGCCGTTGGATCAGAGGTCCGCTCCAGATACGCCACCAGCCGTTCGATCTCCGTCACCTCCTCGTCGTCCGATCAAGCCTTGAAGATCTAATCGCAACCGTCTGCGACGAAGGGGCACGCGCCATTGGATGCGCGCCACGTGGATAAGTGGATCTCCATCGACCGCTGGATCAAGCCCCGTGGGTATTTTGCACTTTTAACCCACGCTTTTTGTATTTACTTTTTAGTCCAGTAACTTTTATTTGTAGTTTAAAAAGTGTTGTAATATTTGCACTCGAACCCTCACATTATCACTATTTGCACTCCAATCCACGCCACGTCACCTCACGTGACGTTGGCATGTGACTTTTGGGCATTTTGCAAGATAGGCCCCGGACTTTTCAGTATTTGCGATTTCGTCCCTGTGCGTAGGATATATAATATATTTTTGGAACTATTGCATGTACGCCCTGCCGGTTTTCTTTAATTGCACTTATGCCCCTGTGAGTGGTGAGTAACGTGAGTTGCGCGTGATTTCTTGGTGAAAATTGCATGAATGCCCCTGGATGTTTGACATATTGCACATATACCCCTGCCAGGCCTGATTTTGAATTGGATGCTTGTTGTATTTATTTCATAGATCATTTTAACTCCAAAAATTTCACAAAAATAGACTTAGGCTACTGGACACGTGTAATTTCACGGCACATATTTAGTTTTTGATTTTATTTTATTTTCCTATTTATAAAAAATCAAAAACAGCCTTTTTGTGTACTGTCTACCTTAGAAAATACAAAAAAAATATCAAAACACCTCCAAAAATTCCCAAAAATTTACTTAGTGTCTATTTTATTATCTTTTAGTGTCAGTCCAAAAATCATTAAAAATTTCAAAACAAAAACACAAAAAAATTAAAAACTCTTAAAAACTTCAAAAAATTATATAAAATAATAGAAAAACCCAAAAATAGCAAACTCAGCTTCTGTTTACTCTTAATTTTGTTTTCTTTGTTAGAAAAATAGTGTGAAACAATTTTGCTACTGGTTGGTATTTTTAACTTGCATTTTTGTCACAGCCAGCCCGTATTTCCACTATTTGCCTTATTTCAGACTTTAAAAATACCAAGAACATCTTGAAAAATCCCCAAAAATCACAAAAACAGTAAAAAATATTAAAAAGACCAAAAACATTTTATTTCTGAATTTTTGAGTATTTTGGTGCCCTTTTATTAATATTTTAACTTGTCTTTCTTTATATAGTCCTTACTTTCCAATATTGAAAAAAAAAAAGAAAAAAATCTAAAATATAAAATATAAAAATCAGTAAATTAAAAACCAAAATACAAAAATATAAAATTAAAAATTAAATAAAAAATATAAAAATAAAAAAAACCCACAAAAATTCTAGATTAGCTAAGTTGCTTGTTAGATTCAGGTTTGGATTTTTATCCGCGCTCTACACCTTTGCTCCTTGTGTTCGACCCCTACTTGCTTGCCATTGTACATCATTAGTAGGGTATAATAAATTTTAATCCTTGCTATTCTTTCTCTGATTGAGTGTGTGGGTTAATTGTTGAAGACCGAGGAAGTTTGAGCAGTCGCACCAGCGACAGTGAGTCTGACTTGTCAGACCGCTATTTAGCGGCTCTCGCATTCTCGCTTTTCAGGTAGCCGGTAAACGGTCCGCACTCATAACGCTTGGGAAAAACTAGTTGTGAGATTGGAACAGTCTCCTGGGAGCATTTGGTTCTTAACAGCTCGCTTAACTGCTCTGATAGATTGATTTCTCGCCAAACTCTAAAAATTGACAAGATAATTGATCGAACCTTCACGGTCTTCACATTGCATTGAGCTAGTGAACTGGGGGTTTGTATTGTGTTTGGTTGCTAGTGCTAGAGATCCTTTCACGTAATTTGCACATTCACTCATTTTCACTCTTGCATTGACCTTTGTGCTCTTGCATCCTGCCTATTGATTTCGAAGATGTCGGTTCGGAGTATTTCTCGTTCGAACTTTGCGAACTCATTCAACACTCCGACCCGTTCACCTTTTATTCGGGGAGACCCACTTCTCGAATATTCCACATTCTCTACATCACCCTTCACATCATTCGTCAACCCAATGTTTGAGATTGGCTCTAATCTCGAACTAGTATCTAAGACTCCATTTTTTAGGACTAATCGAGTGTCATGCACATTTTCAAAGTCAGACACCGGACATTTGATGCCACCAAGGGGAAAGGAAACCATGACGGAGCAGAACGAGATCAACCGCACCATATTAGCCTCTATCCGGTCTATTCAAGTCCAGTTAACAGAGCAGGCTGACTTTCAGATCGCATTGAGAGATGATTCTCGAGCTGAGACAGGAAAGAGAAGATAGGAGAGAGGAGGACAGAAACCCTAGAGGTGGGAATGGAGGAGAATACCCTGTGATAGAACCTATGGCTAAGCTTACCTTAAAGGATGCCTATAATCCAGGAGTAGGAGATAAAAATTCTTGGATACGTATCCCTGTGATTCATGGGCATTTTGAGATTAAGCCCACTATTTTGCCTCTTCTCCCAATATTCCATGGAAATATTAATGAAGAACCTTATGTAGACCTCCAATAGTTCGATCACATTTGTGGAACACTACGCTACCCAAATGTCTCATTGGAGGTAGTGAAGATGATCGCCTTCCCATTCAGTCTGATGGACAAAACGTTATATTGGTTAAATTACTTGAAGAAGGTTGTCACTAATTGGGAAGAGTTGAGGTCCACATTTCTGAACAAATATTACCCGCTCGGACGACTCAACCAAATGTGATCCTTGATTGATATTTTCTCAGATGCCCCAAGAGCCTATTCATGAGGCATGATAAAGATTCAAAGATCTGACGGAGAAGTGCCCCCATCATGATATTCCAAAGTGCAAAATTTCTTTGGGGGTTTAAGCGTAGAGAATCAGAAGATGGTACATGCTTCTTGTGGGGAGAGCAACTTCAACAAGGATGAGGATGTATTTTATCAAATTTTTGAGGAGATTGTGGAGAGTTCAACAACTCTTTCTTTTTCATGTGCTTTTCAGAAGTACCCCATCACCTCCCTTGCAGTACCCCACAAGGCGGTCAATATAAAGGCATCACATGAAGTGGATAGGGTTGATAGCTCTGACCTGACCATCATTGGAAACCACCTATCCAAAGTGGACATTATTGAGAAACGATCCAAGGAGCTTGAGAAGCTTCAAGTAATCGAACAAAGGATGGAGAACCTGGATAAGCTGGATGAGATAACAAAGCACGTGGAGCTTCTTGTGAGTTCGATCGGTACAGTTCACAGTGCAAGTGCAGCAGCCAATACCTCTACTAGGGAGCAGGCTTCTTCCACCCAGCTGAGTAGCGGAGGACTAGCCACAGTTCAACATGTCTACTACGTGCAAACACCTGATCAGGTCTAGAGGCACTCATATCAGATAGTTCCATACCAATATGAAGTATCTTACATTCCTGAGCAGTAGTCTCCACCTCCACCTGTCATTCAGGAGGTGAACGGCATCTGGTTCGACCGTGAGCGAAACCAACCCCGTCTGTCAGGGAAAGGTCAGTTGGGTTCACGGCAGGATCAGAGACCCGCCCACCAGTTTCAGGGAGGGAGACAACAATAGTTCCTACATTAGTAGTTCCGACCTCACTATCAGTCTCCACCACAGTTCCAAAATTGGAGACAAGGCCAGCCACAATAGTAGTCTATGTATTTTCCTCATCCCAACCAGCAACAGACTGCATTTTATGGACAGTATCCCCCTCCTCCTCCTCCTCCTCCTTATTATCAGAATCTGTATGGTTACCAACATCCTCCACACTATCAGTCTCAGCAACAACCGGTCATTGAGCACCATGAGGCCCCTTTAGTCAATCCAGCACTGGACCAACTTGCATTGCTCATGAAGAACATGAACGAACTGACTCAGCGGATCGACGACCTAACCATCTCCAAGATACTGATTCCAACACAAATCGAAGCCAACCCCAACAACTTCAGATGCAAGGAGCAGGTAGCCAATAGCCCACCCCCACCCGAGACATGTATGACTCTTTATTTTACATGTTTATCTAACACCATTCATCTCAGGAGCGATAGGAGATTGCAACTGCCTATGCACCAGTTGGGGTTGGGAGATCGAACCACAGAGAGAGCATCAACTTTCACATCATCTCCTTCACCAGCAATTGATAGGACCAGTGCAACAAAACCCAAGTCTGGAGTTTCACCACCTTCACTACCACCTTCATCAGGCAGATGTAGATCACCATCAACAAGTGGGAATATACCAGTCGCAGATTCTTCCTCTTTACCAGCAGCAACATCCCGTTATATTTTAGATTCTGTTTTTCCTTCACCTAATTTGGACAACACTGTACATACAGATTCTGGTTGTCCTTTTATACATGAGGATTCTATTTTTGAATAATAGAAATGAACGTTTGAATATTTATTCTGATTCCGTGCCATTTCCTTCTGCTCTCAAATCTAAGAAAATTCAAAAATTAAAAACATCCCTATCTGATCCTGGAGTGGCTGAGATCTTACAGAACATCTTTTTAAAGATGCCACTCCTTAAGACCATGGAATACATGCCTACAGTAAAAAAGGGAATGAAAGAGGCATGTACACAAAAGCGTCAACCAAGACAGAACAGACGAAAGGAAACAGAGAAATACATCTTGACCATGGCTACAGTTCATGCCATCAGTAACCTCCTGCCTAAAAAGAAAGACAAGGGAGCACTTCACATCCTTTGCCATATCTTTGATCAAGAATTTGATCGTACTCTTCTCGATAACGGTTTCTCCATTAATCTCATGCCTTCATCTTTACTAACTGAATTACAATTAGGATCTCTTAAAATAACTAGGATGATACTTCAGTATGTTGATAGATCGATTAAGAGGCCAAGAGGCATTTTAGAGGATGTTATTGTAATGTTGCAGGGAATGAAATTCCCTATTGATTTTGTTGTCATGAATATGGACACACCTGCACCGTTACTCCATCCCCAATCATATTAGGTCGATCATTCCACCGAACGACCAAAGCAACAATTGATTATGGTACTGGAGAGATCATCTTTCACTCTTGCAGTGACAAGGTGAAAATTGAGACGATCGCTGATCCTAGACCTTCACCGCCACCTATAGCAAATGAGACAGAGAAAGTAATATCAGAGCCAGCTGACTATGATTTTCTTGCTGAATTCCAAGAGACAGATCTTTTCACTGATTTTATACATACCCAGGAGTTCCTTTCCCAAAAGGACTTTATGGAAAGCACATACGACATGAGTTCCCTTGGTGGTCCAATTGAGTTAGTTGCTGATGGGCAGTTTGAACTGATTTCTGAGGATCAATATGAGTTTTTAGAGGCACTTCCTGATATTCCTTTGACACACTTTTCTGAGATTACTAATGTTATGCCTCTTTTTGAGAATTCTGAGGTACATATATCTGAGCCATTCGTTGAATTTCCTGATTTATGTATAGAAGAGACATCTTTATGAGATTATTGCTAAGATATATGAGCTGTTAATTAATAACAATGCTGAACACCCTGATGAGCCCCTCCTATCTGAGCAGAGATCATTCATTGTAGATCTACCAGATGTTCTACTTGTTGAGCCGTTAGTATCCAAGGTGGATAGTACACAGAGTACATATCACATATCATCTACTAGTACAGTAGCAGAGGCTATTGTAGAGCCAATTCAAACCTCGCCTGAGCTCAAGGTTTTACCATCAACGTTGAAATATGCCTTCCTTACGCCCCCCAAATGTTTTCAGTCATCCTCAGCTCGCAGTTGACCGCTGAACAAGAATCTCATGTGCTAGAGGTTCTTGAGAGAAACCGTAAGGCCATAGGATGGAATATCTCGGATCTCTATGGGATTAACCCAGCTTTGTGCTCACATCATATCTACCTAGAGGATAACTGTAAACCCTCTCGTGAATGTCAGCACCGTCTAAATCCAAATCTTAGGGAGGTTGTCATGAATGAGATCAGAAATTGTTGTGATGCTGTCTTTATATATCCCATTTCAGATTTCAAGTGGGTCAGCCCTTTACATGTGGTCCCAATGAAATCTGGGATTACAATCCTAAAGAATGAATGTGGTGAGGAGATTCCTACCGGGTTACCTACTTCATAGCGTGTCTATGTATATTACCAACGTCTGAACTCAGCTACCAAGAAGGATCACTTTCAGTTGCCCTTTATTGATCAGATTATTGAGAGATTGGTAGGGAAAGAGTTCTTTTACTTCTTGGATGGGTACTCGGGATACAACCAAGTTGCTATTGCTCCTGGGGATTAGGAGAAAACTACTTTCACTTGTCTATTTGGCACCTACTCCTTTAGACGGATGCCCTTTAGATTGTGTAACGTCCCTACTACATTCCAAAGGTGTATCTTGGCTGTTTTTGCTGACATGGTGGGTAGTTTCCTTGAGGTCTTCATGGATGATTTCTTGGTCTATGGGGATAGTTTTGACACATATCTTGCTCATTTAGACCGAGTTCTTCAATGTTGCTATGAGGTAAACTTAGTGCTCTCGTGAGAGAAGAGTCACTATATGATGACTAATGTGATTGTATTGGGCCATGTCATATCCAAACATGGTATAGAGGTTGACCCGGCTAAGATTGATGTGATTTCCAAGTTAGAGCCACCGCAAAATTTGAAGAAATTGAGGTCATTTCTGGGACACGTGGGATTCTATAGGCAATTCATAAAGGACTTCAGCAAGATCGCCAGACCTTTGACTGAGCTTCTGTGTAAGGAGAGTGAGCTTGTTGCCGATGAGAAAGTTCTCCTTGTATTCAATCAGATGAAAGACATGGTTACTAGTGCTCCTGTCTTACAGCCACCTGATTGGTCTCTTCCTTTCGATATCTTGACGGACACCTTAGATTTTACAGTTGGAACAGTTTTAGGACAGAAAAAGGATGGGATACCATTTGCTATACACTATGCTAGAAAGACTCTGTATGAAGCACAAAGAAATTATACAGTTACAGAGAAGGAGATGTTAGCAGTTATGTTTGGGCTAGAGAAGTTCAGATCTTACCTCATCGGTTCCCACGTCATTGTATACACGGATCACATTGCCATAAGATACTTGCAGGCAAAGAAGGAAGCCAAACCACGCCTTATCATATGGATCCTTCTTCTACAGGAATTTAATTTAGAGATTCAAGATAAACCTGGAGTGAAAAATATTGTGACAGATAACCTTTCCCGTATCACGGATGTAGAGACCTCTGAGTAGAACATGATCCTTATTTCTGAAACCTTTTCAGATGAGGCCATTTTATTTGTGGATTCACTCCCATGATATGCTGATATTGTGAACTCTCTTGTCTCCAAGAAAGTTCCACAAGATTGGCTGACGTACAAGGTAGACAAATTTCTGTCATAGGTTCATTATTACCAGTGGGAGGATTCGTACATATTTTGCAAGAGTGCGGATTGTATCTGGAGAAGGTGCATTCCTTAGGAGGAACACACTAGTGTACTTGAGTACTGTTACAAATTAGAATCGAGTGGGCATCATTTGGGGAAACGCATGGCAGCAAAGGTTTTATAGAGTGGTCTATGTGGCCCACATTGTTTAAGGATGCTACATAGTATGTTCGAGGTTGTACTGACTGTCAGAAAATGGGAGGAACCGTTGGTTCCAAAGATACATGCCCCTAAGATACATACAAATTTATGATGTTTTTGATGCTTGGGGCATAGACTTCATGGGCCTATTTTCCGTCAGTCAGAGATTTTAGTACATCCTGCTCGCCATGGATTATGTTAGTCGATGGTGGAGGCTATCCCCACGTGAGCCGCAGATAGTCGTACAGTGTGTTCCTTTCTCAAGGACCACAATATTGTGCGGTTCGGGATTCCCAAAATACTGATTTCAGATGGGGAAGCCATTTCATTAATAGAGAAGTAAAGAAGCTTGTGAAGGAATATGCCATTGAGCACAGAGTTGCGTCTCCCTACCACCCTCAGACTAATGGCTTGACAGAAATTTCAAATAGGGAGATCAAGACGATATTACAAAAACATGTATGTCCAGATAGGAAGAATTGGTCCCAGATGCTTGATTCGGTTCTATGGGCTTATCGGATGGCGTACAAGTCTCCTTTGGATATGTCTCCCTACATATTGGTGTATGGAAAGCCTTGCAACCTGTTATTAATTCACAAATCTTTATGGACACTTAGTGTATGCAATCTTGATTATGAGAAGGCTGGAAAGAATGAGAAGTTGGATTTGAATAGATTACTGGAATTCCAAGACTTTGCGTATGATAACTCACTCATGTATAAGGAGAAAGTCAAGTGTTGGCGTGATAAACACATTCGAAGGAAGACTTTCTCTCCTGATCAGGAAGTTTGGTTATTTGATGCTAAGTTGATGTTGTTTCCAAGAAAATTGAAAAGAAAATGATCAGGATCATTCATTGTGAGAGCTATACGTGACAATGGGAGTATTATCATATCTTGGTTGTCATCTGATGTATAACCATTTATTGTGAACAGACAGTTGCTGAATCCATATCTAGATCATGATACATTCCTGTCCATCTATGTGGTATCAGATGATGATCATTTGATTCCATCTTCTGTGTCTGATAAATGAGCTGACAACCTTTTATATATCCTTTCATTTCATTCTTTCTTCTTCTGTTTCATCATTCACCCCATTTCCGTGTGTATATATGCTATACTTAGGATGTGCTTTATCCTAAGTATAGGATGGTTGAATGTTTTGTGTTGTTCATATTCGTCCTGTCGTCACTCCTGTTGTTGCCTATACTTAGGGATACTCTACCCTAAGTATAGGGGGTGATGTTGTTAATATCAGCTCTTTTGTGTTTTATTCTTATGTTTCCTCGATTGTCCCCCAACTTGTTGATATTCTATACTTAAGGCTATTCTACCCTAAGTATAGGGGGGCAAGTCGAGCTGTTGAGTCTGTACATTCTCTTCATCGGGTTTTCCCTTTTGTGAGGTCTTCTATGCTTAGGATTACTTGATCCTAAGTATAAAGGGACACCGACTTCTATTCTTTTCATCCTTTCTTTGAGTCGGTGTAGCATAGGAGTCTTTTCACTTTTCTATACTTAGCACAAGTTATGTCTTCCTTTGCCGCTCTTTGATCACTATGGGGACATAGTTCAAGCTAAGTATAGGGTGGTGTCATATATATTGTATATATACTTTAGACATAACTAGTACTTTTAAATATGATTATTTTTGGGGATATGTATATAAATTTGTAAATCCACGTGTGTGTGTGTATAGACTTTGATCACCATTCAAAAAAAATACACAAAACAAAACAACAAAAAACAAAAAAAGTAAAAAAAATCAACAACAAAACAACAACAAAAAACCAAAACCAAAATTAAAACAAAACAAAAAATCCTTGTAAATGCTTGTATATATTTTACTAATCTTTTTTCCTCTAAAAAACCCTAAAAACAATAATTTGCATTCATAAAAAAATATTTTTTTTCACATGTGCATCATTTTCCTTTCTTTTCCAAAAACCCATAAAAAATTCAAAATTAGAAAATTGTTTTAAAAAAATATTTGCTTTCTTTTTGCATTGTACATATTTCTTGTATTTGCATGTGCATTTTTCAGGATAGTATTGACATTTAAACTAAGTCTGAAATAAACTTGAAGAATGGAGCTTAGTTGGGCCTTAATCCATTTATTTTCAGAGGAACCTTATAAGAATAGAGTTAAGACTTTTCAGGTCCTAGCGACTTAATTCTTTGAGTCAATAAGACTATGTTCACATGTCATCTTGATTAGTCTAAGTAGAATATTTAACAACACATGCATGATTCTTTCAAACCGTGGCTTATCTTGGACAAGCACTCTACACGTAGCTCTTCATGGAGGAGGTAGTGAGGAGACATAATCTTTTGGCTTGGAGTAGCATACGAGGGTAGTACTTCTAGGCGGAACCTCTCATCTTCCTCTAGGAAGGGTTGTGCATCTCAAACTGATCTAGTAGCATTGAGGTCTAAAGATAAGATGCTGTGGGGGTGAAATAATGCTTCAAAAGAGGGATAGTCTACTAGCTCAAGAGGAAAAACTCCTTATGTGCATGCTGCACCTTGTATGTATTTTCAAAAAAAAAGGAAAGAAAAAATGCAGAATCTCCAAAAGTGGACAGGTCTGATTGAAGTAAAATACATGATGGAGTGTATATACAATGATAAATAAAAAAAGAGAAAATAATAAGAGCTTCAAAGTCAAATTTTTGTAAGCTTGCAGCTGGATAACTTGGCTACACTGGTCATGCATCCAAGGATAGGTAGCTACACTGGTTACCGTCCATTCTTTTCTCCATCTCCTCTTCTTTAACTTGTTGTACTTGAACTTATAAGGGAATATCCTCGCTCCTCGAGGAAAAAGTTGCTAGACTGGGGGACTAGAGTTACCTTGTTGAGAAGGGTTGTTTCTTTGCTACTTTTGAGATGGGGAGCTATATTTTACTTACACCGTACAAGAAAAGATTCATAGTCATAAGAATTTATGTATGTAGACTTGTTCTGACCTGACTGTTGAGGAGACTTGAATAAGAGTCTTGTGGAACTTAGATACTGTTAGGTTTTAAATCCATTTTCCATTAAGGTTCCGCCACACTAATAATCCAAAGGTCTGACAGAGCTCCATGCTGCAATTTTATGAAGATAAGTTTAATATTCAATATTGTCCTAAATTCTTATTTTTCCTTTCTCTTTCTTTTATTGACTTATTCTTTCAAATAACTGTTTGCTAAGGGACTAGCAAAGGTAAAGCATAGGGGGATGATGAATCTGCATTTCGTAATCTTTATTCATTTATTTTAACTTAAAATCCCTTATAAAACACATGTATATAATACTAACTCCATATTCTTACTAACTTCATCTGTGTATAAATATTGTACACTTATTACTATTTTATAAATAAATAAAGGAAAAATAAAGAAAAGAAAAAAAAGACTATATATATGTAATAGATACAGGCTGACCCAACCTTCGAGAGAAGGTCAAGACTTTACCTGATCGATCATGAATAAATTAGGGGGAGATAGGGTCCTTAATAAAGAAATTCAAAAAATGCATTGTAAATATTTTTTTATGTATATTTGTATACTTACACTATTTTATTTTGTACATACATTGACCTCAAATTAAATAATTTTCAAAATAAAAGTTGTAATTAAAAATATTTCCTAAATAATAAAAATATTTGCAAAATAAAATGATGTATAAAATAAAAGCAACCGTACTTCAAAAAAGCAGTAAAGCGATAATTGAAAGACCAATTCCAGCTCCATATGAACTTGAATTAGATCAAACTCACTTCCATTGTGTTCTAAATTAAATTATCTTTAAAATGGTTGTGATTTCATAATCTTTGGGGTTACGGTTTAAAAATCGGTTGTCTATGGTGGTTTATGCAATTTTACCATTTTTATTGTATTTAGTATTTTATTTTTACATATTATATTTTAAAAATTGTAAATAATTATCATTGTAATTTAAAGTAAATATCTTTTAATAAAAAAATTTTAAAAAAATTATTTCCTTATTTGTACATGTGTATAATGTACATTATGTAAGAAAAACCACAAAAACTATTATCTAACATTAATTAATTAAATTAAAAATTTTGATTGATTGATTGATTTATTTATTTGATTTGATTTGAAAACCTTCCATGTATATACGATTTAATCATGTACCTTAAATAACCACCATTAAGGTGGATGATTAATTTTTACCAATAAATGTATTTTATTATTTCATTTAATTTCGAATTTCATTTTTAATTTAATTTAATTAATTAATTATATTTATTTAATTACACCACTAATTATCTTCCTTATATTTATTTCATTCAAATTTTGAAATTCAAATGTATATTCTTTCTATTTAATTGGCTCATCCTCTCTCATTCTCACTTGATCAATCTTTGGTGATAGGAGCCTATTCTCCGAGAGTCATCTTGTCGCAGAATGGTGCCTAGCCTCGGAGCCGTCCAGTGACAGCAAGTCGACCTTCATAGAGGCGATCACGGTTTCCATCTGCTCCTAAGGTGAGATCCACTTTTTTCTCTAATGTTTAACCTTGGTTATTTGTAGTTTAATTTTCGCATTTTTATTTCGTTGTCATTTTTTTCTCTAGATATTAGAGCACATCACAATTTGATCCAAATCTGACTCGATTTTTCATTTTACATCTCGATCTATTCGCATTCTTTTCTATCTCGCACGATCTCCCACCTCCAACCACACACGGCGGATGGAGATGCGGTTCTATACTTCATTTTCCTCAAAGTTTCACTCGCTCACGCATCTATTTTATTTATTTTTGCATATTTTGAATAATCAGGATCGAGCCATCGTGCTCGCGTCCTCATTTTTTATGTAGAATAAAAAATATAAAAGTACATAGTTTGTCTATTTATTTGTAGGATCAAATAAAAAATTCAAAAAAAATAAAATATATAACAAAATATTTCTGCACTTTCTGTTTAGTAAATAAAAAAATAAAAGGTTTTTTCTCTCTTCTGTTTCTGCTGCGCCAGGCGTCGCTCCTCTAGACGCAGGCGGCGCCCGCCACCTACTTCGTCTCCAGCGCGGCTTCGTGAGGCCCCCAGCACCGTCCATCGCCCACAGCCACCTGCAGCTTCTCACGAGCCCCTCCGCACGTGCGGGTGCTGCCAGGCGCTATCTCGATCTCCCCCAGAGATCATTCGATGCCGCTTGGAGCAGAGCTCAGCCGCCCTTCCATCGTCGTTCTGCCCCACAATAACCGCACGAACCCAACGCTCTCCGCCACCTCTGCCATTTTAGCAGAGCACCTGCCTCAACGCTCTCTGCCTTGGCACCGCGTAGCACCTACTAGCCTCTATCCCAAGATCCACACCCTCCCCGCGGATCATTCGATGCCGCCTGGAGCGGAGCTCCCCCGCAGACCCCGCCTCAATCTCCGAATTCATCACCGCCCGTGGCTTGGGAGAGAAGGAGAAGGCAGGCGACACCTCTCTTTGGTTGGAGAATTAAAAGAAACAAGCAGGAATGAGAACCCTACGGGATATTAAAATATTTGGAGAAATTACATTCAAGCCCCCAACGTATTCCAAAATTACAAACAGAGCCCTGCCTCCAGATTACAGCATAGATATTTTGGGTAATTTTCTGAAAATCCCCCGTATTTATTATTATTGCAAACTGATCCATTAATAGTTGCTATCATGTGATATGCATGTCAGTATCCTATGAAAACTTCACAGTATTCCCTGAATTTTCGTTCTATTGTCATTTTTTTAAAACTTTGAGTAAAATTACATTTCAGTCCTTTATTTCCAAACTTTAAAATTGCACATTCTTTTAATTGAAATAAATGCGGTATTTGCTCTGAAAATTCTACCAAAATTTGTGTATACTCATGTTATGTTCATGTTTTTTTTCATTGCATTTTATCATCATTTGTTATTTTTTAAAAAAATAAAAAACATGTCATTTTTTCCCGTTTGAACTTTGAAAATCCTAAAAAATCGAATATTACTTCAAAAATTCCATAAAAATAAATTAATTTTCTTTTAGTGAGGTTTAATTTCTATGCAAATTTCGTGCATTAATTATTGTGAAAATCCAAAAAATTTACAAAACTCTAAAAATCTTAAAAAATCATAGAAAATAAAAAAAATAAAAAAAATGTGATTTCAGTTTTTGTGTGTAGACAATTTCTTTTAGTTTATAGGAAAATTGCAATTTTTAATTTCATTTCATATTTTTAAATTATGAAATAGTCTTGTTTGTTCACTATTTGCATTTCCCTTATTTTTATTCATTTTAAAATCCTACAAAAATCTAAAATTGCTAAAAAATTAAAAAATAGCAAAAAAATCATAAAAACACAAAGAGATTTTCTTTGAATATTTTTAGCATTGTTATTATATTCTAAAAATATAAAATATTTTACATTTCTTTTGTGCATTAATTTGTTTTGAAAATCATATTTTTGAAAATTTGAAAAATTAAAAAAAATCAAAATCACTAAAAATTTAAAAATCCAAAAAATAAAAAAAAATAAATAAATAAGATAAAAAATTCACAAAAACCAAGGTAGTTTGCATTTGAGGTTCCCTTTTTCTTTTAATTGATTTTCGATTATTTGAATAACCCTTGGGAATTGTAGCCTCCTTGTGTTCGATCCTGTTAGCTTTACATGTAAATAAGTAGCAAAAATTTCTATCGCTTCATTATTATTGTAATTAATTATTGGCTTGAGAAAGAAAAAACTATTTGTTTGAGCCAGGAATTTTGGGGATCGCAACGACGACTTTATATCATTAACAACCAATCCTCGAGATTATCGCTCAATAGTTTTCCACATTAATTTTTAGTTAGGTAGATAATAAGATCAAATATTATTTAACTATTAAATCACACAAAATCAATCACACACCGTGCATCCCTCCATACCGGGTGGTGTGTGATCCTGCACTCCGAGAGGTGTGTAGAACATACTGGAAGATTTCATCACTTACAAAGTGTTATATTTTATTAGTTCTTTCACAAAATTATTGGACTCACTTCGGGATGAGATATCCTGATCCAATGGTTGTGGATTTTGATGTATGCATATGAAATAAAGATTTTTTGCAGGTACATTCCCAATACTGGCTAATTAAACACTTTGTTTAGGTACCATTTTAGGGTCACATAGCTCCATATTCCCTCGTAAACCAGTCAAATATATGTAAATACCTGGTCAACATAAATAGATAAATATTTTACGATAATTATACAGTTCTCATTTGTAGCACATGCAAATGGATGGCATAAGGTGTCCGTATAATATTGCATTTATGTTGGCTTTCCTTAGTTCGGAGTCCCAAACTAAGGGGATCCATAAGGATCTGACCATTACTATAAAGCGATCGTTGTCATTTGTTGAAGTTTATATCTGAGAATAATTCTGTCGCATAAGCCCTTCCTCTTTGGATTACGAAATCAATCAAAATCTACTCTTAATATTGTCACTTCATTGATGGCTTTAAAATTTGATCATAATTGATTTTTGGGGTATATTGGAGGGATGTGGGGTTATACTACCGAATTTTTCTTAGCTATAAACTAGCATTTGACAACGATTATCTTGTAGTAAGTTCAAATCCTTATAGATAAACACTTCTCCTCTCATCTCCTAGAACCAATGTAATAGGTTTAGGTCAACAATGAGTTAGGGTTGAGATTTTCTATGTATGTTTTTCGAAATAAAGCTTATGATAAACCTTCCCCTATCGTCTGACCTCTTAAACGGTTATATTCATGTGATAATTACGACCAATAGGGAGTGGATGTACATGCATGTACATGATGGCCATGTTTTAGAGACTTTCTAAATAGGTGTTCAAAAATTTGTTTATGTCCAAGGTTTGTGTTGTGGATTCAGATGGTACCATCTTATGTCCTTGTCAAAGATGTCATCTACTCAAAAAGAAATTTAAGAATGAAGTCCAGTTACACCTTTATAAAAATGGTTTTATGAAGGATTATCATATTTGGTGGAGACACAAAAAGGCCATGATTATAGGCCAATGAAATAAATTATTAGGAGAACATTAATCCATTTATAGAAATGGTTATGGACGTTGTCGATCTGAAGTTTAATCTTGACTGTCCTGATGAAGAGGAACTGCATGATGAGTTAGAAAAATTCTATGACCTGTTTAAAAAAGCAGAAGAGCCTTTTATGGTTGGGTTGTAAGACTTATTCAAAACTCTTAACAATTTCAGAGCTTCTAGCTATGAAGATGGAGTATAATATGACTGATCGGAATTTTGATGCTATGTTGGTAATTGTGAAAAATTGTTACCCGAAGATGCTGAATTACCTAGAAATTACTATAGAATCAAGAAATGATATGAAAGATGGGTTTAGCAGAAGTTAAGAAAGATTTTTGTATAATCACCATATTTTATATTACGGTGAACATGAGCATTTGACACGTCCGGAATGCGATGAGCCAAGAATTCATGACTCAACTAAAAGTAGAAACAAAATTCATAGGAAAATTTTACATTATTTTCCATTGACATTGAAATTGAAGCGATTATATTATTGTAAGGAAATAGCTAAATATATGTTATGTCATGCATAGCATAGTCGTGAAGAGTATATGGAAAATCCATCCGAGTTTGATTGGAAATTATTGATGTCTACTTTCCCTTCATTTTCAGATGAAAGAAAGTATTGCATTGGCGGTTTATGCACAGATAGATTTAATCTACATGGTAGAAATAAAGATTACTCTTGTTAACCAGTAAGGACACCATCTTACAACTACTTCCCTAGTTGTGCAACAAGAGACCATTCATATTTTTATCACGGTTGACATGACCTACCCATCCAGGAAAATAAACTGATGTGTATTTACGTCCTATTATGGATGAGTTGAAATCTCTTTCAATTGATGTAGTTGATGCATATGATGTCAATAATATCAAACATTTAATATAAAAGTTGCTCTAATATGGACAATAAATTACTTTCTACCTTTAGGATGTTATTTGGATGGAGTATGCATGGACGAAAAAGCTATCCTTATTGTATGGAGAGTACAAAATCTTTTCAACTTCAACACAATCAAAAGCCATGTCTTTTTTATTGTCATATACATTTTCTTTCCAAAGATCGTCTATACCAGAGATAGAAACAAACATTTATGAGCAATATATTTGAACTATATGATCCTCCAACAATCAAGATCGGTGATATGATATTATCATGTTTAGAGGAATTAGAAAATTCTACCCTATGAAATGGAGAAAATACACAACATATACCTAGTTTTGATGATACTCATAATTAGACCAAGAAGAGTATATTTTAGAAATTGCCATATTGGAACACATTGCTGATACAACACAATTTAGATGTTATGCATATCGAGGAAAATGTCTTTGACAACATCTTTTATAAAGTTATGAATATCACTGGTCATACAAAAGATATAATAAATTCTTATCATGATTTAAAGATTATTTACAATCATTAAGAGTTATATATAAGGGATCTCGATAAAGGGAGGGTCGAATTTCCAAATTAAAGTATACGTTGGACAGAAATAAAGTGAAAAATATCTGTGAATAGGCAGTAAATTGAAATTTCCAAATGTATATGCATCCATTCTTTCAAATCTGGTTGATTTGAAAAGGTTTTCTTTTAAAAGAATGTAGAGTCACGACTGCCACATATTTATGGAAAGACTGCTACCAATAGTATACAGAGGATTGTTACCAAAAAATATCATCGATATTCTATTCGACATCAGTAAATTCTTTCAGGTTATATGTTTCACACGCATTCATCATGAGGAGATGGAATAACTTAAAAAAATGTTGATGCGATTATATGTAATATGGAGAAATAATTTCTTCAGCGTTTTATAATTCGATGGAGCATCTGATGATTCATCTTTCATACGAGACCAAAGTCGGTGGGCCTATCAAGTACTAATGGATGTATCCATTTGAAAGGTATTTGTTTATACCATTTTCATACTTTGATATTTTTGGTAGTCTAATACACGAACTATGGTACATAGGTTCTTCTTCCTACAAAGAAAAGTGCGAAATAAAAGTAGAGTCGAAGGATCTATAAGTTCTCAATATACATATGAAGAAATAGAAATATTTTATGCTATATACATCTCCGACGGTGTCAAGACTATCCACAATAGAACGAGTAGGAACGAGACAATTTACTCTGACGAAGAGCTTCATATCAGTATGTCCTGTCAATCATCTCATTCAATAGGAAATGCTAAGGAGCATCTACTGTTAAAATAAGACAAAGAGGATGTTGAATCATACATAATGGATAATTTTATGGAAATAGCACCATATGTTGAATGCGTCTCTGTCTCTAATATTTTTTATAAAAAATAATTATTTCTTTCTCCTCAATTTTAATTTATGTACCCTTATTTTAGGGAATTTAGGAACAAAATTGTTGAAGAGAACCCGACGTATGGAGACGATCAGGTTGTTAGCATATATAGGATACAATTTCTGGAATGCTTCAAGAACCGAATTAAATAATTTGATGATAATCATTATAATTATGTGATTTTAAAATATTTTTCTGAAGCTCTCATGTATAAGGTTTGATCATACTTATTGTTGGAGTAATGGTTATGGATTTCATACCATAAATTCTGGTAGAAACTTAACCACTCAAAATTACTGAGTAATGGATTGTGGATCTTGTTACATGAAGGATAATTTGGAATACTATGTAATCATAAAGAAAGTTCTGGAAGTTGAATATAGTATTCCAGGTCTAAATAAAGTTGCTCTTTTTGTGTGATTAGTACGATCCGAAAGATGGCATGTCGATCGATAAAAGGAATAATGTCATTGATGTTATACATTGAAAATATATATGAAGGATTGAACTATTCGTTCTTGCTTCACAAGTGGACCGATTGTATTATATTTCACAAGTATCAAAGAAGAGGAAAAATGTTGAAATTTTTGTAGTCATCAAGACAAATTATCAAAGTTATGTATCTAAAGAAGATGATCAGATGAAGCTATTACATCTACTTATGAGCGAAATAATATACCAGATATAATTCCAATCATTGACTCTATTCTCTTGATGGATAATGAGGTGATACATACTGATTTACAAGAGATGTGGAGATTACAAATGAAGATTCAGATAACTCCACTTTCAATAAAAGTAATTATTGATGAATCTATGACTCATCACCTTTGTTCTTTCATTTTGGCCAAAATCCTTGGTAAAATACTTGTAAATGCTAACTAATTTCCACTAACTAATATTCTAACAACATTTATTAATCTTATATATTTAACACTTATTTTATCTAAAATAAAATGATAAAGAGAAAATGAAAAATAAAAGAAAAGAAGGATGTGTATAAAAATATACAGACTGATCCAAACCCCAAGATCCGGTCAATATTGACTTCACCGATAAAATAAATAAGTAGGGGGAGATAATGATCATAATGTATAAAAATATCGAAAAATCCAGATCACGAAAATATATTTACATATTTTCACCTTGTAAATATTTCACATATTTTATTTATCACCAAGAAAATCTCAAACCAAAATACTTTCTTTACAAAAATTGTTCATAATAATATATATTAACTTATAAAAATATTAGAAAAATTATTCAATGTAAAAATAAATAATTATCATGAACCGCAAAAGTCGTAAAAGAATATTTTCAAGGTTCATAACTATTTGTAGAAAATTTTAAATTAACCAAATCACATTTAAACTTCGTTTTATAACTAATACTATTTATTAAAAATATCAAAAAAATATTAAAATAAAACGGGTGAGTTTTGGCGTTTGGGCCCCGTTGTCTATATGTATTATATGTAGAAAATTCTCGATTTTCTAATTAATTATCCTTAATCCATTTAACTTAATTTCTTTTCTAAAATATTTCTGAAAATCAATAAAAAAATATAACTTAAGCCAAAATGCCAATAAATCTCAAAGCCACGAAACTGTGACCTAAATTTTTCGGACCTCATATCTCGACCATATGGACTCTGAATTGGGCAAACTTTGTTTTAAAGTTTGTTTTATTTAATTATCTACCAAATGACACTGATTTCACTAAAATCAGAGTTAATATGCAAAATGTGGGTTTTGGGACCATATTGGTATATATTGTACAATGTACCTTAATTTATCTTAGTTAATATATGCCATTTCATTATATTTATATACTTTATTAATATTTTATTAATAAACTAAATAAAATTAATAAATAAATTTATTTTATTTATTATTAAATTATTATTTTTAATCTATTTAATAATTTAAATAATTATATATTTGATAACTTAATTATTTATTTACTTAACTACTTATTTAATTACGTATTATTTATTATTAATTAATTAATTAATTTTAAAAATTAATTTAGTCATTTATTAATCATTTTTATCTATTTATTAGTTATTATTTATTTTATTTTTTATTTCTCTCTCCTCTCTTTCCCCTTTTCCCCCCTGTCGTCCCTTCTTCTTCCCTCATCACCAACGCCGCCTCTTCCTTCCTCTTCTCCACCTCTAACCTCCGGTCGTTGGGTCGTTTGCCCAACCGACCTCCAGTGACCGCACTCCCCTTCGGTGCCCACACCTCCAGTCGTGTGCCCCGCGCCATCTTCACCTATAAATAAGCCCTAACCCCTCATCTGTGATCCATCCGCCATTATTTTCTCCTTCATTCCAGTGAGCTCTGGAGAGAGTGTGAGTGACATGCATTGCTTCACTGCCATCGTAGCGAAGAGCACGAGGGACGATGAGATCTTTGTAGGAGTGAAGCTTTGCTCTGTCGTGCACCAACCTCTGCGGTGCGCCACCGTGTCGAGGCGACAACTCACTGGCGATCATCCACTACTCCACCCGCGTTCACCGCCAGGTTAGAACTTCTCCCTTTGTCCGTTCTCTTCTATTTTTCCTCATTCATATCTCTTCCTCTCAATCCTTCCCTTCCTCTGTTTTTTTATCTAAATAGATCCATCTTCAATCGAATCTGATAATCGCAATCACCTTCGTGTATCCCATACAGTTCTCGTTCTATCTGTCAGACCTGATTACCCTCTGATCACGCGCAGTGATCGGAGGTTTGGAGCTTGATACTCCACCTCCGATAGCTCCGTCATCCACTCTCACCTAACCGGTTATTGTCTGCATTTTGGATCGAGCTTTCATGCATGCGTTGATGCAAGATTTGCAGATCCTCTGAAAATCATCGAAATCGTCTGGAGCTAACGCATCATCATCCGCCGGATCTTTTGGAGTATGAACTTGTAGCACACACTTGATGCTCTAGAAGCAAGTAACCTTTCACCACTACGTCTGATCAAAGCATTACCTTCAGAAGACCTGAAGCTGTACATCACTTGAGGTTGTCGGAGTACTTCAGTCGAGCAACAAAGAATGTCCATGAGAACCGCCTGAAGGTGAAGCATATCAATCGGAGATCATTTCTGAAGCCAGAGCTCTGTCGCCTACAAGTCGATTTGGGAGAAGATCTTCCGGCACAACAACCTTGCGATCTGGTCTTATCTGACGGTCTTTACCGAGCCGCGTCGACACTTATCACAACCGTCAGATCGTAGTGGCATCTAACGCCGAAGAGATAACCATGTGTGACACATCCACACCGTCCGACTGATCTAATCAGACAAATCAGATCCAATGGCCTAATAGCGCGCCACACGTCGTTAGTTGTAGAGGCGTCACTCCACCGCTTTAGGACCTCACATGCGTTGCACGTGAGACGGCATTATCTTTTGGCATATTGTAGTTAACCCCCTATCGTTCTACTTATCACAACCAGGTCTAGCTACAACTGCGGGCACGTGGCCTGACACGTGTTATTTGGAACATTTGCGCATACCCCCCAGTCATACTCGATATTCCATGCTAGACTAGGTGTTGGAGCAGTCACTTTATTCGCGCATGCATTGTGGAGTACTTACGGATATACCCCTACAGTTTCTGAGCTATTTACACACGCCCTCAGTTTCCATATTATCACATATAGACCCCTATAAATTGTAGATAATATCATTTATATTATATTAATAATAAATAAAATACAAAAATAAAATAAAAATATGTATAAATACTATATTTTACTCTATATACATTATTAAATCACGTTTTGAAAATAAAAATATTTTCTATTTTTAATAAATCATTTAAAAATAAAAATATAACAAACTTTAAAAATCATAAAAAATATAAACCACCATTAAAAATCTAATAAAATTTACTTTTATTATATTTCACTATATTTTATATATTAAACCAAAAACAAAATAAAAATTAGATAATAAAACCAATAAAAAATCAAAATACATAAAAACTTCAAAAATTCATAACTAATTTAATAAAAATCACATAAAAATGCACTACATATATTTTTGAAGATAATTCTCTCTACTTTCTCAAGAAAATAAAAGAAAAATACTTTTCACCGAGTTCTATTTCAAAAATAAAAAAAACTATTTTCATTAAAAATTTAGTTTACAACATTAAAAGCCAAATAAAAATAATAGAACATTTTCAAAAATTTAATACAAATCATAAATACTTTAAACTCATAAAAACCACAAAATAAAAACCAAATACAAAAGTATAAAATTTATACCTATATTCTTACATAGGTATATTAAAATAACAAAAACAATATAAAATATACAAAAATTAAATAAAAATTCAGAAAATTACCTAATGAAACATAAGAATTAGGAAACCCCTTTTACCTTAGATTTCTATAATTTTACCCTAGTTTCTAACAGTTTGCCTCCCTGAGTTCGACACTCCCGTACTTGACACTATACACATCTAGTTTAGGATTATAAATAAAACAAAAATAGTTTTTCTGTTAAAATTCGACTGATAATTACAACGATAGTTGCCTACTTTTAGACGACTCGGTTGGTCATGTTTTTCAGATGGCACCATTGCCGGGGAGGCGATGCTAGGGTAGACCATAGAGACCTTAGGTTTAGGGTTTTCTCATTTTTCCTTTTTAGCCATCTAACTTTGTTTGATTTTTTCACTTCACAACTTTTTATTTCAGATTTGCACAGGTTTTGAGCCGCACAACTAAGAACCTGAAAGCTGAATTGATTTTATTTTTTTTGTATTAACCTTTGTAAAAAAAGATTAAGGGGTACTTGCCCGTTTTCTATTCTGTAGAAGGGGCCATGTAAGGGTATCCCGATTTGTACCTCCCTCTCTTCTTCTCGGGGTCTGTTTTACCGAGTGTCATGCACTTGGGAGAGCAGGACACCAACCGTTGCTTTTTCGCATTGTGATTTCTTGATATTTTCTGCAGCTTTTCCGAGGCTAGGTGCTTGTCTAGGTTTTTCATTTTTTCTTTGTCTGCACCTCCGTAATTAGAATTAGGATGCGTAACCTAGTTGTATGCTTGCTCACATAGGTGAAAAATAAGGAAAATCGTTAGACTTTTTCTTGAAAAAATAAAAAAGTGAAAATTTGAAAATAAAATAGGGACTGCTAATATATCTGACCTAAAATTAAATGTAACAAGCTTCACATCTTTTGGGAGAGCAATCCCCAGCGAATGTCTGGCAGGACTTTCCAGATCTGTGAGTGAGGGACGACCCATAAGGTTAGAACCTAAGCTCAGATTTTACTCTTCGGTGAGGGCACTCGGGTAGCCGGAAACAGTCTGGGTTTCCTTACCAGAGAGAGAGATTTAGAGGACAATGCGTAAGGCTATGTCCTCAAGCAAACGTGTAGTCGGAAACGGTCCGTTACTTACTCCCATACTGGCTGAAAGTTGGTGATTAGCTGTTCGGACTCAGGACAGTCTTCTAGGAAGTTCAGGCACCTATCAGCTCACGTAATCTGTGAAAAAACTTGCTTTGCCAATAAACCCTAAAACTAAAAAGATTAATGACCAAATTTTTACGGTCAGCACTGGGTTGAGTTGGTGAATCCGAGGAATTGACTTGTGTTTGAATTTGTGGTGTGAGTTCCATATCTCTCAAATTTCTAGCTAATTAGATCATTTTTCTTATCAAGATGATGGGTAGGCGGTCTTTTAAGCTAACTCTTACAGCAAAGCTTCCATGCACACCTACCTGTACATCTAGTTCGGTTCAAAATAATCCTCTCTTTGAACCTTAGTTTTTTCAATCTCCTCCTTTAATCTCGACCCTCGGGTCGGTTCGTGAGAACCTCTTATTTGAGCCAGATTCAAGACATCCTTCATCTTCCATGTTTGATCTTGAACTTGGAAGTTTTTCTCATTCACCGTGTTCTTCCCCACCTCCCATGACCATTACACAACTATACATAGACTTATCAGAGTCAGACATGGATGCATTCTCCTTTCCAGAGACATTTCTGAGTGGGAAGGGAGCACAGTCGTAGCACGCTTTAGAGATTCTAGATCAGGCGATGATCAATGCCAGTCTTCTTGCTTCCCTTAAAATTATATAGACTCAGATTAGGGAGAAATACCTTTTGATGATCGAGATCCGAGCTGAGTTGAGTCAACTGAGAGAAAGAGACATATTTCAGAGGATAATGAGCCAGATAGAGAGGAGACATTACTTACAAAGCATGTACGTACGATGAGACAACTACACACACTTGGAGATTCTTCCGCTAGTAGGTGGATTCGACTTCCTTCCATTGACAGATCATTTGTCCTCACACCTGATATTATTCAGACTTTACTGATCTTTCATGGGCAGTTCACCGAGGAGCCACATTCATACCTTTGAGAGTTCGATATGATCTGTAGTACAGTACATGACTATCGAGTTGATGAGAATACAACTCGGATGATAGCATTTCCGTTCTCCCTGGTTGATAGGGCCGCATACTGGTTGCGACATTTAGGGAGACTAATTACTACATTAGAGCAGCTTCGTACTGAATTCCTGAGCAGATTCTACACCATCAGAAGTACGAATGCTGCGAGGTCTCTCATTACTAGTTTCACCATGTTAGGGAGTGAGTCGTTCCATGAAGCATGGGATCGTTTTCGAGATCTGATTGATAGTTGCCCCCACCATGGTATTTCGAAGGCAAGATTGGTTCAAAGATTCTTTAGTGGGCTGACACCTGATCTACAATGGTTGGTGAGTGCAACTTGTAGTGGTTCATGCTTTTCTAAGAATGAGGATGTTGTCTGGTATATTTTTGTGGAGATGGCATCTCATCATGCCACTTTAGCCCAGATAGATTCTCATACTCAGGTGAAGTCACCTACATTTATTCACCAATCTACTGTGGCACAAATTGAGGAGGGTCCATCGACTCCTACATCTTCGGAATCTTCGTCAGATGAGATGAGGGTTCTTAGATAGAGATTGGATCACTTGGAGCGTATTGAAATGAGATGCCATCGGTTATACAAGCTCGACAAGATCGAGGGGCTTGTGAGGAACAATAATGACATGAAGAACTAGACTGAACAGATAACATCTTTCCCATCTTCAGGGTTACCAGCTGATTCATTTGATACACATTCTCTAGTGTAGCAGATACATTACTTTCAGTCGGAGCCTATGGCCGAGCCTCGTCAGATTTAGGCTTTTACTCAATGGATGCCAAGATCTCTCCCTTCCTCTCTCTCACTCAGTAGCCGCCTCAGCAGTTTTTAGATTACTCATCCAGTTCTCTAGGACACTCCTATGAGAACTTGTCTTTAGATGATATTGCCTATCAGACTACCGGTTAGTATGAGATGAATAGGCGAGATATGGATGAGTTCAAGCAGCAGATAACGGATCTCATGCTAGATCAGACTGCCGCACAGACTCAATATATAGACTCTACTTCTCAATCACATATGTCACCTGATAATATGGAGGGTGTTAATTTCATATATCTAAGGAGTGGTAGAATCCAAGCTGACGGTGATTCAGCTAGGCATGATTCCGATGTACTGGTAGATGACACTTTCGAGCCAGTTGAGCATGATGCTGATAGCGGTATTGATGCTGCTAGTATCCATAAGGATCTGGATGGTGGTGCTGATGCCACCAAGTTTGATGATCTTGATGCAGATATAGTTGTATTACCATCTCTCGTACCTAGTGATGGGGAAACAAAAACACAAAACATGGGAAAAGGAGAAAATCTAAAAAAAGAAATAAAGATAAGACAAATGATTCGACTAGAGCTCAGGAGTCTACTCAGATGATCTACATGGAGCTGGTCCCGATTTTAGGAAAATAATTGTTTCTTCTTCTTCTTCTAATCCTAGGAGTGTACATACTGACAAGGAGGATGCACAAATTCCTTTTCCTCAAGCACTCTACTTAGGAAAAGGCAAGAAAAAAGAAAATCCCAAAAGGACTCGGATATTAGGTCTGACGAAAGAGATGCTCGATAAATTCACCATTCAACTCACTCGTTTAGAAGCATTGGCACACATCCCTCTTCTACAGAAAGGACTCATAGAGAGAACTACAGTTCGTAGAAAGAAGAGGCAGAGCAATCATTGTTCATAAATCCATGTGTTGACCAAGGATACATGCCATGCTATCAAGAACCGTCTCCCAGCTAAGAGATCAGACACAGGAGCGCCATATGTCAGATGTGAGATTCTCGATCAGACTTTTGATCGTACTCTTTTAGATAGAAGATCATCAATTAATCTCCTTCCTTCTTCCTTACTCGACAAATTCGAGTTCGGATCTCTTTGACCAAGTAGGACGATCTCACAGCTTGTTGATAGATCAATCAAGAGACCTAAGGGATTAATTGAGGATGTTATTTTCACCATTCAGGGTTTGAAATTCCCCGTGGACTTTGTCGTGTTGGACATGACAGTCTCTGAATATGTAACCGATACCCCTATCATATTAGGACGACCTTTCTTGGCGACATCTAAGCACGTTTCTGATTATGGTACTGGGAAGGTGTACTTTAGTGTCCAAGGCAAGAGTATACATATAGAGATGATACATGACGTCAAGGCTAGATAAGAAGAGTTAGAGCGAGCATCTGATGACGAGCCCAATTATCATCAAGACCGTGATTTTGTATCGACTGACGATGAGGCAGTTGGGTTGAACCGAGTACACAATCTTTCATCACACCTTCAGTAGAGTCTGAGATTAAGATATTAGATGATGGGAGATTGGAGAGCGCAGTCTTAGAGTCGATTAGTGACAAGAGCGATGGAGACAATTATGGTATTTTCTCATATCATTGCGATAACTTTGATCCCTCTGAGTCTAAAGTGATCAGATCTATCAATCATTCATAGATCAATTAGATTCAGAATATGCTGATTGATAGTGTTTTGCAGAGTTCCTTTCACTTTAGACTTTATCCGAAGAGCCGACAACCAGCCTAGAGACCGAGCCAGTACTATAGATTCAACTATCAGATAAGAAGTCTCCAAATCATTCTGAGTCAGACCAGGATGAGCAAGCATACCGATATAGTAGCCTATACCCAGGCCCAAGTCAGACCGAGTCTCCCTGTTCCTTCTCCCCCAGAGCTTAAGCCGTTGAAAGCATGAAATACTAATTCCTTGCTGGAGAACCCAAAATGTTTCTGGTCATCATCGCGTCCCATCTGACCGAAGATCAAGAATCACGTCTGATGGAGATTCTTGAAAAGAACCGCAAAGCAATCGGGTGATCAGTAGCGGATCTCCATGGTAATAGTCTAGCTCTGTGCTCTACCACATTTTTCTCGAGGATGACGCCAAACCATCTCGTGAGTTTCAGCGCAGGCTGAACCCGAATCTTTGAGATGGTTATGAAGGAAATATCCAAGCAGTGGAGCGTTGATTTTATCTACCCATTCTTGACTCTAAATGGGTTAGGCCATTACACGTGGTACCCGAGAATACGGGTATCACTACAGTGATAAATGAGGAGGAGATCGCAACCTGAATAACGACTTTTTGGCGAGTCTGTGTGGATTACAGACGATTAGACCGAGTGACCAAGAAGGATCACTTCCCGCTACCATTTATTGATCATATCATCGAAAGGTTAGCCGAGAAGAGCCATTATTGCTTTCTTGATGGGTACTCGGGGTATAACTAGGTGGCCATCACACCTGAGGACCAAGAAAAGACGGCTTTCACCTGTTCGTCTGGTGTATGCTTTCAAATGTATGCCCTTTAGATTATGTAATGCTCTGGCTACATTCCAAAGGTACATGCTTTCGATTTTCGCAGACATGGTGGACGACTTTTTGGAGGTTTTTATAGATGATTTTTTGATCTACGATGATGATTTTGATTCCTGTCTTTATAGACTAGATCACATGCTTTAGAGGGGCATGGTTCCTGTCTTTCGCGGTCATTTTATGATGACTCAAGGGATAGTCCTTGGTCACATCATCTCCAATAGGGGCATGTAGGGGAATCCGTCTAAGGTGGATATCATAAAGAAGCTCAATCCGCTACCCAATTTGAAGCAGTTACGGTCTTTCCTTGGGCATGTCGATTTCTACCGATGTTTCATTCGAGACTTCAGCAAAATTACCTGACCATTATCTGATCTTCTAGCGAAAGACACTAAGTTTATTGTTGATGATAAGTGCCTTTTAGCATTTGAAATTCTCAAGAAAATGGTTGTAGACGATCATGTCCTTCAACCACCCGATTGGTCTCTCCCATTTGAGATCATGACGGATGCCTCCTATTTTATCGATGCGGTTGTTTTGGGACAGAGGAGGGATGGTCTACTGATGAATCTCCATTATCACCTTTATTATATCATTTTGGCCTTAAAGACCGTAGTAAATGCATGTAAATACCCTTAATTTGTGTAAATTAGCATTCATGCTTTATTGTACAAATATTGTATAAAACACTTTTTTTAATATCAAAATTATATTATAAAGAAAAGAAAAAGAATAAAATATCAAAGATATTTTATGACTCTAAACCCCGAGACCTAGGCATCTCGATGACTAGGTCGACAAGGAATAACGTAGGGGGAGAAAATGGCCAAAATAAAATAAAAATCCCTTTTATTACTTCATTATTTATTCATTTTTAAGACTTGTTTTATTTTCCACTTTTTGTACCTCAAATAAAGAAACTTTGTACATGAATGTTGTAGATAATAAAATATAGAAAAATACAAAATTGATTTCATACAAAAATAATATACAGAATAAAAGATACACTCTAAATAAAATTCCAAAATCCCCCCAGACTCATATCTCCCAATAAAAACTCAAAATATATATCAAAATCACCTTTATTTACATATAACTTTTAATAAGCTATTTAACGAAGGTAGTTTCATATTTTTTGGAGTTACGATGTGAAAGTTAGGTTTGGACCCCTATTGTATACTATACCCAATTAAAATATTCATTTTATTTATTATTCATTATTTTTTATAGTTTTATATTTTTATAATATTGTAAATATTATTTATAATATATACATATTAAAATCAGAATAAAATAATAGAGAGAACTCTAAAATAAAATATGTATATAAAATACATAGATGAATACACAATAACTATACCTAAATAATAAGTATACCTATTTATTTAACTATTTATATTATATTAGAAAAATATAATAAAAATATATTTAAGTATTTTAAAATAAATTTAAATATAAAAAATAATATAATAAAATATTAAAATCCAATATAGAAAATAAAAATGAAAGACACAAAATATAGATAAATATACCTATAAGTTAACCCTAGAATGTAATTTGTAACTATATACCTCTAAAAATAAATAAAAATTATAATTAATAATATAGAAAATAATAAACGTTTCTTCTTTTATAAATTGAATTTAATCAAATCATTTTTTATTTATTATCGAATTTTCGAATCTTTTCGGGCTTGGTTTTCTCTGGTTGGTCCACGTGGACCAACCAGAGCTTCTAGCACGTTGACCGCATGTCAACTGCCTGACCAACTGCCCTAGCCTTTGACAAATCGCTTTTGATGACTTTTCTCGATTTCTCCCTCGATACATCAATTTAGGGTATGTAGATCATTCATGAGAATTGTTCTTTGTACATCAGCTATCCACACCCTCTACATATCTTCTTCCATCTCCTCATGCATCTCCCATAATCTCGCCTCGAAACTCACCCCATCGCCACCTCCATTACCTATATAACCAGCCTCCCGACTTTCCTCCATTTTTTGAGTACCGCTTGGCCACCTCTTCCCTTCTCGCGCTCAAACGACGGAGTATGGTGACAATATTCATGTCGTGCATGTAGGATCGAGGGAGATGGTCTTGGGTGGTCTCCGTCACCTCTGATGAAGGCTCACCATTGAGGCTCCATCTCCTGGCTTTCTGATCAATCAAGGTTCCTTTGTCCCTTCTTTCCTTCTGTATTTCTTCGCTTTTTAGTTTAGATAGTAGTAGGTTTAAGTTCTGTTCTTTATTTTTGTATTTTAATCATTAAATTTTGCTTAGTTAGGATCAAACACCCTTGCCGAAGCCTTTGCGATCCAGCCACCACACGCTCAGCCTCACCAATCACCAACCACCACCAACAAAAGCCCAGCCCCATCACACGTGCTTCCTCTTGTTGTTTGTTCAGGTCTCGTGGCTAGAAGGGGCATCTGCGCCCCATCTGTACTCCAGGAGCACCTCCAGGTATCCATGTACTCCAGGGCACCATAGAAGGTCCCGAGAGCCATCTGAAGCTTCTTCGAGTTACAGAAGACTTAAAGGAGCAGTTCCCTATTGCAACAACATCAGAGGGAGCTTGGCGAGGTTGCTAGGGCTGATCGAGGTTCATATGGCTCGATTTTTTCACGAGTTCCTCCACAACCATACAGAACCGCTGGATCCTGTCGTGTTCTTCATATGATCCAGCTGCCGTCCGATCGTCTTCCCGCTCAGCCGTCAAATCCTCAGAGGTGATCTAATCCTGGACATTCATACGGACCGTCATCGGGCGCCTAGGACGTAACACTTGTTTAAGTGATTCCATCCAGCCATCTGTTTGCGCCCGTGTTGGGTATTTTGCGATTCTCATCCAATGCATTTTGTATTTTATTAATTAGCATAGAAACTTTCATCAACAGGTATTAGTTTTTGTAATATTTTCTATTTGGACCCTGCATTTACTTATATTTACACTTTAGTCCTGCACCAGCTCAGCCGACAAACTCTGGAATATTTTCACTTAAACCCTTGCAGGTTTATTTTATATGTTTTTGATCAGAATATTTAAATATTAAGTTATATTTTTTTTGTGAAAATTGTAGATTGGCCTCTGTCTTTTATTTTAATTACAAAAATGCCCTGCTAGTAATGTAGTTTCTCTTCGTTTTCTCTATTTATTTAAAATAGCTACAATGCTCTAAAAATCTCAAAAAATAAATGTACACTCATGATTGCACACACTTTGACGCTCTTATTTTATTTTTGCAATTTTGGGAATTACTATTATTTTATAAAAATCAAAAGAGCATATTTTGTCCCAATCTACAATTTAAAATACATATAAAATATAAAAAGTTTTTGAAAAATTCCAAAAATAGTTTTCTTATTTATTTAGTATTTTACAACTTCAGACCAAAAATCCCTAAAAATTATAGAAGAAAACTCTTAAAAATTGAGAAACCCCAAAAACCCTTATAAAAATATAAAAAACCAAAATATTCATTTTTGTATTTTTTTTTATTATATTTAGTTATATTTATATCTCTTTTTATCCTGTAGCGTATATGTAGCCTTATTACTGTTATATGTCTTTTAAAATAAAAAAAATACAAAATATAAAAAACATAAAAAGTAATGTAAAAATATAAAATATATAAAAAATATAAAAAATATAAAAAAACAAAACATAAAAATATAAAACAAAAAATAAAATAAAAAGTAATAAAAATTAAAACCCACAAAAAGAAATATAAACACATAAGCTCACAATTATCTTTTGCATTCATTTTTGCACAATCTATCTCGTTTGCTCCCTGTGTTCGACACTCTACATACTTGCACACTATACACGTCTTTTGTAGAGTTATAATAAATTTTAACTCTGCATTTTTTTCATTACTTGATCATCATTATGGGTTAGTTGTTGAATTTAGCGGTTTTCTTGAGCAGTCAATACTTCGACTGCAGTCTCGCCATGTGAGTCCGTACGACCCTCGACAAAATCGTTATTTCAAATGGCGTCATTGCCGGGGAGCAACGCCACATAGATTGGTTTTCTGCTTGATTGTGATTTATTTGTCTACTATTTTTCTTTTATTTATTTTCTATTTTATTTAATATTTATTATTGAGATTTCTAACCCCTCTCTTGTTAACTTGGTTGTGAGGTACCATAGATCGAGGGACGCACTTTGCTCGAAGCGCCTGGGCACCCAAGTGAAGCCCGATTCAGACTTCTGACCTAGCATCGAAGAGGACTTAGGGAGATTTTTATGACAGAGCTTCACTTGCAATTTTTATTTTGATTTTCATTCATTTTTGTAATTCAAGTGAGAGAGAGATAAAATTAATTGTTATAATATTGGACTCTCTAGGACTCTACAGACTTCACGAAGTCTAGTGTTCGAGGGATTGTTCCCTTGGGGGCCTCATCGATTTTCTTGTGCTTTCATCGCATTTTCCCCCTTTGTTTCCTGATTTTTGATTTTCTTTATTTTTAGTGATTGAGCCCTAACATTAGGATTTGCTTGACGATAGATAAGGCTAAACACTTTATCACATTTCCCTGTACCTATAGCCTCGTTTGGACTTAGTCAAATTTTGAATTTCTATCTATTTGGATTTTGAAGTGCATCGTTGCATACTACACTACCATGATTAAATCTGAAGTTATGATCTCATTTATATTGTCTTCTTCTTCTTCAGAGTTTTACCATTACATTTCTCATTTGATCATTATGAGTTGGCATTGATAATATACTTTCCAAAAGCATATCATACCTACAAATCCCGTCTTGTTTCCAAAACCAGACAACCATCGATGGAATTTGGTTTGTTCCAATATTTCATGAGTGAGCTAATGTTTTGCAGTTCAGTAGTGAACCTGTATGATCCCTTTGAGAGATTGTATCACTCATATGCCTTCATATGTACACTAGCACATCAGTGTATAAACCTTTATTAGGTCATTGAACTAATAGTCTGCCAAATGTACATACTGAGACATAGTATAACACATATGTCTCTGGTCAGAGGATGCGTGCATGTATCGTGATAGCATATGACATAGGTCTTTGTTATCCTGATCTCATTAAATATGCTTTTTGACTTAACTCATACAATATCTTCAAACTTCTATTCCCATGCAGAAGACACACATCAAGAGGTCACTTGGATGTCAGCCTTTTGAGTAAGGATTGTCATAACATTCTCAGGCTGTCAGGCTGGAGATCTCTTCTTGATAACCATTTAATGGTGTAGTTGAGTCCTCCATCTAAGAATTTATTCAACCCATCACCACCCCCCATGATCCAACGATCACTACATGAAATATATGACTTGCGACTATCCTTTTGCCAATACAAGTGATCTCTTTGTGGTAGTAAGTTTTTTACTACTACATTGCGACTAAATTGACACTATATGCAGTCACAACATGATTGCACCTACATTTACTACCATACAGTGGTCTTAAATGTAGTCGCAATGCGACCATGACATAGCGGTAGAGTTAAAATTTAAGATCAAATTTTTAGAATCATGGATACACTTCGAAAAAGTGTATCCATGACTTTAGAGACAGGACACCGATGCAGAATCTGCTATGGCAGACATCGATGCACTTTAGAGACAGGACTTTTGGATCTCACTTCTAGATATTTAGCATTATTGTTCTTCACACTAATAGAAAATTCACATCTAGGGTGATTTCATCGGCTTGCATTGCATATAGTTAGGTTTCAATTCTGCTTAGCATCCCTGCACGAAGAGAGCTGGAGGCAAGGTGAGCATTTACGCTTTGGCATGCATCATTATTTTGCCGCTTGCATTGCTTTTCTGACTCTCTCCCCTTGATTTTGATCACTTAGGTGCTAAAAGGAATTGATTCCTCATTAGGAGCATGCATTTCTTATTAAAAAATCCCAAAAAAGTGATAATCAATAAAATTGGGACTGCTAAAATTACTTGACCCTAAAATAGATAAAAAAGAAATCATTGTGGGGTGAGTAATCCCCTCATTGTATTTGTTTTAGATTGCTCACGTGCACACTAAGGAATAGTGCCCAAATACCATCACCCCTTCTAAGTGTTTGTACAACCTTTTTGCATTCTCACCTAACTCTAACACGAACAAGATAAAGAGACCGAACTTTCACGATCCTCATCGAGTTGAGTAGGTGAATTGAGGGGTTGTGTTTGTTTGGTGTGAGCTTGTTTGTGTTTGTTTGTGTGCATTCCGTATTTGTGCCTTTTTCTCATTCCTCTTGACTTGACCATCGTGATCTCCCGATCATTTTCTTTTTGTTTCGAGATGACCGACTGGAGCGCTTTCTATCCGAACTTTGTGGATTCCTCATACCCTCTAGTCGGTCCACCTTCATTTTTCCAGGAGGACTTTGCTCCTTATTTTTGTACATATCCGCCTCAACCACAGTATCAGACCTCGGACTTTTATCCACCTCCACCTTCACATTTTCCACCTTCACATCCACCTGAGACTAACCTGTTGGAGTCACCTCTCATGATGCCCACACTTGAGACCTTGTACCAGTTCATGGAGCATATGAATTCGAGGATTGACGACCTCACTTGTCTATATAAGAGGCATATTGATGCTTCACGATCTAATGATATGGATTCGCTTGAGTATTCCCCTGAGAGCTTGCAATCGCCTAAAATACAAAAAATGAGAAAAATTTAAAAATATAAAAAGAATTCGGGAGACACATGGCTGATTCATCTTGTGAGGAGAGGGCCCACATGCTAGATCCTATACCCACACACTAATTCACACATTGTCCCACCTTTGACCTCGAGGACGACACTGTACAGACTACTCTTAGTCATCCTTGTGTATATGCTTATTCTGATTTCCTTCCTTGTATGGAGGAGATCCAAAAATTCAAAAAAATGTCGACTGAACCCGAAGTAGTGGCCATTATTCATGAGATCATTAATTCCACATTCGCCAGGCCATGACCCATTTATCTACTCCTCAACCCAAGAAGAGAAAGCGGAGGAGAAGATTTGAGCATCATATTTTGACCATGGCCACTGCCCACACCATCACACACTGTCCAATCTTTAGGAAAAGGAACACCACTACACCATTCATCAGTTGCACTATTTCTAACCACACATGTGATCAAACTCTCCTTGACGTGGTGCTTCGATTAGCATCATACCCTTCTCGTTGGTAAAATCTCTTCACTTAGGGCCTCTAAAGAAGACCAAGATGATTGTTCAATTTGTTGATGAATCAATAAAGAGGCCGAAGGGTATTCTAGAGAATGCCGTCATTTCAATTTAGGGCCTGAACTAGACTATCGATTTTGTCGTATTGCCCATGGAGACCTCCAAAGTGGAGCACTCTCCAATCATCCTGGGATGACCTTTTCTCACCTCTGCGAGAGTCACTATCGATTATCGATCAGGAGAGATTTGATTCCGTCTAGCTTACAGGAGCAATGTGGTCATCACTGCACCTACTGTCGACCAGAGACTTGCATTTGATGTGAATACACCTATCTTAGCTGACCCCGAGGACTTTGAACTAGATGGGACTATCAAAAAATTTTGTTGTATGTTGGATTCCACTGAGATCCGAGAATTCCTCTCCGAGGGAGGCTCAGAAAGCATGGACCTCAGAGTTCCTTCTTTTGGTACTTGGCGATGTGTTGATGATATCTGCGAGATTTACATGATTGACACCTATGAGCGGAGGGCAGGCATTGATGAGACTAATAAGGCTGAATTTGATCTTGTTGCTTTTATCTATGAATTCGGGCCCTTTGATGAGACTGATGATCCGGTTGAGACTGTAGAGGACGGACATGACTCGACTACTTCCATAAATGAGTTCATTCCTTTTGGTTTTCACCTAGAAGAGACCTCGCAGGATGACCTTGACCTTACTTTTTTCGATGATGAGTTCATCCCTTTTCACTTTGACATCTACGAGAAACCCAAGCCCGGACCTAGCCATACTTCTTCCACTGACCGTATGTACCTTTTCACCCTAGGACCACTGATGATCTTTACATGGTCAATCCTGATCAGGACTTGTATGTTGAGGACCCTGATATCGACCTGCATCTTGTTAGATCCATTCATCAGCGGTCTCGCAAGAAGGTTCGCTTTCGACCTTCTTGACCTCTGTACATCCATCTCTGTTGTATATCGCATTCGTTTTCTTCCGCTCATCCACCGTGCTGCTCATTCACCCCATTCTCGTGTATGCCTTGCTTAGAACATACTTTGTCCTAAAGTATGGGGGGCAGATGAGCCGGGTGTTCATTCTTCGTTCCGTTTGCCTATACTTAGGGTTCTTTTACCCTAAGTATAGGGAGAGTGGTGTGTACATTCTGTCCGATCTTTTTTCCTATCGTCATCTCTCCTTTCTTCTTTTCTTCCTTTCTTCTTTTCCTTTTCATTTTTCTTTTTCTATCGAAAAGGTGTCACCCTTTTTGTCAGTCTTATATACTTAGGACGTACTTTGTCCTAGGTATAGGTGGTGTGCACCCCGGGTTTCTTTCATTCTTTCATCCTCTTCATTGTTTCCTCTTCTTGTCTATACTTAGGGATATCTTACCATAAGTATAGGGGGAGACAGTCTGAGTAAGATATGTTTATTCCCACCTGACCCTCCCTGCCTTGTGTACAGTATGCTATACTTACGATTATTTGATCCTAAGTATGGGGGGATGGTTGACTTCCATTCATTCATTTGTTCTTCATTCATTTATTCTTTAGGCTTTTCTATACTCAGTACAAGTTATGTCTTCTCTTTTTCTCTCTGATCTATGTCAACATAGCCCAAGCTAAATATAAAGGGGTCATATATACTCCATATATACTTTAGCCAGAACTCGTACTTTCGTATTTTTAATAATAATTATGGCTAAAATACTATATAATATACTAATAAAATTCATTAAAAATACTTAATCAAAAGATGCATATCATTCCTCAAATTCTTTTTGTATTTAATGATTATAAATCAGGTAAAAATATTTTTTACAAAATACTTGAAAAATAGTTTGAAAATCTTTTTGAAAAAATCTTTTGAAAACTATTTAGAAAATGTTATGTTAAATATTTTCAACCTTTGTAAAATTATTTTATTTGAAAAATCTCTTTATGTGAAACAAAAAATTTGAAAAACTATTTGCAAATGGTTTGGAAAATGGTTGCAAAAATATTTTGAAAAAAAATATAAATACTATTTGAAAAACCTTTGCAAAATGATTTTCAAATGCATGCAAATGTTTGTAAAAATTATTTATAAAAATTATTTTCGACTATAGTTTTCAAAATTGTTTGAAAAATCAATTTCAAATAAAGAATATATACATCATACTAAAATTCTTTATTAACTGTATATAATTAGCTATAAAAATGATCACATAGCCCTTGTAAATTCTTAAAAACCTAACTCTTGTAAAATATAAGATGCATCCTGCTAGAAATATTTGTACCTATTTTCTTCGCCAAAATCTTTTGATTTCAAAAATCACAAAAACATTTGCAAAACTAAAAATACCAAAAACATCTGTAAAATCTTTTTGAAAAATACCTAAAAAATTGCATATGCATAACCTTCTCAAAAAACCATAAAAAGTTAAAATCCTTGAAAATTGCATCACAAAAATATTTTTTGAATTGTAAATAGCATTTGCACAGCATTCGTATTTTTCGAATCGAGTTAGGTAATTGAACTAGTCTAAGTAAAATTCAAAGATTGGATCTTGACTGGACCTTAATTCTACCTAATCACAGGAGCCATATAGGAGCTGGAATTGAGATACTTCAGGTCTAGTTGACTTAATTCTTTGAGGATCGTGAGACTTGGTTCAATGAATTCTTGACTGCCTAAGTAGAATATTTCAGAGCACATGCACAACTCTTGTTGATAATGACCTAACTTGGACACATGCACCTTTCACTTGTCTCAACTCAGTTGGAGTGGTGAGCAAAATGGATTTGTCGATATGAGATGCACACAAGTGGAAACATTTGTCCTCGTCTAGGGAGGGAAGTGCACCCCAACCCATCCAGTAGAAGAGATGTCTAAAGACAAGAGAGTGTGGGTTGCAATAATGCTTCAAAAGAGGAATAGTCTACTGGCTCAAGAGGAAAAACTTCGTATGTAAATGCTTCTGTTTATAGTATTTCAAAAAGAGAGAGAGAGAGAAGAAAAAAACTCCAAAAAAGTGGACAATCCTGATTGAAAATAAAATGCCCGTCGGAGTGTACATATATTTGTATAGTCAATAAGCAAGCTTGAGCTTCAAAGTCAAATCATGTGAGCATGCGACTGGATGACTTGACTACACTAGTCTTGCATCCTAGGATAGGTAGCTACACTGGCTATCGTCCATTCTTCTTCACCCCCTTCTCTTGAGCTGGTTGTCACTTGAACTTAGAAGGGAATACCCCGCTCCTCAAGGAAGGAGTTGCTGGATAGGGGAATCACTGGGTTGTCATGTTGGAGAAGTCGGTCTCTTTGTCATTTCAGTTGGGGAGAGCCACTATCACATACACTGTACGATTCAGATTCATAGTCATAAGGGTTTACATATGAGTTGAAGTATTCTGACTTGGCTATTGAGGAGACTTGAGTAGAGTTTTGGGATTCTCGAAGACCGATGGATTTCAAATCCGACTCCCAATAAGGTTTTGACCGCATTAAAATTCCAAAGGCATGACTTAAAGCTCCAGCTTTGATTTTGTGAAGACATGTTTGATAATTGAACTTATTCTTTCTTTCTTTTCTTTGTTTTTCTTTTCTACACTTATTGCATAAGTGTTTGCTAGGGACTAGCAATGGCAAGTATAGGGGGGTGATGAATCTCCACTTCATCACATTTATTCTATCATTTTGGCCTTAAATACCATAGTAAATGCATGTAAATACCCTTAATTTGTGTATTTTTTTGAAAGGTCAATTTGTGTAAATTAGCATTCATGCATTGTTGTACAAATATTGTATAAAATACTATTTTTAATGCCAAAATTATATAATAAAGAAAAGAAAAAGAATAAAATATCAAAGATATTTTACTCTAAACCCCGAGACCTATGCATCTCGATGACTAGGTCGACAAGGAATAAAGTAGGGGGAGATAAGGACCAAAATACAATAAAAATCCATTTTTATTAATTCATCATTTATTAATTTTTGGGACCTATTTTATTTCCACTTTTTATACCTCAAATAAAGAAACTTTATACATGAAAGTTCTAGCTAATAAAATATAGAAAAATAAAAAATTGATTTCATACAAAAATAATATACAGAATAAAAGATACAGTCTAAATAAAATTCCAAAATCCCAACTTCCCAGACCCATATCTCCCAAATAAAATCTCAAAATATATCAAAATCAATTTAATTGTATATAACCTTTAATAAGCTATTTAATGAAGGTGATTTCATATTTTTTGGAGTTAAGTTGTGAAAGTAAGGTTTTGGACCCCTGTTGTATACTATACCCCATTAAAATATTCATTTTCTTTATTATTCATTATTTTTATAATTCTATATTTTTATAATTTTGTAAATATTATTTATGATATATATACATATTAAAATTAGAATAGAATAATATAGAAAATACTAAACTAAAATATGTATATAAAATACATAGATGAATATACAATAACTATACATATATAATAAGTATACCTATTTATTTAACTATATATATTATATTAGAAAAGTATAATAAAAATATATTGAAGTATCTCAAAGTAAGTTATAAATATAAAAAAAATAATATAATAAATAAATAAAATCAAATATACAAAATAAAAATAAAAGACACAAAATATAGATAAATATACCTATAAGTTAACCCTAAAAAGTAACTTGTAATTATATACCTCTTAAAAATAAATAAAATTCATAATAAAATAATATAAAAATAATAAATATTTTTTATTTTATAACTTAAAATTAATAAAATATTTTTATATTTATTATCGAATTTCCAAATTTTTCCAGGCTTGGTTTTTTCTGGTTGGTCTACGTGGACCAACCAGAGCTTCTGGCACGTTGACTACAGGCCAACTGCCTGACCAACTGCCATAGCCTCTGAGAGATTACTTTTGATGACTTTTCTTGATTCCCCCCCTCGATACATCACTAGAGGGGATGTAGAGCCTTCATGAGAATTGTTTATTGTACATCTGCCATCCATGCCCTGTACATAGTTTTTCCATCTCTTCGTGCATCACCCGTGATCTTGCCTCAAAACTCACCCCATCGCCACCTCCATTACCTATACATAACCAACATCCCAACTTTCCTCCATTTTTTTGAGTCCCGCTTGGCCACCTTTTTTCTCCCTTCTTGCGCTCAAACGATAGAGGACGGTGACAACATTCACGTCGTACATCTAGGATCGAGGAAGGCGGTTTTGGGTGGTCTCTATAACCTCCGGTGAAGGCCCGCCATTGAGGTTCCATCTCCTGGCTTTCTGGCCGATCGAGGTTCCTTTGTCCCTTCTTTCCTTCTATATTTCTTCGTTGTTTAGTTTAGATAGTCGTAGGTTTAAGTTCTGTTCTTTATTTTTGTATTTTAATCATTAAACTTTTCTTAGTTAGGATCAAACACCCTCACCGGGGCCCTTGCACTCCGGCCACCACACATTCAGCCTCATCAATCGCCAACCTCCACTCATAAAATCCCAGCCCGCGTCGCACAAGCTTCCTCTTGTTGTTTGTATAGGTCTCGCGGTTGGAAGGGGCATTTGCTCCCCATCTGTACTCCTGGAGCACCTTTAGGTATCCATGTACTCCAGGGCTCCATAGAAGGTCCCTAGAGCCATCTGAAGCTTCTTCGAGCTGCTGAAGAATTGCAAGAGAAGTTCCTTAATCGCAGTAGCATCGAGGGGGGGGGGGGGTTGGCGAGGTTGCTAGTGCCGATCGAGGTTCATCTAGCCTGAGTTCTTCACGAGTTCCTCCACAACCATCCAGAACCGTTGGATCCTACCGTGTTCTTCGTGCGATCCATCTACCATCATATTGTCTTCCCACTCAGCCATCAGATCCTCGGAAGCGATCTAATCCTAGCCGTTCAGACGGACCGTCATCGGGTGCCTAAGACGTGACATGTGTTTAAGTGATTCCATCCAGCTGTCTGTTTGTGCCTGCGTTGGGTATTTTGTGATTCTTATCTGATGCATTTTTTATTTCATTAATTAGCATATAAACTTTCATCGACAGTTATTTAGTTTTTTTAATATTTGCTATTTGGACCCTACATTTACTTATATTCACACTTTAGTCATGCACCAGCTCAACAGACAAACTCTGGAATATTTTCACTTAAACCCTTGCGGGTTTCTTTTATTTGTGTTTGATCAAAAATTTTGAATATTAACGTATATATTTTTGTGAAATTGCATATTGGCCCTTGTCTTCTATTTTAATTACAAAAATGCCCCTACAAGTAATGTAGTTACTCTTTGTTTTCTATATTAACTTAAAACAGTTACATTGCTCTAAAAAATCTCAAAAATAGGTGTACATGTTTGATTGCACACACTTTGACGCTCTTATTTTATTTTGCAATTTTGGAAATTATTTTTTTTAAAAAAAAAAGAGCCTATTTTGTTCTTGTCTACAAATTAAAATACATAAAAAATATCAAAAGTTTTTGAAAAATTCCAAAAAAAAATTTTCATATTAATTTAGTTATTTTACAACTCAGGATCAAAAATACCTAAAAATAATAAAAGGAAACTCTTAAAAATTGAAAACCCCAAAAACCCTTATAAAAATATAAAAAATCTCGAAAATTATGTTTTCTATTTCTAATTTTTTATTTTTAATATTATCTTTATATTAAAGTTTATTTGGAAATATCTAGACCTATTTGATATTTTTAATTTCCATTTCAATTTTAGCTATTTAATTAAACACTGATTTAGGGTATTTATGACTTTAAAAATTTATAAAAATTAGCAAAATAATCTATAAAATCACAAAAATAGTAAAAAATTATTTAAAACCCAAAAATATTCATTTTTAAATTTTTTGATCATTTTTAGTTATATTTATATATCTTTTTGTCCTATAGCGTATATGTAGCCTTATCATTATATATCTTTTAAAAGAAAAAGAAAATACAAAATATAAAAACATAAAAAGAATTATAAAAATATAAAAATATAAAAAGAAAATATAAAAATATAAAATAAAAAAAGTACAAAAAAAATATAAAACAAAAATAAAATATAAAATATAAAATATAAAATATTAAAAATTAAAAACTCACAAAAAGAATATAGACACATAAGCTCACAATCATCTTTTGCTTTCATTTTTGCACAATCTATCTCGTTTTCTCCTTGTGTTCAACACTCTACGTACTTGCACACTATGTACATATTTTGTAGAGTTATAATAAATTTTAAGTCCACATTATTTTCATTGCTTGATCATCATTGTGGGTTAATTATTGAATTTAGTAATTTTCTTGAGCGGTCAATACTTCTATTGCGGTCTCACCTTTGAGACCGTACGACCCTCCACAAAATCGTTATTTCACTTACCACATGCCATACACTATGCTAGCAAGACTTTGGATTCCGCCTAGTAGAATTACACCATTATAGAGAAAGAAATGCTAGCCATAGTATTTTCCCTAGATAAATTTAGATCCCACATCTTAGGATCAAAAGTAATCTTTTTCACTGACCATACTACCATCACGTACTTAATGGACAAGAAGGATTCCAAGCCACATCTGACCAGATGGATCCTTCTGCTTTAGGAGTTAGATATTGAGATCAAGGATAAAGCTAGAGTCAAGAATATGGCGGTGGATCATTTCTTGACTAGAATTACCCGAGACTTCTGAGTTCGATACAACAATCATTGAGACCTTCCCCGATGAGGTGATTCTTGTTGTCACCTCGCTTCCATGGTATGCTGACATTGAACTTTCTTGTTGCTAAGAAAGTCCCACAAGGTTGGTCTAGGCAGACTTTCCTTGCGAAAGCTAAGTCTTACTATTGGGAGGATCCTATCCTTTATCATGAAGGAGAAGATTTCGTGTGGCATCGGTGTATTCCTCAGGAGGAATACCATAGTGTCCTCACGTATTGCCGTAGATTAGAAGCTGGAGGACACCATTTAGGGAAGAGGACAACACAGAAGGTACTTTAATCCGCTCTTTGGTGGCCTACACTCGTTGCGGATGCCCATGCATTCGTAAAGAGATGTACTGAATGTCAGAGGATGGGCACTTGTAGACACAGAGACATGATGCCGATGCAGCCGATTCACTTCTATGAGGTGTTTTATGCATGGGGTATCGACTTTATGGGCTCGTTCCCTAAAAGCCAGGGATTCGAGTATATTCTTCTGGTTGTAGATTATGTGATTCGGTGGGTAGAGTATATTCCTGCCCGAGCTGCTGATGCGAACACGGTCTATAATTTCCTGAGAAAGCATATCATTTTGCGGTTTGGGGTCCCTCGAGTTCTGATGTCAGACGGGGGTAGCCACTTCATCAACGACAATGTAAGAGCACTTCCTAACGAGTTCGACATAAATCATCAGGTTGCTACTCCGTATCATCCTCAAACGAATGGTCTAGCCGAAGTCTCAAATAGGGAGGTAAAGATGATCTTGCAGAAGGTTGTTTGCTCATACCGAAAGGATTAGTCGCAGCTTTTGGACTCGGTTCTTTGGGCTTATAGAACATCCTTCAAAACTCCATTGGGTACATCTCCCTTTCGACTCATTTATGGCAAGCCATGCCACTTACCTGTCAAAATTAGGAACTGTTCATGGTGGACAATGAAGGAGGTTTAGAGGCAAACCAAATTGGCAGCCCTGGAGGAATTGAGAGCCGAAGCTTTCACGAGTAGCCTGCATTACAAGAAGCATATGAAAGAGTGGAATGATACTCACATCAGCCACAAGCAATTTGAGCTCGATAAGAAAGTTTGGTTATTCGATGCGAGACTGAAGCTATTTTTAGGGAAACTTCAAAGTAAATGGAAAGGCACGTATCTTGTGAGAAAGGTGTACGACAATGGTAGCATCGATATATCAGAGTTGTCTTCTGAGTCCACCTTTCGAGTCAATGGTCAGCATTTGAAACCTTTCCTTGATCATGAACCACCGACCATTGAGGTTGCCCCTTTCATTTTGTATGAGATGTGTTTGTCATTCTTTACACTCCGCATCTCATACATGATTTTCCAGATCACTTTGTATATATTCTCGATTTATTCATTCATTCTTCTATCATTGTCTTAGACCCCTAGATTTTGCTTAGGAGTTTTGGCAATACTTAAGATGTACTTTATACTAAGTATAGGTGGGGTGTAGACACTATGTTGATCACATTATTCTGTTCTATTACCCCTGTTGTTGCTTATACTTGGGGTGTTCTTTACCCTAAGTATGGGGGGTAATATCGCTCATTATCGCTTTTGATTATTTTAGGTTTTTGTAACGTCTGCGCTCTCGCTTGTCCCTCAAACTGTTGATATTCTTCTCTATACTTAGGGATACTTTACCCTAAGTATAGGGGGGCGAGCCAAGTCGTTGATTGTGTACATTCTCTTGACCTTGATCATCTCCGGTTTTAAGTCTGCTATCCTTATGATTACTTGATCCTAAGTATAGAGGGGATGATTGACTTCTATTCTTCTATTCGTTATTCTTTTTGAATCATTGTAGTATAGAATTCTTTTCACCAATCTATACTTATCCCTAGTTATGTCTTCCTTTGCCGCTTCTTTGGTCACTATGAGGACATAGTTCATGCTAAGTATACAGGTGTAGGACATGCGAGCCCACGATGAGCCACTATACAATAAATGTTATTGCAAATACCATTCCCTGATCTGAAATGAAGAATAACTAATTTGCATAATAGGTCCCTTAGTACAATTAGGGTTACGTACCAAGGCCATCTTAATGATCATACAATGAATCATAGAGGCTGGTGCTTGGATGAATATCTAAAGAGTTAGATTGATAACTCATCAAGCACCATCAAAATGATTATTAAGAGATGATCTCCATCCTGAGAAGGAGATGGCAATCTTTTCTCTAAAGGTTGATATCTAACCAACCTCTTGATGCAGGTCCTCTGCATAGGAATAGAGATTTGGAGGTGTTAGACAAGATGGGTCAAAGGGTTGTCTTAACGAGATCGAGATAACCAAATTATCTATATTTTGGATTTAACTATAGATAATTATATACTATTTACGTACTAACTACAAATGAACATTGAATGTTAATTGGTATAATGTAGTGATATTTAAAGGTATTTTGCTAGAGATTCAAAGATAAAATGGAAAAATAAAGGTAGATAAATAGCTATTCATCAGGTACTTCTCAACCCCATACTTGTACACATGTACTTCTATAGGCTATGAGTGGGTAAGGACGTAGCCATAAGAGTAGAGCACAAAACCCTAGACATGAACCCTAAGTCTCTAAATCCGACTCTTGTGGGTTATGGAGCTGCAAGCTCCCACCTTCGACCATAGTAGATGTTTTGGGTGTGTCAATCTATTATCTCATTTAGGAGTGTGATATAACAAGACAACCCATGCATATTACTCCTTTGATTGAGGAATAATAGAACCATATCTGGGCGTCAAGGAGACACAAGTGCGTGTAATGGATGAAATGATTATTTTATCACCAATTTAAAATTGAAAAGACAATCGACCTGAATTTTGCAGCCTTCATTGTCTGAAGTTGGTGAACTTGAGGGTTTTGCTCTACATATTGTATTACTTGTGTGAAAAGACTTTGCACTTGCAAACAACTGATCATGGTTCGTGAATCATTCCCCACCTTCATTCACGAAGATGACGAGATATTGGTATTCGTATCCAGAGTCCGTGGGTCAAGATCACATGACCATATTCCGACCGCCTTCATCATCATTTTCATTTCAGAAGAACCCTCCTTTTGAAATGGTTCTATCTCAACCATCAATTTCTCCACCCTCCCTACACATTCCATTCTACTACCCTACTTCTTCTTCGGTTGAGACTTTAAGTTATGAACTTCTTGTAAACCCGGAATCTAAATGAATATTATGTAGTCATAATGGGATGGGCGAATTCTAGGATGGAAAGGAGCGTAATCGAATGTGAAAGAGAAACACGATTGCCGATTATAATAGACAATTCATTGTTTGAATCATCCCCTACTCAGGATGACTCTCTTCCCGAGTACGACCACCTTTCCTTTCATATACTCGAAATACATAGCCAAGGAATCATGATTCATGACCAGATACGATCAAGAGGAATGGCTATTACTCGACTCATGATTACATGCTAGAGTCACGACATGTCGAGTACAACTATTCTTCTCAAATTCATAAGATAATCGCATATGACATTGTTCAGATTAATCAGAGAGACGATTCTTTAACAATCAACTTGATAATGTCATCTATATGATAAAAACAAAAGATTAACAACAAAGGAGGAGTGAGGATACCACAAAATGAAGACGAGACACATCATGTGCAATACATTCTGACATAAACACCATAGGCACCTAAGACCACTGACCTACCCATCGATTATTCCACTAAGTCTACCAAAAAATAAAAAAAATAAAAAATGGGACAACACGGAAATGAAAGGATTCTACAATATCATGATCTTAAAGCTTCCATTAATCAAGGCCATAGAGTATATGCCCGATCTTTAAAGATTTGTGAATAGTCGATTATCACTTAAAGAGACGAGTAAGAAGAGATCAAGAACTGAATTTCTTTTAATTACCATGGCAAGTTCAATGATGATGACTAAGAAAACAAAAGGCTGCAAAGTGAAGGGATTGACGAAGGTTAATTGTGAAATTAAGGGCACCAAGTTTACTCATGTTCAGATAGATGAAGACTCCACCCCAAACATCCTTTTGAAGTCGTGTTTGACCAACTCAAACTCGGACTGCTCAAGAAGACTAGATTAATAGTTCAACTGCATGATCGATCCACAAAAACATCAAGAGGAATTGTTTATGTCATCATGAACTTCCAAGGTGTCAAACATAGAGTGCACTTTATTGTCCAGGACATTGAGCATCGAGGAGAGTTGAATGAGTCTCCGATTAATTTGGGAAAGTCGTTCTTTGCCTATGCTATAGAGACAATCGATTATTAGACTCAAGACATAAAATTTCCAAATCATGTCAACCGAACAAGATACTAACATCCATGACAAAGAGGACACCAGAGAGTCGAACACTTCGCATGCTTAAATCTATCCTCGGGAACCACCAACTTGAGACATGATCCTAGGAGAGACACCTAAGAAGCTGACTATCAAGACAACCAACGTTGCCACTTAGGTGAATGATATTGACTTAGACATTCAATTCACCAAATCTGGACACAGTCATTTCGGACTTCCTTGGTCACTATTGTGATCTGACACATGATCCTACGAAGCCTAGACTATCTGAGAGCACTATTGCATATCTGAGACGTGTACTGACCTTGTAGGAGCTAAAAATAGACAGGCTGACTCATCTGATGACGAACCCATGGCTAGCACCTCACAGACTCGGTTATAAGGGTTCACATCCTCTAGTATGGTTGGTAGTGGAGGGGAGAAGTACTCTGACCTTTCTCCTCTCCTTGCTTCAAGTTCTAGCAAACTAGTTGATGAATCTGTATTTCATCATCTTTATTCATTTATTTTAGCTTAAAATCCCTTATAAAACACATGTATATAACACTAACTCCATGTTCTTACTAACTTGCATCTGTATGTAAATATTGTACACTTATTACTATTTTAACCTAAAATAAATAAATAAAGGAAAAATAAAAAAAAATTAAAAAATAGGACTGTATATATAATAGATACAAGCTGACCCCAACCTCGAGAGAAGGTCAATACTTGACCTGATCGACCGGGAATAAAGTAGGGGGAGATAGGGTCCTTAATCAGAAAATCCAAAAAAATGTGTTGTAAATATTTGTATACTTACACGATTTTATTTGTACATACATTGATCTCAAAATAAATACTTTTCAAAACAAAAGTTATAAATAAAAATGTTTCCTAAATAATAAAAATAATTGCAAAATAAAATCATGTACAGAATAAAAGCAACCACATCTGGAAAAAGCCATAAAGCGATAATTGAAAGACCACTTCCGGCTCCATATGAACTGAAATTGAACCAAACTCACTTCCATTGTATTCTAAATTAAATTATCTTTAAAAAGGATTTATAATTTTTGGAGTTACGGTTGAAAAGTCGATTTTCTGGGGTGGTTTGTGCAATTTTACCATTTATTTGTACATATTGTATTTGTAAATACTTGTAAATATTTTTAATAATTATATAAAATGGAAAAATAATATAAAAATTTTAAAACAAAACAAAAAAACTAATTTTCTTATTTAACTATGTATATAATGTACCATATGTATATAGTTGATATTCTTAAATAACCACCACAAAAAATAAAAAAATTAACATTTATTATTCAATTTAATAAAGTGACGAAAATTTAAAAAAATAATAAATAATTTATGTAAATAATTTTAACAGTAATTTCCTTTCTTATCTCTATCTCATTTCAAATTATTTCCTTATCTTTATCTCTTTTCAAATTTCGAATTTCAAATTCTTTTCTTTTCTATTTATATGGTTCCTCCTCCCTCATTCTCACTTCATCTTTGGTGAGAGGAGCCTATTCTCTGAGAGCCATCTTGTCGCCGAAGGGTGCCTAGCCTCTGAGCCATCCGATGACAGCGAGTCCGCCTTCATCGAGGCGATCACGGTTTACATCCACTCCCACGGTGGGATCTACATTTTTCTTTTCTTATTTTTAACCTAGGTTAATTGTTTTTTAATTTTTCACATTTTTATTTCATCATCATTTTTTCTAGATCTTAGAATCCATCACCACGAGTTGATTCGCCTGATCTAATCTTTCACCTTCACATCTCGATCTATTCGCGTTCTTATTCTACCTCACACGATCTTTCAACTTCGACCATGTATGGTGGCCGGATATCCGGATCCATTCCTTAGTTTTCGTTGGATCCCCGTTCACATATTTTGTTTTGATTTTGGGATTAAGTCGTCGTGCTCGTGTCCTAATTTGTTTATAAATATAAAATAAAAAAATAAAAATGCATAGTTTTTCCTTTCTAACATTTTTTGCATGATCAAATAAAAAAGAAAATAAAAAAGAAAGTAAAAAATAAAAAAGTTTTTTTCTGTTTCTATTTTACAAATAAAAAATAAATAAAATAAAATAAAAAATATATTTGGCAGCATGCGTCACCCTCCAGCCTGCAGGCGATGCCCGCTGCCCCAGCCTCCCCTCCGCCTAGCGATGTCGTGCCACCGACAACCTCCTGCTCCACAGCCCGCCGCCCGCTCCACCAATCGTGGTCTGCCGCCTTGCAAATCAACCCACGCCCCTACGCAAGGCCGTTCCACCACCGACCTCCAGTCTGTTGTCGTCTTCATCAGATCCACCCGCACGAGCGCATCCACCGAAGCAGGCGCCAGCCACCAGCGCCCCCGTACGAGGCCACGCCACCGACGACCACCTGCTCCACTTCATGAAGCTTCACCGCCATCATAGTCCGACGATCGCGGTGCACGCGTGCACCACCGCCACCCGCACGTGCGCAGATCCACCACAGGAACACGCTCCATCCGCCGTCGAAGCTGCGCTCACCACCAACCTCCCGCCGTCAGCCGACCTCCCACCAACGCCCGCCGCCCCCGTTGCATGAGAGAAAGAAGAGGAGGGGTGGCGCCCCCCTTTGTGCCCCATTTGGTTTTGAACGCAAGAAAAGATAAGCCCTAATTTTTGGGCAAATATCGATTTTGCCCATGGAGTTATTGCAAATTTCAGAAAGTCCCCTTCCTTCCCTTTAAGTAATGCACATGACCATCCTTCTTGGGTAATTTTGCGACCATCTATCCCTGTATTTATTTCTTATTTTTTGATTCAAAAACTTTTAAAATTACATTTCAATCCCTATGATCTAGACCATTCTTTTCTTGTTCTTTTCTCATTGAAATAATTATTGACTATGTTCAAAAAATTCTTAGAAAATTATGCCATGCTCCTGTTTGCGTGTTCTATTTTGTATGTAAATTTCATCGCATTTTATTTTTATTTTATATTTAAAAAAATTCAAAGACTACATCATTTTCTCTGTCTGAACTTAAAAAATTCATAAAAAAAATTCAAATATTGTGTAAATTTTTTTAAAACAATCATAGTAGTTTTATTTTATGTACTTAATTTCCTCTCCAAATTTCATGCATTAATTACTTATAAAACCTAAAAAAATTACAAAATACTAAAAATCTTAAAAAACATATAAAATTGTTGAAAAATCAAAAAGATGTGATTTCAATTCCTGTTTGTAGGTAATTTCCTAAAGTTTTAAGAAAAACCATTTTCATATTTTTACATCTATTTATTATTTTTAAATTGAAAAGTAATCATGTTTTCTCACTGTTTGCCTTTCCCCCTGTTTTTATTCATTTTAAAAATCTTAAAAAAAATTTAAAATCTCTAAAAAAATCAAAAATAGTTAAAAATTCATAAAAACACAAAAAGATTTTCTTTGGATATTTTTAGCATTATTATTATCTTTAAAAATTCAAAAAAAATTGCATTTCTTTTTTGAATGAATTTGTTTTGAAAATCATATTTTTGAAAATTTAAAAAATTGCAAAAAAATCATTAAAAATTTGAAAATCAGAAAATAAAAAAATATAATTAAAAATATTAAAAAATAAAACAATAAATTTTTTGAAAAATAAGGTATTTTGCATATGACAGTCCCTTTTTCTTTTAATTGATTTTATTGATTTATTGAATATCCCTCGGGAATTATAGCCTCCCCGAGTTCGATCATGTTGCTATACAGGTAAATAAGTAGCAAAATTTCTCTCTTCATTATTCTTTTGTAATTAATTATTGGCTTGAGAAAGAAAAAAATTGTTTGTTTGAGCCGGGAATTTTGGGGATCGCAACAACTTTATATCATTATAACCAATCCTCGAAGATCTCGACCCAACACTAGCTAAGTATTTCACTATTGATATGGATATTCTCGAGGATTCCTCTCCAGGGTATAATAGACATATCATAATAATTAGTTATGACCAGTCAAATACCTCTTCATGAGAATCATACAAGGTCGAGTTGATTTACCATGTGAGCGAGCACATTTTGAGTGAGTAGCTGAAGAGCAAAAATAGTTGGAGAACCTCTACCGAACACTACTATTCTTTTGAGGATAACTCCGACGATGGCCAGGCATCTTCTTCTTCTTTACATTATTCACTTATATATTCCTTTCGACCTCACTTCCACAAGTAGGTTTGTCAAAAACCTCCTTGATCCTATATACTTCTTCCTCGACCCCATCGGTTCCCTTGTAATTCTTCTATACATAGGTAAAAACCTAAGTATAAGGGGGACCGATGCATGCCCTATGTATACTCAACGTTCCTCTTCTTGCCCTTGATAGCCCTATTCTTGCTCTCTTCTATACTTGTGCTGACCATAGCCTAAATATGGGGGTGACTTCTATCTTACTTCTTTCCTCTTTTGCACCCTTCTATACTTAGCATACGCGATGTATAGGGGAGGTGAGTTGCATTTGAGTACATACTCTGCATTTCATTATACTATATTGTATCATATTTTATGTATATAATATTCACCTTATACGGGTATATGGAGTAATTCTTGTAAAACATGTAAAATTTGCAAAACATGTACAATGTGTAAAATACTTGTAAATATGTACAATCCTTGGAAACTTTGTAAAATTTTAAAAAATGATTGAAAAATTGAAAATTTTAAAAAAAATGCATCTCGTGCATCTACACTCCATTCAACATACCATGCATTTGCACTGACGAAAAGTCTTTAGGTTCTGAATCGAGTTGTGAGAAAAAATAAAGAGTGGTCTTGACTTGACCTTAATCCACTTAATTTTTAAAGGAACTTCACCAAGAAGTAGGATTTTAGAAGCTTCAGGTCCTAGACTAAATCTCTGAGTTCCATACGATAATGTTCAGACTTTGACTCTTAGTGTCTAAACTGATTGCCTCATTCTAATTATGTCTCTTGAATGGAGAACTAATCTGAACTCTAACACCATGCACTCTTGGTATGGAACCCAATCTCATTTCACCTCTTCATTCTTTAGTTGCTCGAGGACGTGCAAGTTTTAAGTATAGGGGGTTGATGAATATGTGATTCATACTCTAATTCGATGAAATTACATCTTCGTCCCGAGAAATTAGGTGCATTCATATGTTTATATCTCAAAATTAACATTCATGTACTTGTAAATAATTTACATAAATTATCATTCCATTCTGCATTCATAATCATTTGTAAATATTCACCTAACTTCACCTATTTTTAGTTAATTCATCCTAACTCTAATTGACATAAAACTAAGCCCATTTTGTAAATAACACTAACATTAATAAAACTAAAAATGCTAAAATAATACATATATATGAAATAAACTCAAACTCTAATTCTAGGACAAAAAGTTGTAAATGTTGGGAAATTCTGGGGCTCGAAGGAAATATGCGAGCCCAATTATTTTGAGAAATTCTATATTCAAAAGCACCTCAAAATGCAACTAGATAATACAAGCGCTGACAAAGACAACTTAACGTACTAGGGTCGAATGACAGGGAATCGAGGTAGGAGAGAGATAGGAACAAAGGTCAGGTTAGGTGCCCGAGGGAGTCAAAGCTGAAATAGTCCCAGTGAAGGGGAAGGTCATAGCAGAGTTTGGTATTCGACAAACATTTGTCGCATTTGAAGCTTCTTCTATCGAAGAGCTTGGTTCGATGAGTAGGTCCGGAAAGAGCATATCTAGTATGGCATCCCTCAACCGCCCAGATTCAACAGTTGGCTAAAAAGTCTCTACAGGAAAGGAACTGCACTTAACTGCATGCCCTTCGATCGTCCAAGATACGACTTTCCAACCCCCTCTTATACGAAGTAAGATGTAATGTTTTAGACCTACTCCCTCCCTTAAGAGGAGGCGAGTAGACAACCTTCAGGATCAAAAGTGTTGACTTCACCTAGTAGCTCGACACCCTCACTGACCTACATGATCATACCCTCATAGCACCCTCCAGAGGTCCGTATAAGAATCATCCTCTATGACATTATCACTAGAAAATCCTGCAAAAACTTGTGAGTCAAGTCCCACGACAGGTAGAGAACTAGAGGAAGATCAGCCATGTCTGACCCAGCCTCGAGAGTATGCATCCTCTGTGTGATGAAATAAAAGGGTAGTCTCACTGCGACCCTATAGATCAAATAATGGGATGACTAAATACCCAGGTAATCATAGATAAGCTAGTGCGCTGGCCTTTGTATTGATTTCGAGGCTTCAGACCTCGATTGTTGTTTGCTCATTTCTACAACTTCACTCGTACCCTCTGGTAAACGAGGCTAATAAGTCAAGTAGTAGTGCATTGGCTTTATTTTTAATTTAGCTATGCGAGCAGAAAAGCCTATCATATTAGAGGTGGCGGATGGGAAAAAAGTCTACTTTTTGGGCCTATAATATTCTAGTCCTATAATTTCACACCCTTCCCAACTCCACTCATGTGCTTCTTGCTTGCTCTTCTTTCCCGTCTGCCTTTCCAGAGGGGGGTGAGTAGGAATGGATGAGACATACAATGTCCAACTTCACTCTACTAATTTTTGAACTAATGTACATTCAATTATCTTCAAGTAAAGATAAAATTCAAAAGAATCGGAGTTCATTTGTGAAATATAGGTTTTGAGACCTAACTGTATTTTTTACATATTTATTGATCTTTGACATGTTATTTTATGTACATTTTTGAATCCTTTTGATTTATTTCTTTCCATGTATTAACTAATTACATAAAATTAGAATGAAAAAATCTGAAAAATAATGAGAAAGACCAGCTCTGACTTGAGCATTGTGACCTAATTCACCTATATATAACTCACAACATTCATTTATTCTGACATTTTATTAACTTGTAAAAAATCCAAAAATATACATTTGAGTCCATTACATTATTTCACATCATATTTGATTTTTGCACACATTATTCATCTATATAAAACCTAATAAAAATTACAAAACTGAAAAAACATGTTATTTTATATACATAAAATATCCCCAAAATCCTAACTTGTACATTGGAGTTCATTTGCATTCGAGTCCTTAATCAACATTGTGGAGTACATTTAGGTCAATATTTTTCATTTAAATCATTTTTACATTTGAGGTCATTCATCATTTTTAATTCATTTTTCTTTATTTCTGATGACACAGAATTCGATGTGACTAAGGTAGAAAATAAATCACGAAGTCGTTGTCCTTAATCGATCAATTCGGTCAACGAGAAAAATAATTGAGCCACTCAAAAGAAGATAAATCAAGCAAAGAAAATGTAAGTGGCTTTGTTATTCTTTTTACCCGGTATAGTGACCAGGGTCGAACACAAGAAACACGATTTAAAAACTATGTAGTCAATTTTCGGGAAGAATTTTTAATGGTTTTTATTTTTATATATTTTTTTCAAAACAAACACAAAAGATAAACAATACACAACACCACACTTTTTTTTATTTTTTTCAAACTAGTCAAAAATGTTAACAAAATTCCAGAGAAAATATTTTTGTGTTTTATATGTTTTAAAATATTTTTGGTAATTTTTTTCAAAATTTTCTGATGTTTTTGGGATTTTCTAAAAATCAAACAGTGAAAAACAGAGAAAACATTGCACATCCGAGAGTATTTTACAACTTAAAAATAGTTTAAGTGCCCAATACTCCTAGGAATTATTTTTAATATAAACTACGAATAAATATCTACAAAGAGAGGCCAAGATCTTTTTTTGGATTTTTCTAAAAAAATTCTACAATTTTTTTAAGAATTTTCTTTTTTTCGTATTTTTTTTTGTTTTTATAAAGAGTTAGTGCACAAAAATTTGTCAGAATTAAAGACAACCAAATACACCTACACTATTTTTTGGAATTTTTATGCAATTTTTAGAATTTTTATGAATTTTCAAATTTCGGAAAAGCAAAAAGTCACTGTTTTGATTTTCTAAAAATATCAAACGTCAATAAAAATTCATGAAAAAATTATACAATGACACAAACTACATCAGGACCATGCACAATTTTTTTGAGAATTTTTTGAATAATAAAAACATTTATTTCATTAGAGAGATCAAGCAAATTATTGTTCTGGAAATGTAGGGACTAGGTTGCAAATATTGAAAGTTTTGGAATCTTAAGATAATAAGAAATAAAATACAAGAATAGTTTCGCAACTTACCCAAGATAAGCGTGCGCATCACTTAATATGTTTCTGGAGCAGGGTCCTTTTCGTCAATTCGGAAACTTTTATGGGTCCCTTTGTAATTATGCCAATATTTAATTAAAAACCCTGCCCGGGTTCTTCTCCCTTTTGTTCTTTCATTTCCAACAGATGAGAAGAGAACTTGGCCGGCCAACGTCCTTTACAGTGCGATGGAGGACGCCGACGGAGCTGCGCGGAGGCTAGAGGGCGGAAGCACGGCTCCAGGCGGGGATACCAGGAGGTAGGGGCACGCGGGGCGGCGTCAGCACCGCTGGGCGGTGGCGCCTCTCGACAAGGCTGGAGGGCAGAGCGGTGCTGCAGAAGCACGACCATGAGCGGATGGGAGGGGACGCGCGTCGGAGGAAGCCACCACGCGGAGGTTGGAGCTAGGTCGCAGAGGGAGGCACGCTGGCGACGCAGGGCGGGAACTGGTCGCGTGTGGTAGCACGAGATCGGGCAGCCTGTGGTCGGTGCATGTCGGTGGAGGGCTGGCGCGGCCTGGGGGCCGAGAACGAAGGGCCCATAGCAGCATGTGAAGGTTCGAGTTTGCGGCAGGGGCTGTTGAGCCTCGCAGGGTGCTGGTGGCTCTTCCGCGGAAGGCGGCTGTCGTGCGGCCTAGGGGTGCCGCCAACCGGAGGGATGCTTCTGGTCCGCGGGGTGGCTGGAGGCGGAGGGCCATGCACGGGGCTAGAGGAGGCTACGTGGAGCCGTGGGGCCCGTGCGGCCTAGGTCCTCGCGAGTTGTAGCCGACGAAGCCGGTCGCTGGAGATGGGGGGCGGCCGGCCTGTTGTTTGTTTGTTTTATTATTTTTTTTGATTTTTTTGATTTTGTAAAACCGAACTGTAATGGCTAAAAAAGGAAAATGTTGTTTTTTTATTTCTTTTTTTAAACAGGAAATGTAAACAATAGAATAATTTTTTTTAATTCTTTTTTTTGACCTGCAAAATAAAGATTAGAGAGAAAAACAACAACAACAACAAAGTTTATTATTATTATTTTTATTTTTCCTGCAAAAACAAATGTGAGAGATAAAACAAATATATCTTTTTTATTATTTTTTTATAAACAAAAGGAGATTTGTGAATGAACGAATTTTGTGATATGGAAGATAAATCCGAGGATCCGACCACCGTGCGTGGTCGGATATGATGGGTTGCGTGAGGTAGAACGTGATATGGAGGGATTGAGAAATGAGGCGAAAATTTCGATGTCGGACGCGGAACAAAAAGTTCTGGATTTTTTCTATGATTTTAAGATACCTAAAGATTAATGAAACTAAGGTAAAAATTTAAACTGCGATTTTACCTAGGAAAAACGACAAGAAATAAAATGGATCTCACCTTGGAATTGGACACGTCGTGATGGCCTCGGCGACAACTGAATCGATGTCACCGACCGGATCAGAGGCTGGGCACCCTTCTGTAACGAGTAGCTCTCGGAGATCAGGATCCTCTCTTCAAAGATTGATCTAGAGGAAATGAGGGAGGAGGAGCCCATTAAAAAGAGGATGGAAATAAAAAAGGAAAATATCTACAAATGGGGAAGGTTTTTATTGGTGAAATTAATAAAATAAATAAATAAATAAATAAATAAATAAATAAATTATGAAATTTGGAATTGAATAAATTAATTAAATTAAATATATTATGAAATCAATTTGCCACCTTAATCATGGCCTTTAAAGGTAAGGAATCAAATCCAATATACAAGGTAAGTTATGAAATCAAATAATGAAAAAAAATAAATAAATATAAATACAATTTTCATAATTAAATTAAATTAAATTGATTAATGTGAGATATTTTATTTTTGGTGATTTTTATATAAGGAAGTTAGTTGTATACAAATATTATGTACATATAATATAATATACATATGTACAAAAAAGGAAATAATTTTTATATCATTTTTTTATTTTCTTATTTATATTTTTTGTTATTTTTAATAAAAATAATATTTACAATTATGTACATTAAAAATAAATGTGAGTAATTATACAAATATGTAAGTGGTCAAACTGCACAAAACACCCCAGAAAACCGACTTTTTAACTGTAACTCCAAAAATTTTGAAATCATAGCCATTTGAAAGATAATTTAATTTAGAGTATAATGGAGGTGATTTTGATTCAATTTGAGTTTGTACGGAGCCGAAATTGGTATTTCAATGATCGCTTTGTGGCTTTTTCTGAGGGTAATTAATTGTAATATGTACTTTATTTTATTTTACAATTTTTTTATTATTTACAACACATTTTTATTTACAACTTTTATTTACAAAAATAATTAATTTGAGGTCAAATTATGTACAAATAAAATAGTACACATTTTGTACAAATATAGATGAAAAATATTTACAAAATATTTTTGAATTTTTGACAGAAGACCGCATCTCCCCCTACTTTATTCCTGATCGATCAGGTCAAGTCTTGACCTTCTCCCAGGGTTTGGGTCAGTCTGCATTTATTGCATCCTTTATTTTTTTTCTTTTTCTTTTCTTTTTTATTCTTTTATTTATGTACAAAAAGTGTTAAAAATGCATATTTAACAAATGCATGCAAAATGGTAATTTCATGAAATTAGTAGGTATTTACAGGTGTTTAACTACAGAAATGAAGCTAAAATAAAAGAATAAAGGTGATGAATCGTGGATTCATCATTCCCATATACTTTACCTTTGCTAGTCCCTTAGCAAACACTTATTTGGAAAATAAGTGAAATCAAAAATAAAAAAAAGAAAAAGGAAAGAAGTTAGAACAACATTGACTTTTAAACTTATCTTCATAAAAATGTAGTATGGAGCTCTGTCGGACCTTTGGATTATTGGTGTGTCGGAACCTTAATGGGAAACGGATTTAAAACATAAAAACCTCTAAGTTCTATAAGACTCCTATTCAGGTCTCCTCAACAGTCAGATCAGAACAAGTCTACATAAGCAAATTCTTATGACTATGAATCTTTTCTTGTACGGTGTAAGTGAAATATAGCTCCTCATCTCAAAAGTAGCAAAGGAACAACCTCTCTCAACAAGGTAACTCTAATCCCCCGGTCTGGCAACTCTTTCATTGAGGAGCGGGGATATTCCCTTCTAAGTTCAAGTATAACCAGCTCAAGAAGAGGGGATGGAGAAGAGAATGGATGGTAACCAGTGTAGTTACCTATCCTTGGATGTATGACCAGTGTAGCCATGTCACCAACTGCAAGCTCATAAATATTTGACTTTGAAGTTCTTATTCTTTTTTCACTTGTATATACACTCCGGCATGCATTTTACTTTTCTATCAGGCATGTCCACTTTTGGAGATTTTGCATTGTTTCTCTTTTTTTTTGACAATATATACAATGTTCAGCATGTACATAATGATTTTTCCTCTTGAGCCAATAGACTATCCCTCTTTTGAAGCATTATTACAACCCCACAACATCCTGTCTTTAGACCTCAACATCACCAAACCAGGTTCAGATGCACTTCCCTCCCTAGAGGAGGACGAGAGGTTCCGCCTAGATGTACTACCCTCGTATGCTACCCCAAGGCAAAAGATTATGCCCCCTCACTACCTCCTCCATGAAGAGCTACGTGTAGAGTGCATCGTCCAAGGTAAGCCTGTCTGAAAGAACCGTGCGTGTTGTTAAATATTCTACTTAGACTTATCAAGATGACATGTGAATATAGTCTTATGGATTCAAAGAATTAAGTCACTGATGAAACTCGATTTCATCATCTTAATTTACATTTCTTAACCTCCTTGTTTAATTATGTGTCAATAAAAAACAGATAAAGTCCTGTAGTTATCAGAGTCTTGAATAAATTAAAAATCAGAAAAATGTCAAAATTAAAATCTGTGGTGTTTTTAGCCTAAAATGCCCTCAAAAATATTTTCTATATGCAATTGACCTCGTCTCCATTTTTGGTCAACATGAACTTGTAGATCTCATCGAGATCTACAACTTCTATGTTTTGAGTATTCTCAAATTCGACCATCTACACCCTCATATTTCATTTTTTTCTCTATGAATAATCTGATTGGGCCACGTAGCACTTTCTGGTTGAGCCACGTAGCCCGGCCCATTTTCTCTATCCACCTGCGCCCCTGGCCGTTGGATCTCCTCTTGATCTAACGACCCTACTGTCGCCACCCGCACTCAATACACGCTGTCAGATCAAGCTCTTGATCTCATCATAGCCGCCCGTGCCTGCCTTTTCCTCCTTATGCCATGTGGCAGCTTCAGTACCTCACGATCATTTCCATGTTGCTCCATCTCAGCCGCTATCTCCACCTACGTCCGTGACCCTCCGATCGTACTCCAAATACGATCTGGACCGCCCGCTAGCGCTGCGTCCACAACACTCCACGTAGCGCCTTGTACTCCATCCCATCGAGCAGCCTTGATCAAATCGCCACTGCCCTTTAGTGCCCAATTGTCTGCTGTTGGATCTCAAGATCCAACATCTAGAGCACCTTCGTCTACCTCCGGTCAACCCTCTGTCACACGATCAACCACCTCGCGCACCTATCAACCCCTTCCAATTCTCCCCGAGACCACGTCTTCCATCTCCGAGCTCTAACCACTCGACTACCATCCTCCATCATCCCTCACCCTCATGAGATGTCACGCCCTCCATGACGCCCTTCCACTCACTCCATATCTCCTCCACAAATCGTGCCCATTACCACCTCGAACCGCCAACTTCAACCCTTCAAATACGCCATCTCCGCCCCAGTCACCGGTGTCCACCTTCACGAAGGGAAGGGCCAGCCCTCCTCCTCCTCCCTGTGATAGGGGGAGGAGTTAGGATCGAGCGATGATGACCCCATCCCCCCGGTGAGACCCGCGGCTTCACAGTTGTGTTGCAGTGGCTCAAGCCCTGCCCGAGCTCGCTGGACCGGCCGACCAGCATGTGTGACGACCCCGGGGTTCTCCAAGGACCTCAAGCCCAGGCCTTCGCCCCGCCATAGCTCAGGTAAGCCCCTCCGAATCCCTTTTGTATTTTTCCTCTTTCTTCTCGTAATTTATTAGGTCGCTACAGTCATCATCAAGCCTCATCATTCATCCTTCGAGCTTCACCTCAAATCCACCTTTCACGTGCTACTTCCGATCACCTCTCCCTCGTTCTTTCATGCCATGGCCACCTACGACCCACCTCCTCTCCGATCGCCGGAGATGGAGCTCTGGTTCCTCTCCTCCACTCGCTCACATGGAACCCCATACCACTCACACTCTCCTGCCCTATGCTTCGAACATCGTATTAACCTTGCAGGTCTTCGAAGCAATCAATGGCTGGAGCGCCATCGGAGCAGATTTCATCAATGTCGTCGCCATCATCCGAGCTCTGATGGCCGGATCCAGGAGGCTTGGCCACTTCCCTGAGCTCCCAGCTACCTCGACGCACCTAACAGGAGCTCCGGGGAGGTCCACCATGTTCTAGCAGCGGCGGCGGAGCTAATCCCTCTTCGTCGGAGATCCCAACTCGCCACCAACCTTCGACGGAGGAGAAAGTACATTGACCGTTGGATGAGTATATCTCAACGTTCATCCAACGGTCCAGATGAAGACACGCCAACGACTTCACCCAGCACAGTTGATGTCGGATCATCATGATTTGACGATTCACATTCGTCCACGTGTCAGCGCTCGCTCTTCTCCGAACCTCATTACCAGACCAGCAGGCTTGGGGATTCCGAACCTATCTCGAGCCTCTCCAGAACCCCGAGCCTCTGCTGAGCCTATCCGAAGCTGCTTCCGAGCCTCAGCATCCACCGAGCCTGGAGAGCACGTGAGGGTCTCGTGCGACCTGGGCAATTTGTACAGAGGCCCGCCGACTTCTTCAAATTTGCATAAATGTTCTAGAATCATGTGCGGACCACGTGCTCAGAGGGTATTTTGCATATATACCCTTGTAGGTTTCCATAATTGCAAAAATACCCCTGTGCTTGTGGGTCATTTATAGGGAAGGACCCGAACTTTCTTGTATTTACATTTTAGTCCCTCCCAGGGACCTGCTTCATTTCGAAGCTTGCTTGATGCTCTTTTTAATGGCATGCTCATTTCTTATTTTGGACACAGTAATTTTGATGTATTATTTTAGTAGCCATGTGTCTCTTAATGCTTAAACTTATGCCTTGTTCAATTTATCCATCAAGTTTGTCATCTAAATTGAACTCAGAATTGACTCATTATTAAATTTGCTCATCATCTTATTCTGATTTAGGGCATATTATTTTTGCATAGCATTTAATTGCATGATTAAAAATTAATAAAAAAATTCATGTTTTATATTTGCTTGATGCATTGTCTCGTCTTTTTGCATTATTGACCTATTATTCTCTAATTCAATTCTTAATGAAATTTATAAGAGTCTGAATAATCATGAGAGAGGTTCGTGTCCCTGAGTTCGACCTTGGTTTCTTACCAAGTAAATAAATAAATAAATAAACGACCATCTGATTCTATTTGACTTAGTAATTAGATGTCTTTTGATGGACCGAATCCAACCCGGCTGCAACGTTCTTAAGTGCTAATTCCGCACTCTTAAAGGGCTGAAATTGCGGTTCGTCAAATGGCGTCGATGCCGGGGACACGGTTCATTTATTGTCTATTTGGATTTTTATTTATTCTATTAGGTGTTTCATTATACAGGTCAATTTGTTTATCTATTTTGCATGGTAAAAGTTTTTCTTTTCAATTGATCTCTAACCTTTGCTTTTGTGGCAGGGCCCTTGGTGTTCAAGGAGGCGAGGAGCAGGTGCTTCCTGCTACAAGGAGCCGCCGAAGCATGCTTGGAGCAAATAGAAAAGAAAGAAAAAAATGTGTCTTTTGCATCATGTAATAATCATCTTTTACAGCGGTCTTCGATTGAAGACTCGCGATTGTAAACGAACGAATGTGGTTGTGTGGGGATCGTCCCCACTTGAGTGTCGACCTAGGACTAGGCACGCGGCTCTTCGAGCTTATTTCATTGTTTCATTTTTTAGGTGTTTGTTCGTAGGTAGGACACACTAAATATATAGACGCACATAACCTCGCTTCACTTAGCCAAATTTAACAGAGATTCTTCCCCGCTAATAGAAGCATGATTGGGTACGGCTTTTGATCGACTTGCATACATTATTTCAGTTTTTAAAACAGCCCAAGTTTTCACGTATTTTTGCCAGGTCACTACATGTTTTATCGCTTAGCATAGATCATGATTTTTTATCGAATACATGGTTTTTCTCGATTTCCCTCCTAGCTTGATCACCTAGGTTAATGGAAAATGGGAATGAATGGTAGACGATGATTGTTTGATTTATGTGCTCACCTTAATTCAGTGACAACCTTAAATAATAACTGGGACTGTTAATTGCAAGTCAACCTAAAATGGAGTAAAATATTAATTTGGGAGAGCAACACCCTCGTTTATGCAATTGATTTTAATTAGCATCTCTTTCGCATAAATATAAGATGTTTTAATCACTAATAAAACCGACAAGATAATTAACTAACATCTACTGGTTTCATGTGTGAGTTGGTGAAATTGAAGGGTCTTGCATGTTTGATTGAGCCATGTTTGCTCCGACACCCTCCCCTGAGCCGTAGCTACTCCATTCATCTCCGCAGATTCATTCACTCACTTGTATATCCATCCTTCTTCTTCGTTCACCTTGGGTCTCTCCCAACATCAAATCTCCATCTTTATACTTAGGCTAATCTCAGCCTAAGTATAGGGGGGACCCGAGTCCCTGTGATTTTCTTTACTCATGTTTCCTTGCCTTTATACTTAGGTTATTTCTAACCTAAATATTGGGTGTCCCTCCTTTGTTCCCATATATTTCTCTATATTTAAATGGACCTATGTACTTGTATCATCTAGTGCTATGAGGACATAGCAAAGTTTAAGTATAGGGGGGTATACCGTATATACGGTATACTTGCTTTAGCTATAATCTAAAAATTTTGAAAAATTTAAAACTTTTTGGCTAAAGTAAAATTCTTTGAACTAAGTGGACTCAGTGGCTTTCACGACTTTCTATATTATGTTACACTATTTTTATAAAATTATTTTTGAAAATGTTTTGAAAAGCGAGTTTCTCTTGCTTTGAAAATGTTTTGAAAATTTTTTATTTGTGTGACATGGTTTTGAAAGTTTCTCTTTTCAAGGAAAGTTGAGTCTAACCAGTGTTTTAACCGCTAATTAAAAATCCATAAAAATGAGAAAATCCAAAAAAATCCTTTAGGAGTCATTAGTGACTACTAAGCCCAATTAAGTAGCCGCGTTCAGTGAGGGTTCGCCCTTAGCAGAGTGGGCGGTTTAGAGGACATCGTATAAGGCCCCGTCCTCAAGTAACAGGCTCCGACCTGTACTTACACCCATACTGGCTGAATGATGATGCATCTACTTAATTGAGTTTAGGCAGTCCTAATATCTCTTAAAGCTTAAAAAAATGTGTGTTTTTAAATGAAGGAGTTGAACTAATCCTCTATATTTACACTTCCACCCATGATCTGAAACGTTCAAGTAAACTTGGTTTATGAGGACTTGAGATTTTATGTTAGTCAACCTTAGCCATCAGGGTCTTAGACTTAATCATCCACATTCCCCTAGATTTCCAGATTTGCATGCTATATTTCATGCTTAGTCTCAAACAATAAGAATATGATCAGCACATCACATACACGATTGCGGTTTTGATGAGATGAGTTGACTCTTCACTTGAGGGACTGGGATGAGGGATTCGAGTCTGGACTTGATCTAATGATGCTCGAGGATGGGATAAAATCTTTGAAGGCTTTATGAAACCTGAGTGTCAGCAATTTTAGCCAGTATGAGAACTTGGTTCTTATACTAATCTCTTGACATTGACCTTGCCAGGGTGTGAAATAAATAAAAAATTGTTGATCAGTGTGTGCCAACTCTTGGTAAAAGCAGTGGAGCTAGCCAAAAATTCTACAAATCAATGAAATGTCAAATAAAAGCTCTCATTCCATAAAGTTACATATCAAAGAGCTTCCACCAAAGGTGAGTGCTCCCAACCATTTCAAAGTGTCCACTTGGACCACCGCTATTAGGAACATGAGTCGGGCTTGCACCAAAAAAGGGCTCTGCATCATAAATGCTACAAGTCTGGGTGTAGAAGGTACGATAGGTACTCAAAAAAGACACACCCCGGTGTACTTCCAGGAAAATAAGTGCAGATGGCTCCAACTTCTCTTGACGGACGCACTGATCAATACCAAAAAAATGTGTTACGTAATAAGGCACTAAGAGAGAATTCTTGTTCCAATGAGAGGGAGAGAAGAAATGACACAATCCCATGCCCTCCATTACTGGCCTTCCATCCACATTTTTGAGTCTGACAACTAAAGAGATGGTGAACTGAACGCAAGATTTGATTTATTCCCTAGTGTTAAGGATTGGGTCCTTAGGAGAGTTTTTCAGACCAAGACCTTGGGTGAAGATTTGACTCTACTCTCGTAAGCACGGTCAACACTAAATATCATACCCTTAGTCTATATGTACATCAGAGAGAGTCTGGATAATTAGAGGAATTAGGTGCCTCTTGATTAAGGCTGGGTTGAGCTCTAAAATTTTGGACCTCTAAAGTTGAGTGGACTTGAACAGATTGGATCATGTACTCACATGCATAAGAGGGTTAATCCAGTTTATTCATTCTCTTTGATGCTCGGGACGAGCATAGTTTAAGTATAGGAGGGTGATGAAACTCGATTCCATCATCTTAATTTACATTTCTTAACCCCCTTGCTTAATTATGTGTCAATAAAAACCAGATAAGGTCCTGTAGTTATCAAAATCTTGAATAAATTAAAAATCACAAAAAAATGTCAAACTTAAAATCTGTGGCATTTTTAGCCTTAAAACACCCTCAAAATATTTTCTATCTGCAATTGACCTCATCTCCGTTTTTGGTCAACATGAAACTTGTAGATCTTATCGAGATCTACAACTTTCATGTTTTAAGTTTTCTCAAATTCGACAATCTACACCCTCATATTTTATTTTTTTTCTCTCTAAATAATCTGATTGGGCCACGTGGCCCTTTCTGGTTGAGCCACGTGGCCCGGCCCCTTTGCTCTATCCGCCCGCGCCCCTGGCCGTTGGATCTCTTCTTGATCCAACAGCCTTACTATCGCCACCCCCACTCAATACACATCATCAGATCAGGCTCTTGATCTCATCACAGCCGCACGTGCCCTCCTTTTCCTCATTACGCCACGTGGCAGCTTCAGCACCTCACGATCATTTCCAAGCTGCTCCATCTCAGCCACTATCTCCATCTACGTCCGCGACCCTCCGATCGTCCTCCAAATACGATCTGGACCGCCCGCTAGCACTGCATCCACAACACTCCACGTGGTGCCTTGTACGCCATTCGATCGAGCAGCCTTGATCAAATCGCCACCGCCCTTTAGCGCCCAATTGTCTGTCGTTGGATCTCAAGATCCAACGGCCAGAGCACCTTCGTCTACCTCCGGTCAACCCTCAATCACACGATCAACCACCTCACGCACCTATCAGCCCCTTCCAATTCTCCCTGAGGCCACGTCTTTTATCTCTGAGCTCTAACCACCCGACTATTGTCCTCCATCATCCCTCATCCTTGCGAGATGTCACGCCCTCCACGACGCCCTTCCACTCACTCCATATCTCCTCCACAAATCGTGCCCATCACCACTTGGAACCGCCAACTTCAACCCTTCAAATACGCCATCTCTGCCCCAGTCATCGCTGCCCACCTTCATGAACGGAAGGGCCCAACCCTCCTCCTCCTCCCTATGACAGGGGGAGGAGTTAGGATCGAGCGATGATGACCCCATACCCTCGGTGAGGCCCGCAGCTTCACAGTTGTGTTGCGGTGGCTCAAGCCCCACCCGAGCTTGCTGGACCGGCCGACCAACATGTGCGACGACCTTGGGGTTCTCCAAGGACCTCAAGCCCAGGCCTTCGCCCCGCCATAGCTCAGGTAATCCCATCTGACTTCCTTTTGTATTTTTCCTCTTTCTTCTCGTAATTTATTAGGTCGCTACAGTCGTCATCAACCTTCATCATTCATCCTTCGAGCTTCTCCTCAAATCCACCTTTCACACGCTACTTCCGATCACCTCTCCCTCGTTCTTTCATGCCACGGCCACCTACGACCCACCTCCTCTCCGATCGCCGGAGATGGAACTCTGGTTCCTCATCTCCACTTGCTTGCATGGAACCCCATACCACTCATACTTGCCTGCCCTATGCTTCGGCCATCGTATTAACCTTGCAGGTCTTCGAAGAAATCAATGGCCGGAGTGCCATCGGAGCGGATTTCATCAACGTCGTTGCTATCATCCGAGCTCCGATGGTCGGATCCAGGAGGCTTGGCCACTTCCCCGAGCTCCCAACTACCTCGACGCACCTAATAGGAGCTCCGGGGAGGTCCACCATGTTCTAGCAGCGGCGGCAGAGCTAATCCCTCTTCGCCGGAGATCCGAACTCGCTACCAGCCTTTGGCGGAGGAGAAAGTACAGCGACCGTTGGATGAGTGTATCTCAGCGTTCATCCAACGGTCCAGATGAAGACACGCCAACAACTTCACGCAGCACATGTGACGTCGGATCATCATGATCTGGCGGTTCACATTCGTCCACGTGTCAGCGCCTGCTCTTCTCCGAACCTCATTACCAGACCAACAGGTTTGGGGGTTCCGAACCTATCCCGACCCTCTCCAGAACTTTGAGCCTCTGCCGAGCCTATCCGAAGCTGATTCCGAGCCTCAACATCCACCGAGCCTGGAGAGCACGTGAGGGTCACGTGTGACCTGGGCAATTTGCACAGAGGCCCACCGACTTCTTCCAATTTGCATACAGGTTCTGGAATCACATGCGGACCACGTGCTCAGTGGGTATTTTGCATATATACCCTTGCAAGTTTCCATAATTGCAAAAATACCCTTGTGCGTGTGGGTCATTTACAGGGAAGGTCCTGAACTTTCTTGTATTTACATTTTAGTCCCTCCCAGGGACCTGTTTGTAGTTATCTTTAATGTTTTTCTTACACTAATGCCCTTGTCTTCTTTCATGCATATTTCGAGCATCGTACCTCTATTTCAGTTGATTTCAGTTTCATTTCGAAGCTTGTTTGATGCTCTTTTTAATGGCATGCTCATTTCTTATTTTGGACATAGTAATTTTGATGTATTATTTTAGTAGTCATGTGTCTCTTAATGCTTAAACTTATGCCTTGTTCAATTTGTCCATCATATTTGTCATCTAAATTGAACCCGGAATTGACTCATTGTTAAATTTGGTCATCATCTTATTCTGATTTAGGGCATATTATTTTTGCATAGCATTTAATTGCATGATTAAAAATTAATAAAAAATGCACGTTTTATATTTTCTTTATGCATTGTCTCATCTTTTTGCATTATTGATCTATTGTTCTCTAATTCAACGCTTAATGAAATTTATAAGAGTCTGAATAATCACGAGAGTGGCTTGTGTCCCTGAGTTCGACCTTGGTTTCTTACCAATTAAAATAAATAAATAAACGACCATCTGATTCTATTTGACTTAGTAATTAGATGTCTTTTGATGGACCGAATCCAGCCCGGCTGCAACGTTCTTAAGTGCTAATTCCGCACTCTTAAAGGGCTGAAATTGCGGTTCATCAGTCATTATGTCATGAAAAGTCTTAATTCCATTTCTTATAAGGTTTTTATGAAATTAAGTGGATTAAGGTCCAACTAAGCACCATTCTTCAAATTTATTCTAGACGTAGTTTAAATGTCACTATCATCCTAAAAAATGCTCATGCAGATGCAAGAAAATATGTACATGCAAAGAAAACAAAATCTTTTTGTGAAACCATTATCGAAATTTGAACTTTTTATGGATTTTTGAAAAATGCTGCGCATGCAAAAAAAATTTTATGCAAATAGTTAGTAATATATACAAGTATATACACAATTTTTTTAGAAAAAAATTAGGGATGAGATACATATCTACACAAGAGTGAGTTAATTATTTACAAGAATCAGATGCAAGGATTTACAAATTCAGTAATTTATACAGGTATATACAGTTGGATTTTTTATTTTAATAATTATTATTTATTCATTTTTTTATTTTTGTGATGCATATATTCCTCAAATTTATTCGAAAAAAATTACAAATAATTTTGAAAACTATAGTCCAAAATATTTTTTTACACAATTTTACAAATATTTACACACATTTGAAAACTATTTTGCAAACATTTTTCAAATAGTATCTATAGATTTTCAAAATAATTTTTCAACCATTTTCAAAACATTTACAAATAGTTTTTACAAAATCCTTTTATTTCAAACAATTTTTTTTACAACCAACAATATTTTTACAAAGGTTGAAAATATTTTTTTCAAACAATTTTCAAATAGTTTTCAAAAGATTTTTCAAATAGGTTTTCAAACTACTTTCAAAATATTTTAACCTGACTTATGAGTCAGTATATACAAAAAGAATTTTGAGGAAATATCTGCATCTTTTTATTAGTTAGTTGATTTTTTTACCCAGTATTTATACAATGTTTTAGCCATATTATAAGTATGAAAGTATGAGTTATGGATAAAGTATATATACAATATATACGACACCCCCTATACTTAGTTCAAACTATGTCCTCATAGTGATCAAAGAGCTGCAAAGGAAGACATAACTCGTGCTAAGTATTGGGAAGTGAAAAGAATGCTATGCTACAATGATGAATAAAAGAATGTAATCAATAGGCGTCAGTGATCCCCCTATACTTAGGATCAAATAATCCTAAGTATAGAAGACTGTACACAAGGGGAAAACCGAGGAGTAGAATGTACAGAGTCTACCTCCCCTATACTTAGGGTAAAATATTCCTAATTATAGGCAGCAAAACAGAGGTAAAAAGAATCAAAAGAAAAATCACACGTATGACACCCCCCTATACCGGGTAAAGTACACCTTAAGTATTGAATGATCATGAGATGGAAATGGGGTGTGAGACAGAAAGAATGTATGATATGGACAGATGGATTTAGATAATGGAACAATGTTGAGGTGCCTCTCAACAAGCACTAGAGTTTGAACCCCTAGTTGGGCACCAATGTTGGATAACGTTGTATCAAGGTTTAGGACGTCATCTCTAATGCGAATACCGTACTATTGTTGTCATCTCGGTGGGAGAACAATAACGAACTCAACAGAGTGGATGGTGATAACACCCAGATAAACAATCACGCGGGTGTCTGCTACTGGGTAAAGATATGGGAAGATGAAATCGGGCTTTGGTAGCACAAAAGAAATCATCGGCTCAAGGTTTGAATGGAGTGAAATAGCAGAGCCGAAGAAGTCGAACGTGGAGAAGGAAGGATCTGTCAGGGAATCCTCTATGTCAATCACCATCTCGAATAGATAAGGAAGATCAAGATCAGGAGACTCACTAAAAAGGATGACACCCGATGCATAGAATGTAGACAAATCAGTGAAATCATCGAATATCTCAAAGATCGGGTCATCATCGCGAGAGTCGTCGAGGAGAAAAACCTCAAACTCATGATCACAAATATCAAAAGATTCGGTCTCGAGATCCGATAGATCGGATGCACTCCCAGAAAGTGAGACCGAGTACACATGGTACATGGCATCCTCCCGCAGGTAACTCTCGGGGAGTAATGCTGAATCATCAAGGAATTGGGGATCAATGTTGTCAAATATCATGTCCTCCAAAAAATATATCGACCTCATCAAATGGGAGGACACACGGCTCAAATATGGGACTATCAAGGTCTGTCAAATCAAAAATCGATACCTCATCAAGCTCTCTATGCTGAGATGAATCCAAATATATCGTTGAATCTGAGAAGATCTCCTGAAGAAAAGACACAGACTCAACTGGACATGGACACTGGAATGACTCAAAGGATGGCTGAGATGTGGGTTCCTCCTCTATTTCTTGGGATACTAGCAGATCTAGAATCCAAGAATCCTCGATGTGGAAGTGCGGGACTGGCTGAAAATCTGATTGTAAATCCAATGTAAACTCGACCAATGTCCAGCTCTTGGAACTCACAGTGGTAGTCAACACATCCATCAAATGAGAAGTATTAGCATCCATATCCTCTGATTTGTGTGTGCTGTCAAGATCGGCATGATGTGTCACACACTCAACATGTATCATATCTCCCTCGTGTGTCGTCCCGAATAAATAATCTCGCGAATATGGGATGTCTGAATGTGTATGCAAGATGGTCTCAACTAAATCCAGGTCGGGACAATGGTGTGAACCACCATACGAGGTAATGACATATGCAATCTGCTCTATGGTCCTCCCCCTCATGGCGATATGGATAAGGTCATTCATCGAAAATCTATGATCTAGAAATAGCCATAAAAGATCATGTAACCCAACCCATGAATCTATCAATGGATTTTGGGGGTCAACTGAAAAATCACGAATACAAGACCGCATCATCTCTGCTCTACGTTGGGGGTAAAATCTCTGCAAAAATAATGATCGTAAATCTCCCCATGTAGCAATTTTCCTTCCCAGTCGTTTGTGCCAACTCTTGGCTTTACTCTGAAGTGTAAATGGGAATGTAATCAGCATCATGTCCTTAGAAGTGATATCGGAATATGATCGTGATCCACAAATATCCTCAAACTCATCGATATGCAAATACGGTTCCTTATGCACTTCCCCTGAAAACTTCGGCAGTAGATCAATGAACTCTAAATCCAAAATGAAGGGACTAAAAGTAGAAGCAGACTGTGCTTCCTGATCTTGGTTCTCATCCATCGTCCTAGGATAGAAGTCATCTAAAGCATGCTACTGCACCATATGAGCGCCTATGGGATGCACTCTCATCTCAGCAAGGGGAATACCTGTGTCTCATATTTGGTCAATCTGGTCTCCTCGGGCTTCACTCACAGCATGTCCAGAATGGGAGGGTGGGTAGGGAGAAGATGAGAAGTTGGACGGAGTTCTGACCTCCCAAGAGAGTGGGCGTGAATGATGGGTATGAAGATAAGAAGCCGCAAAATCCGGCTGAAATGGAATGCGACCCATCATGAAGAGAGGAAAGTGAAGGGAGGGAGGGTGGGATAGAAGAGAGTGAAAGAAGGAGAAGGTGACTGCTAATGATAGAAAATAAACATGATCAACTCACACCAAAGACATTCAAACACAAAGCAAAACTCCCAATTCACCAACTCTACGCAATGTGAAGACCGTGAGATCTGGTCTTTTATCTTTTCTATTTTTAGAGTTTAGGTGATCAGACAAAAGTTGTATAAACACTTAGGAGGCGTTGATAGGATTTGGGACTGCTCCTTAGTGTGTACACGAGCAATTAAAAGCATAAACAATGAGGGGATTACTCTCCTAATACAATGAGGAATCAGTTACATTTAATTTTAGAGTCAAGTTCAATTAGCAGCCCCAATTTTTAAATTTTTATTTTTGATTTTTTTGGATTTTTTCAAAAATACGCCTAACGAGCTTTCCGATTTCCTCTTTGATTAATTTGAGTCGAAAACAGAGGGAGGAAGTCAAAAAAGCCAATGCACGATCAAACACAATGATGCTTACAGAGATAGAAAATGCGTACCTTACTTCAACACTCTACATACAATATGATCCGCGCATAAAATGATATACAAAAATTAAACTGTCTATATGATGCACGAAGAAAACGGCCTTAGGCGAAAGATTTCTACATGTGAAGAACAATAGCTAATAGCTTAACAAGAGAGGTCGGGGTCCGATCTCTGATGCCGATCGGTGTCCACCACAACGGATCCTGCAAGCGTTGTATATGGCCTCTAGCGGCACGTGACCTCTCAGGTAACCTAGATTATCTTTTTCTTTGTGATTTAATTAATTAAGTCCAGTTATCGATCTATAGGTACAGGCAGATAATTAGGGTTGGGACCTTAATTAATTACGTCACAATCAAGATAAAATCCTAAGTCTAGGGGCCAAATTCTGTGTGAATCAAAAATAAAAATAAAAATGAGAGAAAACAAAACCGGCGAAAAATAGCGGTGAGGTCCCCCAAGTGCACCGACACTTGGCGAAACAGATCCCGAATAAAAGTCCAAGTTCACAAGTCTGAAGTCCTAAAATTAGTACAACAATTATTGTTCTCTCAAATAGAATAAAAATCTTCTTCTCCTCCCTGCTCTTCCTCCGGTGCGGATCATCCAAAAAGAAACTCCAAATCGTCCTCCAAGCAGTTCCTCCCACAAAAATCCAAGAAAGAAGGTCAGAAAACAATTATAATATAGAGAGACAAATATCACAAAAATGAAAAATAACTACAAAGTCGTGCTCCCCAGCAACATCGCCATTCTGATGACACAGAATTCGATGGGACTAAGGTAGAAAATAAATCACAAAGTCGTTGTCCTTAATCGATCAATTTGGTCAATGAGAAAAATAAATGAACCATTCAAAATAAGATAAATCAAGCAAAGCAAATGTAAGCGATTTCGCTATTCTTTTTACCTGGTATAGCGACCAGGGTCGAACACAAGGAGCACGATTTAAAAACTATGTAGTCAATTTTCCGAAAGAATTTTTAATGGTTTTTATTTTTTTATATTTTTTTGTCAAAACAAGCACAAAAGATCAACAATACACAACACCACACTTTTTTTATTTTTTTCAAACTAGTCAAAAATGTTAAGAAAATTTGAGAGAAAATATTTTTTGTGTTTTATATATTTTAAAATATTTTTGGTAATTTTCTCAAAATTTTCTAATGTTTTTGGGTTTTCTAAAAATCAAACAGTGAAAAACAGAGCAAACAATGCACAACTGAGAGTATTTTGCAACTTAAAAACAGTTTAATGCCCAATACTCTTGGGGATTATTTTTAATATAAATTACAAGTAAATATCTACAAAGAGAGACCAAGATATGATTTTTTGGATTTTTCTATAATTTTCTACATTTTTTTAAGAATTTTCATTTTTCGTATTTTTTTGGTTTTTATAAAGAATTAATGCACAAAAATGGTCAGAAATTAAAAGACACCAAAATACACCTACACTATTTTTTGGAATTTTTAAGCAATTTTTCGAATTTTTATGAATTTTTAAATTTCAGAAAAGCAAAAAGTCACTGTTTTTTATTTTTTAAAATATCAAATGACAATAAAAATTCATGAAAAAATTATACAATGACATAAACTACGGCAGGAGCATGCACAATTTTTGAGATTTTTTTGAATAATAAAAACATTTATTTCATCAGAGAGATCAAGCAAATTATTGTTCTGGAAATGCAGGGACTAGGTTGCAAAATATTGAAAGTTTTGGAATATCAAGATAATAAGAAATAAAATGCAATAAAAGTTACGCAATTTACCCAAGATAAGCGTACGCAACATGTGATATGTTTCTGGAGCAGGGACCTTTTCGTAAATTCGGAAACTTTTATGGGTTCCTTTGCAATTACGCCAATATATAATTAAAAACCCTGCCCTAGGGTTCTTCTCCCTTTTGTTCTTTCGTTTCCAACAGATGAGAAGCGAACTTGGTCGGCCACCGCCCTTTACGAGTGCGATGGAGGATGCCGACGGAGCTGCGTGGAGGCTAGAGGGCGGAAGCACAACTCCAGACGGGGATACTAGGAGGCAAGGGCACGTGGGACGATGCCAGCGCCACTGGGTGGTGGCACCGCTCATCACAGCTAGGGGGTGGAGCGGTGCCGCGGAAGCACGACCAGGAGCGGATGGGAGGGGACGCACATCGGAGGAAGCTGCCCGTGCGGAGGATGGAGTAAGGTCGCGGAGGGATGCGCACTGGCGGCGTAGGGTGGGAACGGGTCGCATGTGGCAGCGCGAGATTGGGACGCATGTGGTCGGTGCGTGTCGGTGGAGGGTTGGCGTGGTCTGGGGGCCGAGGACAAAGGGCACGAAGCAGCGTGCAGAGGTCCGAGGTCGCGATGGGGGCTGTTGAGCCTCGTGGGGCGCTGGCGGTGCTTCTGCGGAAGGCGGTTGTCGTGTGGCCTTGGGGTGCTGCCAATCGGAGGTAAGCTTCTAGTACGCGGGGTGGCTGGAGGCGGAGGGCTGCGTACGAGGCTAGAGGAGGCGACGCGATGCCACGGGCCCCGTACGGCCTGGGTCCTCGTGAGTTGTAGCTGACGGAGCCGGCCGCTGGAGATGGGGGGTGGCCTGCTGTTTGTTTTTATTTTTTTATTTTTTTTTATTTTTTTATTTTGTAAAACCGAACTGTAATGGCTAAAAAAGAAAAATGTTGTTTTTTTATTTCTTTTTTTGTAAATAGGAAATGTAAACAACAAAACAATTTTTTTAATTCTTATTTTATTTTGACCTGTAAAACAAAGATTAGAGAGAAAAACAACAACAACAAATTTATTATTATTATTATTAATTTTTCCTACAAAAACAAATGTGAGAGATAAAAGAAATATAAATTATTATTATTTTTTATTTATAAACAAAAAGAGATTTGTGAATGAACGGATTTTGCGATATGGAAGATGAATCCGAGGATCCGACCACCGTGCGTGGCCGGATATGATGGGTTGAGTGAGGTATAACGTGAAATGGAGGGATTGAGAAATGAGGTGAAAATTTTGATGTCGGACGCATAACAAACTGTTCTGGATTTTTGTATGATTTGAAGATACATAAAGATTAATGAAACCGAGGTAAAAATTTAAACTACGATTTTACCTAGGAAAAATGACAAGAAATAAAATGGATCTCACATTGGAATCGGACACGCCGTGATGGCCTCGACGATGACCGAATCGCTGTCACCGACCGGATCGGAGGCTGGGCATCCTTCTGTAACAAGTAGAACTCGGAGATCAGGCTCCTCTCTTCAAAGATTGATCCAGAGGAAAGGAGGGAGGAGGAGCCCATTAAAAAGAGGAAGGAAATAAAAAGGAAAATATCTACAAATGGGGAAGGTTTTTATTGGTGAAATTAATAAAATAATTAAATAATTAAATAATTAAATTAATAAATAATTTAATTACGAAATTCAGAATTAAATAAATTAAATAAATTAAATAATTTATGGAAAATCAATTAGCCACCTTAATGGTGGCCATTAAAGGTAAGGAATCAAATCCAATATACAAGGTAAGTTATAAAATCAAATAATGAATTAAATAATTAAATATAAATATAATTTTCGTAATTAAATTAATGAATTAAATAATGTGAGATATTTTATTTTTTGGTGATTTTTGTATAAGGAAGTTAGTTGTATACAAATATTATGTACATATAATACAATATACATATGTACAAATAAGGAAATAATTTTTATATCTTTTTTTAATAAATTAATTAATTAATTTATTTATTATTTTTAATAAAAATAATATTTACAATTATGTACATTAAAAATAAATGTGAGTAATTATACAAATATGTAAGTGGTCAAACTGCACAAAACACCTCAGAAAACTGACTTTTTAACCGTAACTCCAAAAATTATGAACCATAACCATTTGAAAGATAATTTAATTTAGAGTATAATAGAGATGATTTTGATTCAATTTGAGTTCGTATGGAGCCGAAATTGGTATTTTAATGATCGTTGTGTGGCTTTTTCTAAGGGTAATTAATTGTAGTATGTACATTATTTTATTTTACAATTATTATAATGGCATTTTTACCCAGCAGACCCTATAAACGTTTTAAAATGCCTCTATGACCTTTTGCACAACGTAATTACCCCCATCGACCCTGTAAATTACTCCAAGAACCCCCACGAGCTTAAAACATATTATCCGGAGGGTTCATGAGGTAAGAGTTGGCAAGTTTATGAGGTCGAGGGGGGAATTAGGTTGTTTCAAAGGTCGTGGAGATGATTGGCAAAGTTTATAGGGTCTGCTGGGTAAAAATCCCTTTTATTATTTACAACACATTTTTATTTACAACTTTTATTTACAAAAATAATTAATTTGAGGTCAAAATTATGTACAAATAAAATAGTACATGTTTTGTACAAATATACATGAAAAATATTTACAAAATATTTTTGGATTTTTGACAGAAGACCCTATCTCTCCCTACTTTATTCCTGGTTGATCAGGTCAAGTCTTGACCTTCTCTCAGGGTTTGGGTCAGTCTGCATTTATTACATAAATACATCCTTTATTTTTCTTTTCTTTTTCTTTTCTTCTTTATTCTTTTATTTATGTACAAAAAAATGTTAAAATACATATTTAACAAATACGTGGAAAATAGTAATTTCATGAAATTAGTAGGCATTTACAGGTGTTTAACTACGGAAATGAAGCTAAAATAAAAGAATAAAGACGATGAATCATGGATTCATCAATTTCCATAAATGGTCAAAGGTTCTAGTCAATATTCTCACTTGTGGCGTCACACCATTGGTCCACCTCACGCCCAACTAGCGCTACCTTGTCCGCTAGCGCCCAAATTATTTCCACCCTCCCACTTAACCAGTCACGTGCGTAGCATGTGTCTCTTCACAATTGTTGAATCGAGTATGATCTAAGGCTTCTGCTACTCACCTTCAACTTCCAGTCACCGCCTCTGTTCCACCCAACTCCCTTTGAGCTCCGATCACCCATATCCCCTCTTCTTCATCGATCGAGACCCAATCTCATCCCTAACGATGAACGACTCAATCCTTCATCTATAGGAACCCAATCCTCGCCAACCGATTCTATCCCATTGATACCCCTCTATCATAAAATCTCTAGCGAACCCAACCTCTTTATCACCTCTGATTCCCCCCTCTCTCTTATCCTTAGAAACCAATAACCCTTCACGATTCTAACCAACCCATTTCAGATCAATCCTCTATCCCCTGCAAACCACCGTTATCCCCTTGGACTCGAAACCCTCGCCTTTATGCCTCTTTTCTTCCAATTTAAAGCCATTACCCTCTCCATCAAGAGGATCATCTGGCATATTCTATCTGAATCGTAGAGAAAGAGAGAGAGCTCGAGGAAGTAGCTAGTGACAGCAGCTCAACATCTTCTGGGTGATGACCTCAGACATGATCCAAGGATCCCCCTGGGACCTTGTTGATATTCTACAAAACCAACATAGCTTGGGGCTTCTCCGTTGAGCCTCTCGAGTGATCACCGGAGTCGGCCACGCTACTTCACCAATAGGCGAACTTCCAGGTAATACTCCTTCTTTCCTCTTACTTCCTCCTCCTCCTTCTCTTCTTCTTCTTCGTCCTTCATGCATATCTCTCTACCGATCTTTTCCCATGTGACATCTTCATCAAAAACTCCCAATCGAGCTTGCAGTCTGTCCAATGATGAAAACACAATACCTCTGTGTCTCATCAGTTCCCTTCTACTCATCCGCATCCCCATCACCTTCGGTTCAACAGTTCCAAGACCCTACGCCCCCTCCACCTTCTTCGCAAAGGAGCATTGCCCAGCCCTCCTTTTCTTCTCGCATATAACGCCAAGGCATGGTCAGTAGCAAGTCCATCAGGAAGCCTCGAGCATCTTCTCGGATGAATCACGGTCGTGTATCGGCCAATCAAAGCCATCTAGGCTCTCGCCTTCTAAATCCCGTAGGAGAAGGAGGAGAAGAACCCCTCATATGCCACGAGCAGCGTTAGATCTAGATATAATGTCGTAGGGAGCGCAGCCGCAAGATTGTTCATCTACCTCAAATCAAGCAGCAAAAAGAGGTTCAGGTGGCTACACTGGTAGACACTTGATCGAGAAGAGAGAGACGATCTCCACCGCAGGATTAGAAGTGCATGGTCACTTGCTTCCTGCATGTGGCTTGGTTAATTTACGGAACAAACCTCCCCAACTCTTCAGATCTACAAGGAGATCCTCTCACGTGCATCAAACATGTGACTTGGGAAATTTATTGAAGATGCCCCCACATCCTCTAAGATTCACGCATATACGCCCATGCAGGGGGTAAATTACACAGAAGAGCAGTTGGGTTTATAAATTGCAAAGACCCCCCTAGAAGGTCATTCTCGAGATATTTTTATTACTTTTATTTATATTCATACCCCTAGACTTCATTCATTAATATTTTGAACGTTTGTAATCCGATTTTTGTGTTCTTGGTGTCATTTTAAAGCTTATTGCATTGCATGTCATACATAACATTTAACCATTCATTTTGAGACTCATTTGATATCAATAAAATCGAGAAGTTGATTTGATTATTTGATAGTTCATTTATTATATATGATTGATCTTTATTATGAAATTGGAGAATTAATTTGGGATTTAGCCTAATATTAATTGAAAACTTGTTCTCTAAAATTAGAGTGGGTTCAAGGATTAAATTGAATTGACATGCATATTAACTAGCTTCCTTGCGCATTATCTTTGCATTGATCATTTCATTTCACATCATTCATTCATCATTAAAAAGGGTAAAGTACAAAAAAGGACATGAACTATACCTCGATTCTCAACTAGGGATCTCATACTCATTTTTCAATTGTAACAAATAGGGGCCTATGGGCTCTATTTGTTACATTTGAAAAATAGAACTCCTAGTTGATAAATGGCGCATAATTGAGACATACTGTTGTAATTTACCCTAACAATATATGTTACGAAATCAACCCCTTGTTTGTTGTCTCTTATCTGTGTACATTCTCCCATGCACCGAGAGATGGGAAAGTTAGCCGTCTTTAGTCACGTCAAGACACCTTGGACGATGGGTTTCCCTCTTTCTCTCTCTAAACTTGTTGAATGCTAAATTAGAGTACGGGTCATTCACTCAGCATCACAGTTATAAGGAATGTGACGGCACATCTATTACATATTATAAAGCTGAGTTTTTGCTCCGTTAATGGACATGTGGATACTGTCTCTGATCAGGCTTTTTGAGCTTCCTTTCCACTAGAACGAAGCTTTTTCTCTTGGATCTGCTTTGTCCTCAAGTCGGTGGAAAGTGTTTTTTTATTTGTTGAGGGCCCAAAGCATCATAGTTGTTCTCTAATCCTTCTAACAGCTGTTGTTCTCCCTCTAAATCTATCTCCATCTGTCAAATGTTGCAAGGTTTACGGCGTTTGGCTTCTCCAGGTGTCATCAATCGATTGCTATTGTCGGATTCCTTCGACGAAGTTGAGTTTTCCTTCTCTTTGACGGTTCATATGCAAATGTTGCTCTCGCCTCTATGGCATTGATGACAGTCGTGGCGCTTGAAACTCGAGAATCTTGGAGGCAGAAGAAACCTTGCATGGAGATCAGATCTATCATCTGGATCTCGAAAGAAGTCCACACGGTCTTAGTGCTCCTCCATCTGCTAGAGGCAACACTCAAGGCAAAAAGAAAAGTCTACTCCCTAACATCTTGAGCTACTTCTTTTCGTATGTAATATTTACCATGTAAATGATATTTATAATTGAGCTACTTCTTACAATTTGCTTCTTCTTCTTTATAATATTTATAGATATTGTTAATATATACCATGTAAATGATTTTAGTGGATTTCTGTAAGTCATGCAAAAGGTGACAAAATAATGGTGCAAAGAAACCAATCAATGAAGAATACAAATAAGTATATATCCGCCAAAGAAATGTTCCTAAAAGTACCCTAGATTGTTCTGCTACGATTTATCTGATATCCCTATGCATTTACCTGTAAATAATAAGCATGCAGTTTCAGTGACCTCTCTGCTCTGCTTTCTCTACGCAACCGCTCACTCGCCGACGATGCCTTCTTCCTCTAAAGTGAGACCTCTGCTTTTGTTTTTCGAACAACCGGTGTTGCCAGTGATGGTGAGTCCCTTTGCCTCATTTGTATCTAATCTTCAGTTACTGCAACTTTTTACATTTGTTTGATTTTTCCAGATTTTTATGTTTGATTGATGAAATTTAGAATGATTAGTTTTGTTCTACATGAGTATATGATAGGGTTAAATAACTTTTTTTTTAATTTCTTTGACCTATGATATTATCTCTGTGGCACCTTTGTAATCCTTCAATTTAAAATTCCATCAAAGATTTCATTATAACTCACAAAACATCTTATCCTGATCACTTCATAATATGTGCACATAAAGATGTCGATATCCATTACCAGTTGCAGTCAAGCTTGTGCCTAAATATTATCAATTCATGCATCAAAAATTATGGTTGTGTGCACTTTTCTAACATGTACGTATAAAAAAGAGTTAGATAGTAATACAAAAGTTACAGGGTTATGCAATATAGTTGGTTATTTTATTTTTATTTGTATTTCTATTTAAGAGAATTATTATGAGAGAATTAGAAGAGACTTATGAGCTTATTTATAAATATGTCTCCTTTCTTATATTAACTAATTGCTATTTTTGAAAAAATAAATTTAACAAGTATGTTTTTGAGATTAGGTGCATGCAATAGATATTGTGAAATTTCATAAGCTTTTGATTAATCAACAATCAATTATTTCTCAACGTAGAGACACCATACCTCCAAAATATCATTATACATTGAGCCTAAAGGTAAATATATTTATTTCATTTTAAATATTGGAATATATGGGTATAACTATATAGGTATTATTTTTGTTAGTGAAAAATATCATGTGAAGTTTGTATATCTTACATGCAATTTTAAGCTAAACAATAGAACCGCATCAACACTCGCTTTGTTGTTTCATCTCTGTGATCATTTGCAAGAAGTGATGGATGCCCTCTCTATTATTCCCATCTCAGTGATCAACTACAGGACGCGCATCGAAGCCCTTTGTTTCCATCTTGGTGATTGGTCATAGTTGTTCACGGTGACTTCTAGAAGTTGTGCTAACTGCAGTACACATAAATGTTTTTGTAACTTGAATTGGCGAGGTAATTCGGCTTCAACAAAAACCATCTTGCATCTATTATAGTCGAATCACCACTGAGTGAAAGAGCAAGTACTTTTTTCAACAAAATTCTCTTCCATGCCTTCTGTATCTAATCTTCTAGCTTTATTTACTCATTTTTAAATTTTATTTCTTCTCTACTACAATAGAACCATCTGTGGGTAAAAGAACGTGATCATCTTTTACAATTAAATTTCCTATGTCCTCTGTTCTATATGTGACCTTTTATTATTTTAGTTGCTAAGTTTTGTTTGAGTCTATCATTATTTCTTTTTGCCTCTTATGTAACATAATTTTTCTTTTTTTTTTGTTTTTCAAACATAGACTAGATTGCATCATTAAAAAAATTGAAGAACAACAACTACGATAGAACCAACGTTAAGTAAAAGACCAAATGCACATTTTTTGACTAAATTTGCATCTTCAGTTTTGCATCTGATCTTTTATTCATTTTTCTTCTTCTTCCTATATCAATTCTACTTCCAATATTATATAATATAGACGTTAGCTCAATATATTTATTCATGCAACTTCTTCACGATTATCAATATTTTTTCTTTCATCCTATCTAACATAACATTTTCCAAAAGAACAAAGGCTTTCTTGCAGTATGAAATGTTTGATGAACACAACCATTAACTCCAAGAACATACATATATAGTTTTGAAGACTAAATTTCATCATTCTTCAATTTTGTACCAGTTTTTTACCATTTTATTTCATCATATTATGCTCTAAATATATTCTTTAAGTTTTAGCACTTTCTTCCAAACTTAATTAAGAAGAATTATTCAAGCCGCGAAGCGCGTGAATGCATCCTAGTTGATTTAAAAGAGAGGTTAATGCCATCACCCCCTTCCATAGTATGATATCTTTGACAGATTAATGATCACTTAAAACTGCTGGTTTATGGTGGAAATACCCAGATGAACCCATCTCAACCCCTGATAGCTTGAGCACCCTTGATCCCTCCAATGAATTTTTCTATTTCTCTGCCTGCTCGATACTCATTTTTTTAATCGATTTTATCATCTATACCTATCCGTTTAAAAACTGATATCAGTAATGGATATTACTTTGATATCTATAAAATATATAGAGGAAAGGGAGCTTACTTTGTGAAGTAGTTAACATTACCTACTTCACATTCTATTTTAGCAAATTTTTTTATTTTTTTTGAAAAATATGACCGTGGATTTTCATAACTATATCTCTCTAATATGTCATTCAAATTTCGTCAGAAACAAAGACTCTAACGGCTTCCATCCAGACAATCATTTTTTAACAGTCATAAATTTGTTGTATTTTTCATGTTCTGGATGGATGTCCTATGAGTATTTGTTTTTGACGAAATTTCAATGACATATTAGAGAAATATAGTTATGAAAATCCACGATCGTATTTTTTAAAAAAAATTGCAAAAATGGAATGTGAAGTAGGTAAGGTTACCTACTTCACAAAGTAGACCCCCTTTCATCAATTATATATAAATATAATGTATATCTATAAAAAATATATATTTAAACTTACAGATTTATTTATTACATATATCACTGCTTATTTCTAAGAAAGTAGACGTATTTGAAAAAAAAACCCCAACGGGGTGACAGAGATGGTACCGAAATTCCATCGAGACCCCTCCCTACTTATCATCACCCCCCGTTTCCCTCCGTCCTTATTCCTCATCCTGCTTCCTTTTTGGAAACACCACCTGGACTCTCTCTCTCCCTCCCTCCCTCTCCCCTTCCTCAACTCCCATGGTGTGTTCTCCTCCCCCTCCTCTTTTTCTCTCTCTCTCGCTTGCTTCTTATGGGTTCCCTCCCGAATGCTTGGAGAGGAATGGTGCACTCATGGCGTCTCTTGGGCAGGTGGGACTGTGGAACAGCACCGTGCCCTTCTGGCCGGAGGCACTGCTCAAGGAGAGGTTCTTCCAGCAGTGCGAGACCCATGAGGGCGCTAGGAAGAATGAGCGGAACGTCTTCTGCTTGGATTGCTGCTCTGGATTCTGCCCACAGTGCCTGTCACCGCACAGATCACACAGGCTCTTGCAGGTCTAGCTACCCGTTGTCCCTCTCCCCTTCTTATTTTGCCTTTCGATTTCTCGACTGTTGGTGTTTATCGTGAGCAGATTAGGAGGTATGTGTATCAGGATGTGGTCCGGTTGGATGATCTAGAGAAGCTCGTGGATTGTGGCCTTGTTCAAGTATGAGCCCCCCACTCTCCGCAGGCTCGATTTTTAAAGTGGCTGTTTCTGCAAATTCTCATTTTTTTATTTTTTTGATCTCGGGAAGCCACAAGTTGCTTGCGCCTAATCTTAATTTCGTCATTTTGATTTGTAACGATCTTCGTTTACGAAGTACTTACGTGACCTCGTCTGCCATCTACTCCTAATAATTAGGGATAAGGATTGCTGTTCTGTTGAGATTGACTTGGTAAACAATTATGAAATATGTGATCCTAAATATAGACAGTTCGATTATAAGAACTGTTTGTTTGTTTCTACGTTTCCGAAGGCCAAACAACCGGAGTGGGATCTTTAGTGGGGTACTTTATGCTGGATCTTGTTAGGCTTTTGAGTTGGATGGACGCGAGAGAGAAATAGCAGTTAGGATGCTTAATTGCAATTATTTACATTTCCGAAAACAGAGATTCATCTTCTTCCGGAGCAATAATTGTCCATATGTATTGTTACTATTAGCCTTTATTTAGAAAATTACCAGTGCTCGTTTCAAGGATTTCGTAGACGCACGGCTAAACTAGTCGGATAAGTTGTGTGCTTTATTATGGTTTAATGGGGGTGGGTGTATAATTGGTTGATGGAATAAAAACGAAATGCTGCAGCCGTACACTACGAACAGTGCCAAGGTGGTGTTCTTGAACGAGAGGCCTCAGACTCGACCGTTTCGGGTATCCGGTCACGTGTGCATCACGTGCGAGCGGCCCTTGCAGGAGCCATACCTCTTCTGCTCCCTGTGCTGCAAGGTGAGGAGCTTCACATCTTACCTCTTGCTGCTTTTTCCTATTCGTTTCTAATTAATTTAAATCCATTTTGTGAAATCATTTAATTTAAGACAGTGAAGACTGCTTAAATCTTTCTATTTACATTAGAAATATTGTAATTTTACTTTATTTAACACATACGCCCCTGTCCAAAGCTTCTGGTGTAAATATTTGTAAGATTGCACAGGCTGTAGTGTAATTAAAAAGAATGTAGGGGTTAACATGTAATCAGAAAACATTTCAGTCATGGTTCCGAAATCTCTCGTTGAAAACTTCTTACGTGCCACGTGGAAATTCCTTTTTTCACGCGTCTAAAAAGGACGGCATGCAAAACATTTTTGTAATGCATATTAAGAATTGTTAGGCCTTGTGATGCATCTGGCAGATTAACTATGTTGTACTTCCATATAAAATCTCATGACATGAGTTCTTAAGCAGACTGGTGGAGGTGATTTGTTAATGGAACTGATAACGTCATTTTCGTGGTATTTAGTCCGAGAACATTAAATTAGCTAATTCTTTGCTCATGTGATCGGAAAGGTGAAGCGTTTGCTGGCCACCGAAGGGAGCATCACAGGGTACCTACGAGAGTGCAATTTCCTGCCGCTGTCCAATGCAAACGACCTCGACGACTGCCAGTTATCCCCGGACTCAACCTTTGAGATATCTGTGGGCTCGACTGCAGTCCATAATGGCTCTGCATTCTCCGAAGCAGAACCTGCGAAGAGCCAAGCAGTTGGAGTTGCGGCCATGGCAGGGGATGGGCTACAGAGATGCACCATTTGGCCTGAGACCACGAGCCGGAGGAAGGGTGCACCTAGCCGCTCGCCTCTCTATTGAACCAGACATGATGCTGGGTTGATTCGGCAAGGCAATGCTAGCTACTATGCATTTCGATTTTTTTCATTTTTATTTAATTTTAAGAAATGAGTGCCATTTTCAGGAAAAGGTGGGGGTTATTTTGGAAATTTGTCCAGGGGTTGGAAGGGAGGGAGAGACCTCCCAAATTTTGTACAGGAGATGGAGACTGACTTGGGGAGGTCTTGTATGTTTGCCATGAGTAATGCCTAATTCTTATTGTGTTGGAAATATCTTTTCTGTTCTTTTTAAACCAGGTCAGTAAGGAAAGTGTAGGTATACATAATAATATGCATGTAGATATCATGTACTTCGTGATCATGATTGAATGTTCCTACGTGGGATGTTTAATCCCAATTGCAGCCACAGTCGCAATCATCAAACGAGCAATTGTTCGTTTCCGGCAATAGAACCAAAGAAACTAAACAACAATTATTTAGATTAACCAAATTCAAGTTTACAGGATTATATACTATAGCTTATATTATCAACCAGATATAAATCCAAATCCGATTATATGTATTCAATGGACACCGATATTTTAATATAATATATGGAAATAGACAAAATGATCCGTAAAAGGCACACAAACAAACCAACTGCAGACACAAAACAAACGAGGAAAGAGTCAGGTTTAGAGACCACAGATGCATGATTATGGATTGCACTTGAAAAAGATATCGGATTTATTTTAATGATGCATTGGCTTTGGCTATCAACTCCCATGATACGATGTTTCACGATCCGATGGATAACGTCCTCGAAGATACTCAGAGTGGAGAGTGCAAAGGAAAAACTTATATGTGTATTTAAAATTGTGTTTGATAGTAGAGACAACAATAAAGCTCAGAGAAGCACGAGCATGCATGTGGCCCTCCAATCCTTAAGGATGCGTTTGGTTCGTGGGTTATCCAGGGGTGGATAACCCGATTTTGTATTTGTGTGTTTGGTTGGTGAGTTAAGGGTTGGGAGGGTTTGTGTGATGTGATTGTATTGGAATTTGAAAAAGTTGGTACTTATTATGATATGATTGTATTGAAATTTGAAAAAGTGGGTGGTTGTTGTGATGTGATTGTATTGAAGTTTGGAATAGTGAGTAGAAGTTGAGTATTTTATAATTTTTAGATGATGTGATGGTATAATATATACTTTTTTGATGGGAAGGGAGTGGGCCCCACTAGTGGGTTAAAAGTGAAGGTTTTGGGGGTTACCCACCCAAAGTGGGGGGTTACCCACCCAAAGTGGGGGGTAACCCCCCAACCAAACGCACCCTAAGGGAAACTCATATATAAGTTAACCAAAAGTTTAGAATCAAACAATAAGATACTAAATTTCTCCCCTCTAGCTCACCAATGCATCAAATTGTAAATTCCAATTAACAATTTAGCATTTAAATTGAGCCAATGCCCTTTAATTTCAACATCCTCCACGAATTCACTCTTTGGAAAGCAACTCAACATGAAATGAGAAACATCTTTCGATTTCTACACTTTGCTTTAAGTAAAGGCACATTTCATTTGAACCTCTACTCAAGCTTACTACTTTCATACCAACAGATATGAAATGAAACATGTCACGAACTCCATATATAGTGTGAACATATACATTAGAAACAACAAAGCGTTAGTCTTGGTGTCATCTTAAGAGTTGATGCTCTTAAAGTCACACACCTTATTATATTTGATGAATGTGTTCAGTAAATACCATCTTTCTTTAATTATGATCCACATTAAGACTCACATAGGTTTCATTCTCTAAAGATGCATCGCTAACATCCTGTTGTAAGACTTATACCCATTCAGGTCATATAATCTTTTTTTACTTGCATATTAAAAGCACCCATGTTTTCAGGGTTAGACACTCATGCAAAAGAATGAAAATTATAGTGCAAATCCGTTCTTCAAATAAGTTATTATTAGTACATTGAACTTACTTCATGGAATCCTCAATTAGAAAAGTTTGGTTGCTACTACATATGAACTCCCACATGATTCAAGTCACATCCAAATCCTTGACTTTAGTATTAAAGATTTATCAAATCCCTTATGAAGTGGATTAGTTGTGTTATTTTCACATACAATGAAATCCACAACCATCACACCCTGAGATAGTAAATTCCTTAAAGTCTTAAATCTAATTTATATATGTATTCTTGTCTTTTCATTGAACTTTTAACTTTTAATCCGTGCAGTTATTGTCATAAATCATAATACACTAAGATTGCAGGAATCGGCTTGCCCATGCACCATGGGTCAAAAAGAAGTTCATCGCGCCATTCAACCTCAATTCTAATGTTATCTAATGTACATAGCTCAATCTCAGAGGTAGACTAAGCTAGAATGGTCTACTTCACAGAGCTTCAAGAGGTTGCACTATCTCCAATGGTAAATATATACATGTTAATACTGTTGCCCTCGAGACTCCTCTATTTTCCTTGTCGAGCTCACATCACTAAGGATGCCTACTACGATGCAAAGAGAATAGTTCCATTAGATCACCACAATGCTCAATCTAGAGCCCCCAAATGAGTACAAAATTGGGCAACTTGTGATCCATTTAGTTTCATTGTCGAGAATGAAAAGTTACGTCTTGTGCAATTGTCACGACCCCAATTCCGGGCCGTCGGATCCTCCCATATGCGGATCTGGTTACTCAACAATAATTTATCCAGCAATCAAAACTAACATTCAGAAACAAACTGCAAATAAAAATACTAAAAAAAAGTATTTAATACTTTCCATTCATAAAATAAAGTTTACATGATCCATTGTCCGACTACAACCCTTTACATATACATCATCTGGAAGGAAATACACAGAAATATTACTAACTACCTTAAAGAGTAAAGCTACTGTGTCTGACTGGATGACTGAAGTCCTTGCGATGGCTCACCGACATCTGTTGGATTTTCTAATAAATCATAGGATAACAATTAGCGAGTGCTAAGTAAAGAAGAAGAGAAAAGTAAACAAATTGTTTAATTTGCAAAACTTGTTATCATTAAAAGTTACATTCCTCCTCATTGCTTTAAGTCATATTCCTTTCTATTCCACATCGGAGATTAGTCCAGGGGAACCCCACCATTCTTGGACTCCGAAGCTGTGGATACTTCGGGATTGGAGATTTCATTGATCTGGTGAGCTTATGCTGCCGCACGTCGCCTCAACCAATCCTCCAATACTGCCCTGACAATTTTCCTTTTCTTTTATTTATCAGGGTCTCAAACCCTCATCTTAGCAAACAAAAAAGCACATCGTCCTCGAGACCCCCGTTGCTCAAAACCTCAGGCTAACCTTTAATCACATAACCTAACGGCTTTAAATACATGTTATCGTGACCCGGACGCTATCGAACCACATGTGCCTCCACATGGCATGACCACATCTTCTGCCGTTCAATCCGAATATATTGACAACCGATACCACACGTTGCAAATCATTTATTTTGTACGCACTTATCAAAATAAGGCAACCATGTATCACCTAGGTAGGGTCACACCAATACGGGTTCCTTCCGACAAACCTACAGCTTGCATGCCCGACATGTAGTTCTACTCCCAGTCATTTCTTAACGTAACACACGATCCTTTTCGGGATCCAACTTAATACATATCAATTCCCATGATGTAATTCTTTGTTAAACCTTCAATTTGTATATTCCTCATTATTGAGTATAGACCCACATATATATTAATTCATATATACACACACACACACACACACTTATATTTATTTATATTTAACTTCCAAATCATATCTTTCCAAGCCACTGCATCCATACAATGCTTAGACCTTAATTTAGTTGAAATCACAAACCAACTTCATATTTTCTCCAAAATTAACCAAATTAGGGTTCTTCTTAGCGAAGAACATAAAATCAGAAATTTCAATGATCTCATATGAAAACCCAACAGCAAAAGGAAGGATTTCGTTACCTAATTGAGCTCTCTCTCCTGTATACAGTTCTTTATCGTGATTCTCTTTCAAAAGAATGATTGATGACTTCTAAAACGATCGAATTTCATTTTCATGTTAAAAATGCTAAGAACGTGTCAAGAACACGAAGAACGAATGAAGAACATGAAGAACGCGAAGAACACACAAAGAATATGAAGAACATGAAGAACATATTTTCTCTTGAAATTTCAGCAGATCTTCCCCTTATACGGGGTGAAATTTCTAAGAAAATTTTGTAAGAGTTTTCCCTTATATCAGGACATATTTTTAAGAAAATTTCGGCAGAGTTTTCTCTTATATCAGGACATATTTCTAAGAAAATTTCGGCAGAGTTTCCCCTTATAAAATCATCGAAACGAAAACAGCAGGGAAACTGAACATGAATCGAAAATCTAACTCATGAAGCAAACTAAGTAAGAGAGGACCGTACCTTCCTCCTTCTCGTTCTCCCAACAGCGCTTCGCTAGCGCTCCTTCCTCGCCTACTACTACTCCTCCCGGCCTCTCGACCCTAGCCCTTGGGGTGGTGGTGGTAGTGGAAATCGTAGAGAATGAATGGGTAGGGGGGCTATTTATAAGCTCTAGAAAATCACTAACCATGGTTAGAAAACCATGGTTTAGACCTTAACCACGGTTAGAGGCCCATTGTTTTGACCAAAACTTATATGAAACATAAGGCTTAAGTTAGAACATTTCAGAGGATTCTAGATTCGCTAATGACGTTTAATTAATACTAATCATGATTAACTTTCACTAATCACGATTTAACTTTCGCAGCTTACGCTTATCTTTTGCTAACTATTAATTAGTGTTTATTAATGGTCATTAAGAGTTTTTAATCTGTCATTAGTTTCTTTAATTATGCTTAATTAGTCTTAATAACAGTCATTACAGGTTAATGACCTCTTAATCCTCCTTACTTCTCTTTCTTCCGAAAATCATAATAATTCGAAATGAAGTTCAAATTACACGAAACAAATTCCGTTGTTTTCCTCTTGACGAGCCGAATCTTATGATATTAGATCTGAAAGATGTCAAATTCAAGGCTTTACAATTATAACAACCTTAAAGGAAGTCTCGTCCTCGAGACTAGAGATGCATGCATAACAACCTTAAAGAGGATTGAGACTATAACAACCTTAAAGAGAATGAACGTCATTTCATTTATAATGAGCATATACAGAATACATAGTGTTATCATTCAAATAAGTACGGGTACTTTTCTTTCATTTCTACCTCAGGTTTCCATGTAGCTTCTTCACACTCTTGGTTGTGCCACAATACTTTAACTAGAGGTACCTCTTTATTTCTCAAGTTCTTGATATCCCTATCTATTATTTGCACAGGTATTTCTAGGTATGTCAAGTCTGGTTCAAATGTAGATCATCATAGCTTTTCTTATGCTCAGGATCCTTGATATACTTTCTCAGATTTGGTACATGAAAAACATCATGTATTGTCGAAAGATGCGGAGGAAGTGCAAGTCTATAGGCGACTTTTCCAATTCGTTGAATAATTTTAAAGGGACCCACGAACCTGGGTCCTAATTTCCCACGCAAGCCAAACCTATGAGCACCCTTCATAGGTGATACTTTGAGAAATATAAAGTAACCTACCTAAAATTAAAGGTCTCTTCGCCTGTTATCACTATAGCTTTTCTGGCGACTCTAGGCAGTTATTAGTCTTTTTCGAGCAAGCTTTACAGCTTCCCGTGTCTCCCGGAGTCTATCTGAATCGTAAAGGTTCTTTATCCTGACCTCCTACCAGCATAAAGGAGTAGGACACCTACGTCCATATAGTGCTTCAAATGGTGCCATGCCAATACTTGCATGGTAACTATTATTGTAGGTGAATTGTGCAAGAGGCAAATATTTAATCCATGATCCCTTCCATTCTAAGGCACATGCTCGTAGCATATCCTCTAGTGTATGAATCGTACGTTCTAACTGACCGTCTGTTTGTGAATGATATGTTGTGCCCAAGCATAACTGTGTACCTAAGGTTTTCATGAAGTTCTCCCAATAGTGTGAGGTGGATCGTAAATCTCGATAGGAAACTACTTCTTTTGGGATACCATGGAGGCGGATCACATGTGTAATATATAACTCTGCAAGCTGGTCTGGAGTGAAAGATAGGCTTATTTGAATAAAGTGTGCCACCTTGATCAGACGATCTACTATAACCCATATACTATCTTTACCACCAGTCATCTGAGGTAAGCCCGTAACGAAGTCCGTGAAAATGCTTTCCCATTTCCACTCAGGTATAAGGAGGGATTGTAACAATCTTGGTGGCTTTTAGTGTGAGGCTTTTACTTGTTGGCAAGTGAAACATGAATTAACAAACTTAGCAATATCTTTCTTCATTCTCAGCCACCAAAAGTATGAATGAAGATCCTTATACATCTTTGTAATTCCTAGATGAATAGATAATCTATAACAATGCGCTTCACGTAAGATGTCTTTCCTCAGTTCAGGTGTGTCTGGTACACAAGCTCTGTGATGGTTATATAGTAACCCATCTTGTATCTATAATCCTTCTATCTCATTCTTCTCAAGTTGTTGTCTCAAGTCTTTAAGGACTGGATCATCCTCTTGTCCTTTCTTTATTCAATCACATATATATGGTTTGTATTGGTGAGAAATAGTTATAGTACCGGCATTACTATCAAATGGTTTCCATTCACTTAACGTTGATAGTAAACTCTAGAAGTGGATAGCACTCACTAACCCAGGTGAATAAGTTCTTCTGCTAAGGGCATCTGCTACGACATTCCCCTTACCAGGGTGGTAGGAGATAGTGCAATCATAATATTTCAACAACTCTAGCGACTGTCTCTATCTCATATTGATCTCCTTTTGATCAAATAGACATCTCAAGCTTTTATGATCGGTGAAGATTTCATAAGTAATACCATAGAGGTAGTGTCTCCATATTTTTAAAGCGACAACTGCAGTAGCTAATTCAAGGTAATATGTTGGGTAGTTCTTCTCATGTGTCATGAGCTGTCATGATGCATACGCAACTACCTTACCATGTTGCATAAGAACTGCTCCAAGTCCTTCTTTAGATGTGTCAGTGTACACTATAAACCCTTCACTCCCGGAGGGTAGAGTAAGGATGGGTGCATATATTAGGCATTCTTTCAGTGTTTGGAAACTAATTTCGCATGCATTGGACCATATGAATGGAATAGTCATTGGCAATGCCATTCGTGAAAAGTCCTTCACAAATCTTCTATAATATCCAGCTAATCCCAGAAAAGATCGTATTTCTGTGACAGTCTTCGGGCGTTCCCAACTCATCACTGTACTAACCTTTGTAGGATCAACTGATATACCTTCCCCAGAAATAACATGGCCTAAGAAAGATACTTTAGATAACTAGAAGTCACATTTGCTATATTTAGCATATAGTTTGTTATTCCTTAGAGTTTCAAGTACCTGCCTGAGATGATGTTCATGCAGATACTTATCCTTGGAGTAAATAAGCACATCATCAATAAAGACTACTAAAAAATGATCTAAGAACTCCTTGAATACTCTATTCATGAGATCCATGAAGGCTGTTGGGGCATTTGTCAGTCCAAAAGGCATAACTAAGAATTCATAATGTCCGTATCTAGTTCGAAAAGCTGTCTTGGTAATATATGTATCTCTAATTTTTAATTGATGGTATCCAGATCTTAAATCAATCTTAGAATACACAGTTGAACCATGTAACTGATCAAAGATATCACCTATTCTTGGCAGATGATACTTGTTCTTTACGGTCTTCTTGTTTAGATGTCTATAGTCAATGCACAACCGCATTGATCCATCCTTTTTCCTTACAAATAAGACAGGTGCAGCCCATGGTGAAGTACTAGGACGAGTGAATCCTTTATCTAACAGTTCTTGCAACTTTACCTTTAACTCTTGTAACTCAGCTGGTGCCATCCTATATGGAGGGATAGAGATAGGCTGAGTATCATGTATGAGAGAGATTTCAAATTCAATTTCTCGCTCAGGTGGTAATACATGTAGTTCCTTTGGAAATACCTCAGGAAATTTGCATACTATAGGTATATCTTCCATCATTCTGTCTGACCTTGATGTAGTGGTTACATAAGCTAAATATCCTTGACACCCTTTCTATAACAACTGTTGTTCCTTCAAAGTAGAGATATATTCGACATTATCATTGGATGTTTTTCCAATGAATCGAGTTAGGAAGGTGAAATGTTACTGTCATCTGAAAATAGTCAAGACATGCATGATGTCTTTCTAGCCAATCCATTCCTAGGATAAGATCAAAGTCCTCATTTCGATTAGTAGTAGTCAAACAGGTAACCGATGTCCCTCTATCAGTACTATACAATTATCCATGATTTCTCGGATTATAAATACTTGTCCTCCTAGTCCCTTGATCGGATAGGACTGTTGTACTTCTACAGGTATCTTACCCAAAGTGAGTACTAACCGTCGAGCAATAAATGAATGTGAAGTACCAGAATCAAATAAGGCATGTACTGAAAAGCCATGAATAGTAACGATACCTCGTACGACCGTACCTGAATTGTAGGCTTGTTCTTTAGTAATTGCATTGAGCTGGCCATTAGGAATATGCAAGCTAAAACCCACAATACTTTGTGGTGGTTGTTGTGTAGGAGACGCTCCTTGTGAGCAATGACCTCTACCCTGTCTTCCTCCGTGTGTTGCTCCATTGCTCGAGGTGGATGTTATACTGTTAATTGGGTTGGTTTAAACCCCGAACCTCTCAACTTCGGACAATCTTTCTTGATGTGGCCTTCCCGATGACAGTAAAAACACACACGTGCTCCTGTTTGAGCTGAAGACCCAGCCACAGAGGTGCTAGCTCCTGCTGCTGAGTTGCGAGGATATAGTGGAGGTCTAGAGAAACCCCTTCTTCCAGATAGTTCCTGGCCCAAAGTCTATGACGAGCTTATATTAGACCCGACTGGATGATAACGACTGTTTCTTCGGTTATAATTCGCCTTACGTTTGGATGGTCCACCAGTAAAGTGGGAGCTTCGTGCTTGGCAATTTTCATCCCTCTCCATCTCAATACGAGAGGTGATGTCCATGGCTTCATCTACCGTGGTGGCTATAAAGCCTGCAAGCTTCTCTCTCAAATCTCTCTGAAGACTGCTAACAAATTTGGTAAGACACTCTTGTGGTGAAGCTTCTAAAGCTGGGGAGTAACGTAGCATCTCCATAAAGTAAATATGATAATCTCGTACATTCTTGTATCCTTGGGTCAAAGAAGCCAACTACCTCCTCTTCAATTCTTCCCAATGGGAGGGACATAAGTGAGCTCGGAACCTCTCTTCAAAAATATTCCATGGAACGGGGTCTACTAATTTTTTAGAAATGGGTCTCCACCATCGTCTTGCATAGTCTGCTATAGAGGTAATCGGCGAAGTGCACCTAAGTAGCTGTTGGTGCGTGTATTATTCTTAGAGACATTCTAGAATGACAACCTACGTTATTTGGCATGCGCACATATCTCACATTTCCAAATTTTATCAATGGTATGTTCATGGATCAAATTTAAAATAATCATTATCTTAAATTAATTTAAGTTCATAATTACTCATTGAACATGCCAAAGATCACATGAATCAATATTATTTACCACGTTACAAACATAATTAGTATCGAAGCAATGTTCATTGAATCACATATTTAATTCTAAACAATAAATCAAAATCAACAAATATCTTTGATAAATGACCCCATGTCTCAGTAATACAAGTTTATTACATTTGAAATTTAATTTAAACCATTTATTACTAAAATAAAGCCAAGTAACACATTCATTATCACGTCAGGGATATATAACACCATGACCAAAGTCTAGACTCATCCAATGGAAAAATTTAAGTCAATTTGTCATGAACTTAGCATCCAAGCCATGGAGCCATTGCCTACTTCCATAGTCCCACATTACATCTATATGAAAAAAAGGATCCATTAGAATAGATATGTATACTGGTTATTGTATCCATGAGCTACTAATTTGGATTGCTAATATCGTATTGTCTAGGTTTTACCGAGACACACCTTCCACTAGGACTGATACCTAAATGATCAGATTCACTTGTGGGTTTCATTATGTAGACTTCTATTGAGTTTTCAAGGATGGAGAATATTTTCTTCCACTGCCAAACCTAATTACAGTACCATTAAAGCTTATTCTTTGTCTTCGTATGAATCTTTCCTTTCCATTTGATTTTATTCTTATTATTTACCCTTTTTTTTCTCTTTGTAGTTTAAGGTCATGAGTAGACCTTATAGTCTGAGCATCAATAGGGATAATATATTTCTGATTCTGTCATCCTCCTTCATGGCTATTATTACCATGAAGTCATACATAAAAAATACTTTCATGATATTTTGGGGATCAACCTAAAGTCTTTCATGGCTTAGAAAACTTTTCTATGATTGACACAATTTGAAACTTCTCAGAAAGTTTTATTTCATTCTATACCAAACCTGTTGGACATGCGAGCCCACGGGCGAGCCATTATGCAATAAACGTTATTGCAAATATCATTCCCTGATCTGAAATAAAGATTAACTAATTTGCATAATAGGTCCCTTAGTACAATTAGGGTTATTAACCATGGCCATCTTGATGATCATATAGTTGTCGATTCAATTATTGAATCATAGAGGTTGGTGCTATGATGAATACCTAAAGAGTTAGATTGAGGACTCATCAAGCACAGTCAAATGATTATTAAGAAATGATCTCCAACCTGAGAAGGAGATGGCAATCCTTTCTCTAAATGTTGATATTGATCTGACCTCTTGATGCAGGTCCTCTGCATGGGAATAGAGATTCGGAGGTGTCAGATTAGTTAGGTCGAAGAGTTGACTTAACGAGATCGAGATAACCAAAGTCCTATATCCTATGCTATCACGATATAGGCACACATCCTCTGACCGGAGATAGATGTGTTACTATATGTCAGAGTATGTACATTTAGCAGACCAATAGGTTGATGACCTAATCAAGGTCTATACATCGGTGCGTCGGTGTGCATACAAGGGCATATGAGTAATACGATATCTCAAAAGGATCATATAGGTTCAATTCTGGAGTAGAAGACATGAGCTCACTCATGAGATATTGGGAAGAATCAAATTCCGCGTGCAGTCATCTCGCTTTGGAAGCTTGACTGAATTTGTAGGTTTGATATATGCTTTTGGAAAGTATATGATCAACATCTATGTATGATATATGCTTTTGGAAAGTATATGATCGACACCAACTCCCAATAATTGAATGATAAACTTAATGATAAATCCCTGAAGTAGACAATGTAAAATTGATCTTATACTTCGAGATTATTCTGGATCTTCCATTATGTAGAATGTACATGTATTAGAAATACCTAAGGGTGATGTGATCATAAACAATTGTATAACCATAACACTTCCATTCCTAGGGAGTGATGAAACAGGTCTGGATTTTAGTGACTCCTCTCAGTAGAGAAGTAATCTAATCTTGGTCCAAATGTTGGATATTGATCTGAATGTTATTCAGATGCAATAAGAAGATTAGATTTGCGGTCTTGATTTAATCAAGCATCTATGAGACGTCTGCAAGATATGGATTTGAGATGTTATCTCAATATCCAAGTCACTATACGTAGAACAATACAATCGCCCAGTCCTTATCTCTAAGTATCTGCCGAGAAAGCGCATTATCATTGAAAGAGTTTATGGATAATTTCATTGTTGATATATGTATCCGAGCATTGAAAAAATGGATACATAAATGTGATTTAATTATCATGAATAATATGAATTAATTCATATTATAAGGAGAGTTATCTAAGATAATTAAATGTGATTTAATTATCATAGTTGTAAATAATGTCAATGTGATTCATATTATTTGGGAACCTGAGAATAGAGATCCAAGATGATTAAATGTGATTTAATTATCATAGATATGAATAATATGGATAGCACTATCCATATTATTAATATATATTATAAATGTGATTTATAATATATAAAAGAGAGGTAATTGTAATTTATATTTGTTAATAAAATATTGATGTGAATTGGATTCACATTGGACAATTAATTGAAAATGTAATTTACATTTTATTTTGGGTTGTGAATGTGATTCATAAATTTCCAATGGTAAGATTGCAATATTCACAAAATAATTATGATATATTTTGGTAGAATAATTTACAACAATCTTGGAGATTTCATGGAATAATGTAATCTCATGAGATCTCATGAGACTACATGGGATTGACACCAACTCCCATATTATGGAAGGATGCAATCTTCATTCCATATTCTCCATGCTTGATTGATTTAATTTGGGATTAATTGATTTTTCAATATATATTTAATCTAAATTAAATTAATTATTATTGCCTTTTTACACTAAAATCTTAGATATTGAAAGAAACACAAATCAATCTCATCCATTGATTTCGTGTAGTCCATGGATTGTGATCCATGGACTCCTAAATTATTATAAATAGAAGGGAACCCCCCTTGCTCTTCGTGTTACACAATATTAGAACATAAAGCTCTCTATCTACACCCCATCTCTCCCTTTCTCTCTTATGGTCGTCCACTATGATGCCCTAGAGAGAGTCGCTCTCGCCGCAGAGTCACCATTATGCTGCAGGACTATTTGCTCGTGGATCTCCGTCTCCTTTGGTATGTCTCGCTCGTGAAGAAGATACCAGATCTCATATGATGAGATCAGGAGATTCGTTGCTTGGATCATCAACATGGATTGCGAGAAGCACACGTTTCATCAACGTATTCGCAAGCGTCTCTTCCGTCGGATCGGACTTGAGACATGAGGTCTCTTCATTTAAAGACTCGATCGCAACCACGCTTCAAGAGGTAACCTTAATACTTATTTGTGGTTTAGATGAAACGATCCGAGAAGAGTTCTTGGATCATGTGGTTTCATCACATAAAAAATTTTAAATTCCGCTGCTCGAGCAACTAGTGCGACTAGTTGCTCACGATCTCATACGATGCGATCCTCACGCTTCCATAATTCCCATAAGGATCTCAGCATATCCTTCAAGTGGTATCAGAACCTTAGGTCATAGGTTTCAAATATGATCCATAAACCTAGGACGACTTGGGCTCATTAGGGTTTGCGACATTTTTATCGTATTTCATTCATGCAACCCTGTTTTGTGGATATTTTCGGCTCTTTTTAAATTCTTTAAAAACGAAATTATAACTTGTATTTTCCCCATCAAATAAGGAAACCATGGAATTTTAGATTACGTGATTTGGAATCTGATTGCTCAAGTTAAGATCCTTTTAGCGAACATGTATCCACTATTTCAAGGACTGTGAATCTTGACGTAGTTAAGGAGTTAATCACTATTTTGAAACGCCTTAAAATGCATGCAAATCACTTAGATTATGTTTTAAATCAAATTAGCAAACTTTGAAAATATATTTTGCATGATTTGGATTTAAATTGATTGAGATATTCTAATTTTAGTAAGTAAGGGTCACTGCTGAAAATTACTTTCCTAATCAAGAACCTTGTGATTGTCATTTAATCAATTAGTAAAATTAAATGATTTAATTTCCTGGAATAATTATGGATAAATATTTGTGAAATATTTGATTGATAAATATTTCCTTAAATGACATTACCTTAACGAATAATTAATTAGATGTGATCTAGATCACAAATTGGTTATTCAATCTACTTTCCAACAAACAATGTTTCTTGAATAGGATTGGGAATTTGTTTAGCAAATTTCCTTATAATCAAAATGGTTTTGATTATTACTATATGGTATAACTTCAATTGAAAAACCGATTATCATCTTAAGTACATAATGATCAATTTGGCATTATCCTAACCCGAGGCTAATATGGTGTCCAATCTGGGAGTATTGGGGTAGCAGGTTGCATCGTGTGAGGTTTGTCCCACTCCCATCGGTACTGGTCATGATAACGGGTAGGGAAGGGATAATGCTGGAGAGATCATGATGTATTATTCTAATTATTAACATTCGAAATAATACTTATTCGAGATAGTACCATATTTCAAGTAACAATAAAAATATTTGTTGGATATTAATTGGATCATTATTTTAATATGATTAGATAATTAGAATCCAATTAAAATTAAAACACTCTATTATGAATAGAGTTGTATTTTCCTTAGAAGAATTAATCATAATGAATATGATTCATAATGATTAATTAGAATTTGAACATGATATGGAGGATCACATAAGTGACATCCATGGTCTCCCGTCAAGGCAAAGAGTTCCACCGCCAGATATTGTATGTCATAGACGCTTGTCCGAAGTGACTGCTCCTGCATACAATCCATTTGGATCAGGCTCTTTGCTTTTCAAAAGAGTAAGGACGTATACGTAGTGACCCCAATATTGGATCCTCGTATTATTGGGGCGATATTGGATTGCGCATAGCGAGTTGTATTCCTATTGACGGTTGGTTCAATTAATGATGGGTCAACATCACCTTAGGGGTGCTGGACCCGGGTGTTAAAGACCAAATTGGGAAATGCAAGTTGGACTTGTAAGGTAGAATATGTTCCCGCTTCTTTTTATCCGAGTTATAGTTTCTCATATTATTGGGATGTGATAAAGATAAGGAAGGAGATCCCAGATCTTGCTTGAGATATAATGGTAAGTATATCTCTTACATTGAAGTGATTAAGGGGAATGAACTTTTAGTGTTGACAAGGCAAGACAACTTTGATATAAAAATTCCTAAATCAAAGTAAAATATATATTTATATTGATTTATGCAAATGTTCTTATTTCAGATAATCCTTCATTAAGCCCACTAAATACTATACTCAATAATAATCAGTAAAATATCATGGATTGGATCCATGATCAAGATATTGTACTTGCGATTGGACACATATTGTATGTGATTGCAATATGCAAGTTACCTTATAATAACGAGAAATTATAATTAAATAGACAATAGGACTATAACCCTAGGGTTTGTATGTCTCTATAGTCCTTATCCCTTATCGAATGTACTTGGAAGTGACATGTCAATGATGATTGCAATTGTCAAATAATCCTTATAGAAGTCTAAGAAGATGTTCTGGCATACATATGTGCTCTTGACATTTAATCATGAATGACATGGTTCACTGCATCATGCAGAATGGTGGCTCTATAAGAGATGATGTATTCAAAATGTTTGAGTACCTACCTGAACCTTAGTCTTTACGAGTTAAGATGTATGTAGATATGACGAGTACCATTATTCTACTATCTATACTCTAGTCATTCATGAAACTTCATAATATTATATTGTATGAATTAAATGAAGTACGTATAAATGTTGAAATACTCTTATATTGAAATCATTTGAATTCAACATAAGAGATCCTTTGTCTTAAGCAATGGTTGTTTATAGATGAAAGGAGCACAGTAGAAGCATGAGCCAGACCCAAGTAAGAAGGAAAGACAAAGGGTTGATTGTACTTCTGTGGCTTCCACATGACATCCAAAGAGTTGGATGAATGCCAATACTGCAACAAACCGATGTACTGATAGTGTGACTATCTAGTCTAATCTAAGATCCTTAGAGAAGGATCCATATGGTGCATCGGAATAATCTACATCCACATTTAATCAATGAAATTGACTTTCTTATTTGATAAGATCAAAGTCTAGTAATTGTATCTCATTATTCTAATAACACTTGCAATTGGTTGCGTATGTATTAGAAGACAATAGATATTTCACCTTAAGGCTTTTAATAGTTGTACATATGGATATTAATGCAATTGTTGCAACAATCTCTATTGGATTGGTAGACTTCATATTTTCAGTGGGAGAGCTCTTAATCTTAGAGAATGTCTCTACAACCTAGATATTATAATACACTCATAGTTTATTTCTAAATATTAGAAATCAACATGAATTCTAGAATAGACCTATCATAAGTAGTTATGATGGATATATTTTAGATAGTAATTTAAAATCTAGCGGACTCTACTAAATTAGAAGATTAATGAATGGTTCATTAACATTTCGAATACTGAAAATTAAACCTTAAGAAGATCAATACGAGGATGAAGATCATTTGTCAAATGATCTAGCATCAAGCCTTGGACATATATCTGTTGATGTGATCAATAGACTAGTGAGAGATGAAACTTTAGAATGTTTGAAATTTCAAATCTTATATACTTATGAATGTTGTATTCAAATTAGAAAATGTCCAAAACACCCTTCTCTGGGAATGGTGTAAGATGTCAAGGTATTCAATATCTCATACATATTGATGTATGTGGATCATTTGTATCATAATAAACATTGATGATTGATGAATCCACATTTCATCATCTTTATTCTATCATTTTGGCACCGAAAACCCTAGCAAATGCTTGTAAATACCCTTGAATAGAGCATCTTAGCATTCATGCATGTGCATCTCAACAGTGTATAAAATACTGTAATTAAGGCCAAAATTATAGAATAAATAAAGAAAAGAAAAAGAATAAAATATTGTAAATATTTTATGACTCAAAACCCCCGAGACCTAGGCATCTTGATGAATAGGTCGACAAGGAATAAAGTAGGGGGAGATAAGGTCAGAAACACAGATAAAACACCTATACTCCTTTATTCATTTTGGGACCCATTTTTGGTTCCACTTTGTATACACCAAATAAAGAAACTTTGTACATGAAAGTTGTAGATAATTTCATAAAGAAAAAGACAAAATTGATTTCACAGAAAAAGAATGTACAGACAAAAAGATATGGTCTGAATAAGAATCTAAAATCCCAACTTCCCAGACCCGTATCTCACAAACGACAGCTCCAAATGCAGTGTACTCACCTTTAATTGTATATAGAATAAAATAATCTATCCAATGGCGGTGGTTTCGCATTTGGCGGAGCTACGGTCTGAAAGTTGAGTTTTGGACCCTCATTGTATACGTGTACTGAATAAAATATTCAATTTATTCTTTATTCATTATTTACTCATTTTTATATTTTTATACTTTTGTAAACATTACTTATAATATATATGTGCATTAAAATTGAAATAAAATGCAAAGAAAATAGAAATAAAAATACTTGTACAAAGACTACATAGGTATGCTATATACACTTATACCTGTATAGGATACAATTGTATTTTATTAAATATACAAAACATATCAGAAAAATAAAATAAAAATATAATTATGTATATAAAAGTATGTTATAATTTTACAAAATTATAAATAAAAATAATAAGATTAAAAATACATAAAATAAAATAAAATATCAAAATACATAGGTATTATACCTATATAGGGTTAAAAAGGCAACTTGTAAAAATATATGTCATAAAAATAAATAAAAATCAGAATAAAATACTACATAAAATTTTGAACATTTTTTATTTTATAACTTTTATTTAATTCGGCCATTTTCTATTTTTAATTGAATTAATAAAGATTTTTTCCAGGGTTTTTCCTGGTTGGTCCACGTGGACCAACCAGGTGCTAACCCTAGTTGACTTCGGTCAACTAGCTGACCTACACCTATAGCCCCTGTCAGACTTGGTTTTTGAGCCACCTTGGTGGCTTTTTCCCAGTCGAGTCTTGCATGATTTCGTGTTACTTCCTTCTGCAAACATCTTCACCAACCATCCACCTATCTCGCCCAAGCTTAATCTTGGTCGTCGGACCCAAGATTTGCAAGATTTTCCTTGGTCTTTGGACCTCTGCCATCGGGGGTCAAACCAAATAAAACCGACCTCCCATTTTCAAATCAATTTCGAGTCCCCTTGGTCCACCCCTCTCCGCCTCTCTTGCGCTCCAAGCCTTGCCGGAGGTGACAGCTCCGCCGCGAGCCTCTCAGCCAAGGCGAACGAGGTCGAGGAAGACTCCAGCACCTCCGCCAATCGCCGGCGTCGAGGTAACCTTCATCCTCTGGCTCCGGCCATCGAGGGCCTCCACTCCGCCATTTCTTTATCGCATTTTATTCCTGTTAGCTTAGGCTTTAAAAACCCCCAAAAAAATCAAAGATCCATCACGTATTTCGCCCATTCAACCATCATCGCCGGAGCGCAACTCCGGCCACCGTCAACCATTCCCCCTCGCGCTTAGTTTAGGTCCACCAAAGGTCCAGGCACTTTGCCCTGGACCTTCTAACTCTTTTTGCAGGGTCAAAGCGCGTTGAATCGCGCCTGGGAGCAATTTTGAGGCTCACCGGAGTTCAGCCGAGCCATCCCAGCTCCGCCACCTTCGCCTGAGCACCTCGGCCGCCGCCGAGGCATTTTGAAGCCCCCAGGAGGTAGACGACGACCCCAGGAGCCTCCACGGCCATTTTGAAGCACATTCGTCGCCGGAGGAGGGAGATCGAGGTCGGAGAAGCTCACCTTCGCCGGCGTTCTTCCCCGTTCTTGCAACCCTCTTCCCAGCCGTTGGATCGAGGAGGAGTCCCAGATCGCACAGTTGCCGTTGGATCTTCTTCAGCCTCGACCGTCAGATCTACTCAGGAGGATCTAATCTTGGCCGCACATCCGCGAAGCGCCATCGGCCGTCCACAACGCGCCACGTGTTTAAGTGGCCCTCCATCCGCCGTTGGATCGCGCGCAAGAGGGTATTTTGCAACTCACCCCCTGCGCATTTTTGTATTTAATATTTAGTTTTTAAACTTTCGTCTGTAGTTTAAATATTTTGTAATGTTTGCAAGTAGGCCCCCAAACTTTTGATATTTGCACTTAGGTCCTCCGCCACGTCACCTCACGTGACCTGTACACGTGAGGTGGGGGCATTTTGCAGAGGAACCCCTGTACGTTTGGGTATTTCTTTTTGGTCCTAAAATTTTGGCGATAAGTGTAAAAGTTTAGGTTATTTTGCAACTAAGCCCCCTGGGTTCTCTGATATTGCATTCCAGTCCCTCCCAGGCGCGTGCTAGTCACGCGCCCTGGTGGGTAATTTGTGGGCATACCCCAGCGGCTTTTGTAATTGCTTTTTGGTTCCAAAACTTGAATATATAGTGTAATATTTTGTGGAAAATTGCATGTTAGCCCCTGGATGTTTTGAATATTGCATTTATGCCCTTGCCAGGCCTGTTTAACATTTGTATGCTTGTTGTATTTATTTGAGTGATCTTTTTAACTCCAAAAATTCCACAAAAATAGGCTCAAGTTTCTGGATAGGTGTACTCTAACGCCATATATTTAGTTTTTGATTTTATTTTATTTTTATATTTATTAAAAATCAAAAACAGCCTTTTTGTGTACTGTCTACCTTAGAAAATACCAAAAAAAATATCAAAACACCTCCAAAAATTCCCAAAAAAATTACATAGTGTCTACTTTATCCTATTTTAGTGTCAGTCCAAAAATCAGTAAAAACTTCAAAAGAAAAACACTAAAAAAATTAAAAACTCTTAAAAACTTCAAAAAATTATAAAAAATCATAGAAAAATCCAAAAAATATAAACTCAGGTTCTGTTTGTCATTTATTTTATTCCCTTTATCAAAAAAATAGTGTGAAAACTTTTTGCTACTGGTTGGTATTTTTAAATTGCATTTTTGTCACAGCCGGCCTTGTTTGCACTGTTTTCTCGTATTTCAGTTTTTAAAAATACCAAAAACAACTTGAAAAATCCCCAAAAATCACAAAAACAGTAAAAAACCTTAAAAATACCAAAAACATTTTATCTCTGAATTTTTGAGTATTTTTGTGCATTTTTATAAATATTTTACTTTGCCCTTTCTTATTTTGTCTTTAATTTCCAACATTGAAAAAGAAAATAAAAAAAATTATAAAATATAAAATATAAAAATCAAAAATCAAAATACAAAATTAAAAATTAAATAAAAAAAAAGTAAAAATTAAAAACCCACAAAAATTGTAGTTGCTTGCCTGCTTAGTGTAGACACTCACACACACACACTTGTGCATTCAATTGCTTGAATTACACTGTTTGCTCCCTGTGTTCGAACTCTCTGCATACTTGCCCTTTACATCTTTTGTGCAGAGTTAAAAATAAATTTTAACTCCACATTTATTTCTAATTGTTGATTTTTAGTGTGGGTTAATTGTTGATTAATTTCGGGATTCGTGTGGTCAAACACCGACTGTTGACTCGCCTTGTGAGTCGACATAACCGCATCGATTTCCGAGTTTATCAAATGGCGCCGTTGCCGGGGAGCAACAGCTTGTAGTTCATTTTTATTGATTGTGTGACTGGTTACCATAGCATTGTTTTCCATTTCTCACATTTTGATATATCTTGATTGAGTTATCTGACCATCTCTTTTTGTCTTCTTGCGAGGGACCGCGGAGCGAGGCGGATCGCCTAGGCGACCGACGCAACCTTGGGACGTGGAGCCGGCTTTTCTTTAGCCAAGCCGGCAGGAGAGAGCAAGGAGTGAGAGAGAGAGAGTGATTAGTTAGCTTTTCTTTTATTTTGTGAGAGAGTGATTCATTTGAATTGTAATAATACAGGTACCTTGGACACTTAGACATTCGGGCCTAATTTCCGGGTGTTTGTTCACCCGGGGGCTCACCGCAGTTTTGCCGCGTTTTTACCGCTTGTCATTTTCCGGTTTTGTGTTTATTTTCCATTTTCTTTTGTGGAATGAGCTCTTAGATCTAGGTCTGCTTGATCGATTAGAATAGGTCCAAACACCTAATAATCTTTGCATGTTCCTATAGATACGTTTTGGACTTAGACTAATTTAAACAGTTAGCAAGTAATTCCCAAATCCACGCGCCGCGAGCTCACACCCGAACAAGCGCTTTCTCCTACTCCAAATGTGTTGGGCAGAGGAGGGGTGAGCCAAGACCGGACACTCGGATTAGGAGTTGCTAGTTGACTTGTGGTTCTATCGCTAGCAGTTGCCTGTTCTAGGACGATTTCCGTTGCATTTCGCCATATAGCTTAGGTTTAAATATTCTGCTTTGCATCCCGCATGGAGAGAGCTGGGATTCGCTGTAAGTCTTCTTACTTTGCACGCATCATCTAGGCACAAAGGTGAGATTTCCACCTTGGTGCCGACTTGCACGGCTTTTCCGACTCTATTCTCCCTCTGTTTTTGGACAAAGTAGGATAAAAGAAAAAATACAAAAACGTTAGGCGCTTGCTTGAATTGACTCAAAAGAAGCGATAACACCAAAAAAAAATTAAAAAAGGGACTGCTAAAGAAAACTTGACCAAAATAAAAACGGTAATTGGATTCATTGCTTGGGGAGAGTAACACCCTCACTTGTTTTCAGGTTGCATAGGAAGGTTTCCTTCCCAGTGAGGTGAGCGCTTCGTAAGGATTAGAGCCCAAAACCCAACTTGTGGCTGCCTTGTGTATCGCCTGGATTTCCGAAGTATTGGCGCTACTATCGTACGTAGTCGAGTAGGACTTGGTCGCCATTGGTGACTCTCTGTTGTGAGAGCGCCGACCCTGTCCGAAGTACCGAGCCTAGGCCACGCCTTCACGGGTGTGTCTGTCTCACCGGCTGCGTCCGAGTAGGACCTTGTACGCTCACGGGTGATTCCGTTGCGAGCGAGGTTCGAAGTATCGGTTTCGCCTATCGACTTCCTCCCTCTTTTCTTTGGCTGAGTAGGGATCCAGGAAGGGTTACAAGGACCTCAAAAAGCGCAAGTTACATGTTACACAGGAGGAGGACAAGTACGGGGATACTCTCCTGGCAGTACTCTCTCTCCTATAGGCGTAGCGCTCTAAGGACTCGTGAAAAGATAATTGCCTGAAAAACAAGCTAAAATTGACAAGATAAAAGCCGAACCTTCACGGCTTCACGAGTTGAGTTGGTGAACTTACCCTTGCTTTGTGTTTGATTTCTAGATTTATTAAGGTCAAGATCAAAAATACCGCACAATTGTGCAAAATTTTGTTGCATCTCATTTTCTTCTTCTTGCATCTTCCCTGCTCTATTCCGAACAATCAAGATGATGGGACGGAGGTCTCTTAGGCCGACCTTGTCGGCACCGCTATCCAGCACTCCTCCCTATTCATCTAGGAATAACTCAGAGAGTCCGCTCTCCGAGCCCGAGTTCACATCCACCCTGTTCCCCCTCGACCACCCTTCCCATTCTCCTTCCCTCAGTCCAATCATTTCAGAGTTCAGTGCATCACAGAGTTCAGCCCATTCCACAGCACCTGAAATGGCCTCTTTTGCATTTTCAGAACATCAAGCAATGGCAGACAGAGGCGAACACCAAGATGATCACGATCACCCGCCGTTCATTATTGATCAAGCGGCCATCAACAATTCCCTGCTAGCGTCCCTGGAGAATATGCAGAGACAGATCCGTGACCAGGGTACATTCATGGGTGATCTGATGAGAGAGATAGCACAGCTGAGAGAAAACCGACCTGGGGGCGGTGGCGGTGGAGGAGGAGGAGGACCCGATGCAGGAGGAGGCGACCCAGACGGTGAGCGACCGCCACAGACTATCATGAGGGAATTGCACAACCCAGCTTCATCCCTCACTCACCGGTGGATCAGACTCCCGCCAATCCACGGAGACTTCGAGCTTCGGCACAACACAATTCAGATGCTACCCAAGTTCCATGGGTTGCCGACCGAAGAGCCGCACCTCCATCTCCAAGAGTTCGAAATGATATGCAGCACCATCCACGATCGGCTGTTGACCGAGGATACTATCAAGATGATCGCCTTCCCGTTCTCATTGGTTGATCGAGCCGCATATTGGCTCAAGCATCTAGGGCGATTTGTCGACACCTGGGCAGATCTCCGGTCCGTGTATTTGAAGAAATACTATCCTCTCGGCCGGACAAATGCAGCGCGAGCCATGATCAGCAATTTCGTCATGATCCCAAATGAACAGTTCCATGAAGCATGGGATCGATTCAGAGAGCTCATAGACCGGTGTCCACATCACGATATCTCTAAGCCCCATCTGGTGCAGAGTTCTTCTGTGGGCTGACACCGGAGCTGCAGGGGCTTGTGAACGCCTCTTGCGGTGGGTCCTATTTCTCCAAGGGAGAAGACGACGTCTGGGCCATCTACGAAGGCATGGCAGAGAACTCCACAGTGATGACCCAGGCCAGAGTCTACACTCAGCAGAAGCCCCCGCAAGGAGCGGGATCATTTCAGAGGATCGCACGCATCGATGCCGGGCCCAGCACAACGTCGGTAGCCGCAGCCCAAGCCGAATCAGCCGCAGCCGACATGGGCATAATCAGTGAAAAGCTGGACCGCATGGAGATCCTCGAAAAGAAGCAGAATCAAGGTCTAGCCCAGATGGACCTTCTCACAAAAACAATGAGTGACCTGAAGACTCAAATTCTCTGTATTCAGGAGGCACAAGCCCATTCCCAACAGCCTCCCAGGTCACAGGTTGCTTCCCAGCAGCAGCAATCCCAACCAGGCCTCCACCTCATACCGCCAGGTGAACCATATCCAGGCGGAGCCGGTTCCATTGTTGCAGTACCATCCAGAGCAACCACCATCTCAGGAGATGCAGATGGTGGTGTATCAGCCGGAGCAACCGCTGGCAGTTCTTCCTCCACCTTCCTTCGAGCAGGAACCGTTGATGGAAGTCAACGGGATATGGTATGACCGATACCCTCAGCCCGCAATCCGTAGGGATCACCCCGGATTCCGTTGGGGTAATGGCGCTTCCTCATCCCAACAGCATCCTCCTGCTCAAGGACAGCAGAGCAGCCAGCCACAGCAGCAACACCAGCAGCCCCAGTACAACCAGCCCCAGCAATACCACAGTGGTCCTCGTCCCGCCTATCAGGGACAGCAGTGGAGGCCGCGCCAGCAGCCTCAGCAATCTTATCACCAGCCTCCCCCTCAATTCCAGCAGCAATTCCAGCAGCAGCAGCCCCATGTCCAGCAGGGACAGACATCCGATTCTCAGGGTCCAGCCTACGAGAACCCAGCCCTTGATGATCTTGCCCGCTTGCTATCTGAACAGCGAGCATCCTTCAGGCAAGAAATGGATGAGTTCCGGCAGGAGATGCGGGACATTATCAAAGGAAAGGCCGCCATACCAGCTCAGATCGAACCAAACCCTAATAATTACAAAAGAAAATCTGAGCAGGTAGAGTACATAGAGGGTGCCTCTCCTAGTGAAAATTTGAATGATATGTCTTCTTTTTGTGCATGATGCTGATTTTGTGACTACTAGGAGCGGTAGGATACCAGCCGGCGGCGCCTCTTCTGAGCGACAACCCGAAGCCGAACCAGGAGCGCCAGAGGAGCAGAGGAGCGGTACTGATGCCCGCGACAGATGATGTTGAAGACGGTGGTGCTGATGCCACCAATGATGGAGCCCAGGATGACGGTGCTGATGCCGTCGTGATACCAGATGCAGACGGTGGTGCTGATGCCACCATTTTGGGAGATGAACCAGAGCGCGGTGCTGATGCCGCAAAGACCGTGCTAGTGGTGGTACTGAGGCCACCACATCTACTTTTGTTGAGCCAACTTCTGTGACTTCACCACATTTTGTATCTAGAGATTGTGGGAAGAGAAACAAAAACAACAAAAATATGAATAAAGGAAAGGTTTCTGTTCAAATTGCAGATCCATATGTGTTGAATGATGATGATTGTATGGATTCTCCACCTTCACAGGCACAGGGACCGACTCCTAGCCCTCCATCTGAGGAGGCACCTACCATCCCCTTCCCTGAGGCACGCCGCCGAGCGAAGGGGAATAAAAAAGAAAATCCCAAAAAGAACCAACAGGTAGAGTTCGGCAATGAGATGATTGACAGATTCCATATCCAGCTGACTCTACGAGAAGCGTTTGAGCATATCCCCTTCTTCAAGAAGAACTTAAAAGAAACAACCACTGTCCGAAGAAGGAAGAGGCACAGAGATCAAATCCATATGCTCACTCACAACACTTGCTGCGCCATTCAGAACACATTGCCAGCCAAGCGACCAGACGCAGGAGCTCCCTATGTCAGATGCGAGATTCAGGAGCAACAGTTTGATCGTACTTTATTAGACAGCGGCTCTTCAATTAACCTCCTTCCGGCAGCCTTACTCAAGCAGTTCGAGTTTGGCCCTCTTCTTCGAAGCAGAACCGTCCTTCAGTTTGCTGATAGGTCGATTAAGAGGCCGAAGGGGTTATTGAAAGACGTGGTCGTTACCATTCAGGGCCTGAAATTCCCCGTGGACTTCGTTGTGTTGGACATGGAGATCCCTGAAGCGGTAACTGATGCCCCCATCATTCTCGGACGTCCATTCTTGGCCACAGCCAAGGCGGTGACCGACCACGATAGTGGGAAGGTATGCTTTCGCGTAGAGGGCGAAACCATACAAATAGAGACGATCGAAGAGATCAGAGCCAGAGAAGCAGAATGCTCAGAACAGTCCAGCGAAGCAGAGCAGATGACAGAGGAGGAGCTAGACATCCACCAGGTTTGTGATTTCGAGATGACTGATGATGAATCCAACTGAAAGATCCTGTAGCACCGACCCTCGCCTTAACCTACAGATTCACTGTATCTCAAGCTCATGGCAGTCGAGAGCCGGGAGAGCGCGTTCCTGGATGAGGATATTTCTGAGGCTGACAGTGTTGTGATGAGTGGTGCTGAGGAATTTCAATCTTGCTCATCATCTTCTGATCCCTCGGATTCAGACATTGACGGGGATGACTTTGATGACTATTTACCTTGTCTGATTCCTTCAGAGCCGACAGCCATGACAGAGTGCGAGCCAGTGCAGTTTATTGATGACCCATCAGGCCGCCCTTCGTCGGAAATTCACGCAGAGCGAGAGTTCTCCCATGCAGATTTGGTCGCCTTTACACAGACTTATCAGAAGCCAGATCTGCCACCTCCCAGTTGTCCAGAAAGGAAACCTCTGCCGCAATCAATGAAGTACAGATTCCTTGCTGGAGAGCCAGAAATGCACCCAGTCATTATCTCAGCAGATTTGACTGGAGAACAAGAATCTCGTCTGATGGAGGTTCTTGAAAGAAACCGCAAGGCAATCGGTTAGAGTATAGCTGATCTCCAGGGGCTGAGCCCAAAGCTTTGCTCTCACCACATCTATCTTGAAGATAACGCTAAGCCGTCGCGTGAGTTCCAACGACGGCTGAAACCCGAATCTTCGAGACGTAGTCATGAAAGAAATTTCCAGGTGGTGGAGCGCTGATTTCATCTATCCCATCTCCGACTCCAAATGGGTTAGTCCACTTCATGTGGTACCCAAGAAGACGGGTATCACTACAGTTGTTAATGAGTCCGGAGAAGAGATCGCTACCAGAGTACCAACTTCTTGGAGGGTCTGTGTGGACTACAGACGATTGAATGAGGCCACCAAGAAGGATCACTTCCCGCTACCATTTATTGATCAGATTATCGAGCGGTTAGCCGGGAAGAGTCACTATTGTTTCCTTGATGGGTACTCTGGATACAACCAAGTGGCCATTGCGCCCGAAGACCAGGAGAAAACGACATTCACCTGTCCGTTTGGGACCTATGCTTTCAGACGGATGCCCTTTGGTCTATGTAACGCCCCGGCGACATTCCAAAGGTGCATGTTGTCCATCTTCTCGGACATGGTGGGTGACTGTTTAGAGGTCTTCATGGATGACTTCTCGGTCTATGGCGACGGGTTCGATGCTTGTCTTGACTGCCTAGACCGTGTGCTGAAGCGCTGCATAGAGGTTAATCTAGTCTTATCCTGGGAGAAGAGTCATTTCATGATGACTCAAGGGACGGTCCTTGGTCATATCGTCTCCAACAGGGGCATGGAGGTCGACCCTGCTAAGGTGGACATCATCAAGAAACTCAACCCGCCGTCCAATTTGCGTCAGTTACAGTCTTTTCTGGGGCATGTCGGTTTCTACCGACGGTTCATTCAGGACTTCAGTCGAATTGCCCGACCGCTAACTGACTTGCTGACCAAAGACACCGAGTTTATTGTTAATGATAAGTGTCTTGAATCATTTGAGACTCTCAAAAATATGGTTGTCTCAGCTCCTGTCCTTCAGCCACCCGATTGGTCTCTCCCATTCGAGATCATGACGGATGCTTCAGATTTTGCCGTTGGGGCTGTGCTCGGACAGAGGAGGGATGGTTTACCTTTTGCCATCCACTACGCCAGCCGGACTTTGGATGCCGCGCAGCGGAATTACACTGTGACTGAGAAAGAGATGCTGGCCATAGTTTTTGCTCTTGATAAGTATCGATCATATATTCTTGGATCTAGAGTAACAATATACACTGATCATACCGCCATCCGGTATTTAATGGCCAAGAAGGATGCCAAAGCACGTCTCACCAGATGGATCCTTCTACTCCAGGAATTTGATATTGAAATTAAGGATAAGCCTGGAGTCAAGAATGTGGTGGCGGATCATCTCTCCAGATTGGAGAATCTTGAGGAATCTGAGCCCAGCGCACCTATCACAGAGACGTTTCCAGATGAGGCGATCTTGGCTGTCACCTCACTCCCATGGTATGCTGACTTTGTAAACTATCTTGTTGCCAAGACAGTCCCTCAGGGTTGGCCCAGGCAGAAACTTGAGACCTTCCTAGCTAAGGCCAAGTTTTACCATTGGGAGGATCCTGTCCTTTATCATGAAGGAGGGGATAGTATCTGGAGGAGGTGCATTCCTCAAGAAGAGCAGCATAGCGTCCTCACATACTGCCACAAGCTTGAGGCAGGAGGACATCATTCAGGAAAGAGAACAGCACAGAAGGTGCTTCAATCCGGCCTATGGTGGCCTACTCTCTTCAAGGATTCTGATGAGTTCGTGAAGAGATGTACTGACTGTCAGAAAATGGGAACCTGCGGACAGAGAGACATGATGCCCATGCAACCCATTCACTTCTGTGAAGTCTTTGATGCATGGGGGATTGATTTCATGGGCCCATTTCCTAAGAGTCAGGGATTCGAGCATATTTTGCTCGCTGTAGATTATGTCAGCCGATGGGTTGAGGCCATCCCCGCCCGAGCCGCAGATGCTAAAACCGTTTGCAAATTTTTGAGGAAAAATATCATTTCACGGTTCGGTGTACCTAGAGTCTTGATTTCAGACGGGGGGTCTCATTTCATCAATGACAAAGTCAGGGCCCTTGCAGACGAGTTCGGCATTGACCATCGGGTTGCCACTCCTTATCACCCTCAGACTAATGGTCTTGCCGAAGTATCGAATAGGGAGATAAAGACTATCTTGCAGAAAGTTGTCCGCCCAGACCGAAAGGATTGGTCACAGCTTTTGGACTCGGTCTTGTGGGCGTATCGGACATCTTTCAAGAACCCATTGGGGACATCTCCCTTTCGTCTCGTCTATGGCAAGCCGTGCCATTTGCCAGTGGAAATCAAGCACAAATCTTTTTGGGCAGTTACTGAGTTGCTTCTAGATCCAGAGAGTATAGGAGACCAGAGAAGAGCAGAATTGGCAGCCATGGAAGAATTGAGAGATACAGCCTTCTCCAACAGCCTACAATACAAAGAAAAAGTGAAGACATGGCATGATTCGCATATCAGCCATAAACAGTTTGAGCCAGCTCAGAAAGTATGGTTGTTCGATTCCAGGCTGAAATTATTCCCAGGGAAATTACAGAGCAAGTGGAAAGGACCGTATGTGGTCAGGAAGGTACATGACAATGGCAGCATCGACATATCCGAACCGTCATCTTCCTCTACCTTCCGCGTCAATGGTCAACGCTTGAAATTATATCTTGATCATGATCCACCGACCATTGACGTTGCCCCCATTCTTCTGGTATGAGATGTGTCATTTGACTCTCATCATCTACATCTCATACATGGTAATCAAGTCTATCTTCCGCTGTACAGATCCATCTGTTTATAACACTCTGATGTCTGTTGATTTATTTTCTTCTTTTCTTCTTTTCTTCTTTTCCTGTTCTATCCTCTTTATCTATCAAAAAGGTGCTGCCCTTGTAGACAGTTTTCCATACTTAGGACGTACTTTGTCCTAAGTATAAGGGGGTTGGCACCCTGAGTCTTTCTATTCTTTTCGATCCTCTCCATTGTCTCCTCTTCTTGTCTATACTTAGGGATATCTTACCCTAAGTATAGGGGGAGACAATCTGAGTACGATCTGTTCATTCCCACCCTTGACCCTCCCTACTTTGTGTACAGTCTGCTATACTTAGGATTATTTGATCCTAAGTATAGGGGGGACGGTCAACTTCTCATTCGTTGATTCATTCATTTATTCTTTATTCTTTAGACTTGTCTATACTTAGTACGAGTTATGTCTTCTCTTTTCTCTCCGATCTATGAGGACATAGCTCAAGCTAAGTATAGGGGGGTCGTATATACTACGTATATACTTTAGCCATAACTCGTATTTTCGTATTTTTCTAATAAATATGGCTAATTATTCTTTAAAATTCTTTAAAAATCCTTAATAAAAAGATGTGGTTATTCCTCAAATTCTTTTTGTATTTACTGATTAATAAATCAGGTGAGAAAGTTTTTTGCAAAATGTTTGAAAAATAGTTTGGAAAACTTTGTGAACATCTATTGAAAACTATTTTGAAAATATTTTGTTCGGTGTTTTCAACCTGTGTGGTTTGTAAAATTTATTTTCTTTGTGTGAAATAAAATGTTTGAAAAATGATTTGCAAATGGTTTGAAAGATGGTTGCAAAAATGATTTGAAAAACTTATATATACTGTTTTGAAAACCTTTGCAAAATGATTTTCAAATGTGTGTAAAATGTTTGTAAAAACTATTTTGGACTATAGTTTTCAAAAATTGTGTGAAAATTGTTTTCAAATAAGTTTGAGGAATATACACATCACATCAAAATCCATCTTATGTATATATGTATAAAATTGACCACTTACCATGTAAATTCTTAAAATCCATTTCTTGTTTATATAAGAAGCACTCCCGTGTACATATTTTCACCTAGTTGTGAGCCAAAATCTTTTTGTTTTCAAAAATTCCCAAAAACATTTGCAAAATTAAAATCCAAAAACATTTGAAAAATATTTTTTTGAAAAATACAAAAAAAATTGCATATGCATCATCATCATCTTTTCAAAAATCCATAAAAAGTTCAAAATCTTGAAAATTGCATCACAAAAATATTTTCTGCATTGCATTGCATGGCATTTGCATTTTTCGGATTGAGTTTGATAGTTGAACAAGTCTAAGTAAAATCCGAAGATTGGAGCTTGATTGGACCTTAAAATCTACCTAATAACAGGAACCTTATAGGAACTGGGTTTGAGGTACTTCAGGTCTAGTTGACTTAATTCTTTGAGGATCACGAGACTTGGTTCAATGGATTCTTGACTGCCTAAGTAGAGTATTTCGGAGCACACGCACGATTCTTGTTGATAATGACCTAACTTGGACACCTGCACCTTTCACATGGCTCAACTCAGTTGGAGTGGTGAGGGGAATGGATTTGCCGGTATGAGACGCACACAAGTGGAAACATTTGTCCTCCTCTAGGGAGGGAAGTGCACCCCAACCCGTCCAGTGATTAGGAAGTCTAAAGACAGGAGGCTGTGGGTTGCAATAAAGCTTCAAAACAGGGATAGTCTACTGGCTCAAGAGGAAAAACTCCTTATGTAAATGCTGCTGTATATAGTATTCAAAAAAAAAAAAAATGTTCAGGCATGTACAAAAATAAAAAGCCTGCAAAGTATATACAAAGTCAATAAGCAAGCTTGAGTTCCAAAGTCATATCATGTGAGCCTGCAGCAGGATGACTTGACTACACTGGTCTTGCATCCAAGGATAGGTAGCTACACTGGCCACCGTCCATTCTTTTCTTCACCCCCTCCTCTTGAGCTGGTTGCCACTTGAACTTAGAAGGGAATACCCCGCTCCTCGAGGATGGAGTTGCTGGATTGGGGAATCATTGGGTTGTTGTACTGGAGAAGTCAGTTTCTTTGTCATTCTAGTTGGGGAGAGCCACCATCACTTACACTGTACAAGTCAGATTCATAGTCGTAAGAGTTTGCGTATGAATTGAGATACTTCTGACCTGGCTATTGAGGAGACTTGAGCAGAGTTTTGGGATTCTCAGGGACTGTTGGATTTCAAACACGGTTCTCACTAAGGTTCCACCCGCACTAAATTTCCAAGGGTCCGATTTAAGCTCCAAACTTTGATTTTACGAAGACAAGTTTGATAATCAAATAAAATCCAAGTTCTTATTTTTCTTTTCTTTCTTTTCTTTTTGCACTTATTGCATAAGTGTTTGCTAGGGACTAGCAAAGGTAAAGTATAGGGGGATGATGAATCCACATTTCATCATCTTTATTCTATCATTTTGGCACCGAAAACCCTAGCAAATGCTTGTAAATACCCTTAAATAGAGCATCTTAGCATTCATGCATGTGCATCTCAACAGTGTATAAAATACTGTAATTAAGGCCAAAATTATAGAATAAATAAAGAAAAGAAAAAGAATAAAATATTGTAAATATTTTATGACTCAAAACCCCCGAGACCTAGGCATCTTGATGAATAGGTCGACAAGGAATAAAGTAGGGGGAGATAAGGTCACAAACGACAGCTCCAAATGCAGTGTACTCACCTTTAATTGTATATAGAATAAAATAATCTATCCAATGGCGGTGGTTTCGCATTTGGCGGAGCTACGGTCTGAAAGTTGAGTTTTGGACCCTCATTGTATACGTGTACTGAATAAAATATTCAATTTATTCTTTATTCATTATTTACTCATTTTTATATTTTTATACTTTTGTAAACATTACTTATAATATATATGTGCATTAAAATTGAAATAAAATGCAAAGAAAATAGAAATAAAAATACTTGTACAAAGACTACATAGGTATGCTATATACACTTATACCTGTATAGGATACAATTGTATTTTATTAAATATACAAAACATATCAGAAAAATAAAATAAAAATATAATTATGTATATAAAAGTATGTTATAATTTTACAAAATTATAAATAAAAATAATAAGATTAAAAATACATAAAATAAAATAAAATATCAAAATACATAGGTATTATACCTATATAGGGTTAAAAAGGCAACTTGTAAAAATATATGTCATAAAAATAAATAAAAATCAGAATAAAATACTACATAAAATTTTGAACATTTTTTATTTTATAACTTTTATTTAATTCGGCCATTTACTGTTTTTAATTGAATTAATAAAGATTTTTTCCAGGGTTTTTCCTGGTTGGTCCACGTGGACCAACCAGGTGCTAACCCTAGTTGACTTCGGTCAACTAGCTGACCTACACCTATAGCCCCTGTCAGACTTGGTTTTTGAGCCACCTTGGTGGCTTTTTCCCAGTCGAGTCTTGCATGATTTCGTGTTACTTCCTTCTGCAAACATCTTCACCAACCATCCACCTATCTCGCCCAAGCTTAATCTTGGTCGTCGGACCCAAGATTTGCAAGATTTTCCTTGGTCTTTGGACCTCTGCCATCGGGGGTCAAACCAAATAAAACCGACCTCCCATTTTCAAATCAATTTCGAGTCCCCTTGGTCCACCCCTCTCCGCCTCTCTTGCGCTCCAAGCCTTGCCGGAGGTGACAGCTCCGCCGCGAGCCTCTCAGCCAAGGCGAACGAGGTCGAGGAAGACTCCAGCACCTCCGCCAATCGCCGGCGTCGAGGTAACCTTCATCCTCTGGCTCCGGCCATCGAGGGCCTCCACTCCGCCATTTCTTTATCGCATTTTATTCCTGTTAGCTTAGGCTTTAAAAACCCCCAAAAAAATCAAAGATCCATCACGTATTTCGCCCATTCAACCATCATCGCCGGAGCGCAACTCCGGACACCGTCAACCATTCCCCCTCGCGCTTAGTTTAGGTCCACCAAAGGTCCAGGCACTTTGCCCTGGACCTTCTAACTCTTTTTGCAGGGTCAAAGCGCGTTGAATCGCGCCTGGGAGCAATTTTGAGGCTCACCGGAGTTCAGCCGAGCCATCCCAGCTCCGCCACCTTCGCCTGAGCACCTCGGCCGCCGCCGAGGCATTTTGAAGCCCCCAGGAGGTAGACGACGACCCCAGGAGCCTCCACGGCCATTTTGAAGCACATTCGTCGCCGGAGGAGGGAGATCGAGGTCGGAGAAGCTCACCTTCGCCGGCGTTCTTCCCCGTTCTTGCAACCCTCTTCCCAGCCGTTGGATCGAGGAGGAGTCCCAGATCGCACAGTTGCCGTTGGATCTTCTTCAGCCTCGACCGTCAGATCAACTCAGGAGGATCTAATCTTGGCCGCACATCCGCGAAGCGCCATCGGCCGTCCACAACGCGCCACGTGTTTAAGTGGCCCTCCATCCGCCGTTGGATCGCGCGCAAGAGGGTATTTTGCAACTCACCCCCTGCGCATTTTTGTATTTAATATTTAGTTTTTAAACTTTCGTCTGTAGTTTAAATATTTTGTAATGTTTGCAAGTAGGCCCCCAAACTTTTGATATTTGCACTTAGGTCCTCCGCCACGTCACCTCACGTGACCTGTACACGTGAGGTGGGGGCATTTTGCAGAGGAACCCCTGTACGTTTGGGTATTTCTTTTTGGTCCTAAAATTTTGGCGATAAGTGTAAAAGTTTAGGTTATTTTGCAACTAAGCCCCCTGGGTTCTCTGATATTGCATTCCAGTCCCTCCCAGGCGCGTGCTAGTCACGCGCCCTGGTGGGTAATTTGTGGGCATACCCCAGCGGCTTTTGTAATTGCTTTTTGGTTCCAAAACTTGAATATATAGTGTAATATTTTGTGGAAAATTGCATGTTAGCCCCTGGATGTTTTGAATATTGCATTTATGCCCTTGCCAGGCCTGTTTAACATTTGTATGCTTGTTGTATTTATTTGAGTGATCTTTTTAACTCCAAAAATTCCACAAAAATAGGCTCAAGTTTCTGGATAGGTGTACTCTAACGCCATATATTTAGTTTTTGATTTTATTTTATTTTTATATTTATTAAAAATCAAAAACAGCCTTTTTGTGTACTGTCTACCTTAGAAAATACCAAAAAAAATATCAAAACACCTCCAAAAATTCCCAAAAAAATTACATAGTGTCTACTTTATCCTATTTTAGTGTCAGTCCAAAAATCAGTAAAAACTTCAAAAGAAAAACACTAAAAAAATTAAAAACTCTTAAAAACTTCAAAAAATTATAAAAAATCATAGAAAAATCCAAAAAATATAAACTCAGGTTCTGTTTGTCATTTATGTTATTCCCTTTATCAGAAAAATAGTGTGAAAAATTTTTGCTACTGGTTGGTATTTTTAAATTGCATTTTTGTCACAGCCGGCCTTGTTTGCACTGTTTTCTCGTATTTCAGTTTTTAAAAAAAAACAAAAACAACTTGAAAAATCCCCAAAAATCACAAAAACAGTAAAAAACCTTAAAAATACCAAAAACATTTTATCTCTGAATTTTTGAGTATTTTTGTGCATTTTTATAAATATTTTACTTTGCCCTTTCTTATTTTGTCTTTTATTTCCAACATTGAAAAAGAAAATAAAAAAAAATTATAAAATATAAAATATAAAAATCAAAAATCAAAATACAAAATTAAAAATTAAATAAAAAAAAAGTAAAAATTAAAAACCCACAAAAATTGTAGTTGCTTGCCTGCTTAGTGTAGACACTCACACACACACACACTTGTGCATTCAATTGCTTGAATTACACTGTTTGCTCCCTGTGTTCGAACTCTCTGCATACTTGCCCTTTACATCTTTTGTGCAGAGTTAAAAATAAATTTTAACTCCACATTTATTTCTAATTGTTGATTTTTAGTGTGGGTTAATTGTTGATTAATTTCGGGATTCGTGTGGTCAAACACCGACTGTTGACTCGCCTTGTGAGTCGACATAACCGCATCGATTTCCGAGTTTATCAAAGATATGTGATATCATTAGGTGATTATTTGTGATATAAGATTTATTCCCTTCACCTTAGAAAGCTTTGAAACGTTCAGAGATTTCACAATTTTGGTTTTGAACCAAAGTTTGAAGGAAGATGAAAATGAATTTGATCTAATCTAAGTAGTCAGTACCTATTAGATGAATTCATGGAATGCCTTATGGAGATAAGAATATCATTCTTATCTCACTCCTCCTAATAAACCTAAACTCAATAGAGTTGTAAGGAGATACAATTGGATCGGGTGTGACATGATTTGATCAATGATGAATCTTAGCATAATTACCTCTTAGTTTCAAAGATAAATATGTAGTAAAGACTACAATATATATCCTTAATAAGGTTTCATGCAAATTAACTGGAATCTAGCAAAAGAGTGCAACTTTATTAGGAAAATAAAGGATGGTATTGGATACATACTTTATGACCTTGATATTGTTAAAAGATTTCATATCTGAGAATGTGATTCTTAGAGGATGATTCTCTTGAGAATCAAGATGAAAATGAAATAAAAAGGAACTCATTTAATCTTGAGAAGATAATGAGGCTCCTGAAATCAGAAACTAAAAGGACAATTACAGATGAAACACTAATACCTCTTCAAATAAGTTTGAGGATGTATTCCATGTGTCAGAGAAATCTGACAATGATCTTACTTCATGTGATGAAGCTTGTAAAGATCATGATATGGAAATATGTATATGCAATAAAAAGTCTACATTAGACTTCATATACAAGTATTGTATATGGACCCTCGAGGATCCACCTATATGAGTAAAACCTATTAGGTGTAAATGGATCTTGAAGAAAAAGAGGGAACCTAATGAGAAGGTAGAGACCTTCAAAGCATGGCTCATAGCCATGAGCTACAAATCGAAGAGAACACATCGCTTGCGATGAGACTTTCTCTCCAGTGACCATGCTTAAACCCATCATAACATTGCTAACTATAGCTACACAACTTGACTATGACATCTTCACGATGTGATTCAAGATTGCATTCCTCCATGAATACCTGTCTGAGGATATTCACATGAAGTAGCTCGAGGGCTTCATGGTTGAGGAAAGCAAGGTGTACAAGCTAAGGAACTCCATTTATGGACTCAAATAAGCTTCTTGTAGTTGGAACATAAGATTTGATGAAATTATAAATGTTATTATTTCAGATAGAATCTTGATGAGCCGTGTGAAGCTTAGTGGGAGTGCCATTGTGTTCATCATGCTAAATGTAGATAATATCCTAATCATTTGGAATGATATAGGGATGATAATAAGTGTTTTATAGTCCAACTATTCCACATATTGAGATATGATCTCAAGGATACCTCTTAGAGCTTAGTTCTGAAGTTGTTCAGAAGCAAAGAGAAGAGGGTATTGAGACTGTCACATTAGTGGCACACCTAGGGTTGAGCGTTGGGCCAGGCTGGGCTGGGCCCAGCCTCGCCCAGCCCGAGCCCGGTTACATTTAGCGGGCCTTCGGGCCGGGCCCAAGCCCGAACTTTTGTTAGAAATCCAGCCCAATCCCGAGCCCTACGCGCTAGTTCTTGGGTCGGGCTGGCCCACTATCTAACCTTTTATATCCATCTAGATATTTTATTTTATTATTTTATTGCCTGGAAATAAATGGAAAATATTAGATTGATATTATCTAAGCCCAAATCTGTAATTGACTAAATAAAGGCACATTCCCTTACCTTAAATCCGGAATAAATATATAAAAAACTTAATAAAAGAGGCAATTTATCAGAACATATACCTAAAAATAATAAAAGAGACAATTGTGGGCCCTTATTCAGGTCGGCCCATGGGCTTCGGGTTCGGGCCTGCTGTAGCCCGGACTCGGCCCGAAATCAGAATTGGGCATAAATTTAAGCCCAAGCCCACCCATTTATTGCTCGGGCTTGGGCCGAGCTTCTTCGAGCCGGGCACCGAATCGGTTCGGGCTGGCCCTAAAAAATGCTCATCCCTAGACACACCTTGGGCATATTCAATTTTCTGGAAAATTCCAAGAAAGACTTCCTTCCCTTAAGATATGGTACTGACCTATCTCAAAGGATAGCACCTCAAGGAGTTGAGGAAGTGAATGCTAAAACTGCTTGCCCTTATGCATCAGTTATGAAAAGTCTGGTGTATGCTGAATGTATAGAAAAGCCAGATGTCTACCATGTAGTGGGAGTAGTACTCTGTTACTAATCCTACTATGGAGATATAACACTTGATTGCAGTAATAACAATATCTTCAAAGATGACAAGACTTTAGAGATAGTAATCTCTAAGTCTTATCTTCAAGAGCTTAAAACTTTATAGATAGAGATCTAAAATGTCTTAACTGCGGATACCTTAGGAGATAGAGAACTCTGATAAAGATAATGGAAATTACATACTGGTTATAATAAATATTAAGATGTAGTATCAACTACACTATAAATGACAAGATTGAGTATTGGTTGCATAAGATGCAACATTCGCATTGGATGCAAGCACTGTTACAGGAAAATATGCAAGTGCCATAAAAGGACTTGGTATAGTCACTCACGAACAGAGTGACTGATCAACTTACCTAGTTATTTTTCAAAATAGCTTATGATTATCGAATGAGTGTGGGTTTAAAAATTAGCCCACTAATGGCTCTTTGGGCTAGTGGGAGATTGTTGGACATGCGAGCCCATGACGAGCCATTATGCAATAAACGTTATTGTAAATATCATTCCCTGATCTGAAACAAAGATCAACTAATTTGCATAATAAGTCCCTTAGTATAAATAGGGTTATGTACCATGGCCATCTTGATGATCATACAGCTGTTGATTCAATTATTGAATCATAGAGGCTAGTGCTATGATGAATATCTAAAGAGTTCGATTGAGAACTCATCAAGCACCGTTAAATGATTATTAAGAGATGATCTCCAGCCTGAGAAGGAGATGCCAATCCTTTCTCTAAAGGCTGATATCTAACCAATCTCTTGATGCGGGTCCTCTGTATGAGAATAGAGCTTCGGAGGTATTAGATTAGTTAGGTCAAAGAGTTGACTTAACGAGATTGAGATAACCGAAGTCCTATGTCGTATGTTGTCATGATATAGGCATGCATCCTCTGACTGGAGACAGATGTGTTACTATATGTTTGAGTATGTACATTTGGCAGACCAATATGTTGATGACCTAATCAAGGTCTATACACCGGCACGTTGATGTGCATACAAGGGCATATGAGTAATACAATCTCTCAAAGGGATCATACAGGTTCATTACTGAACCAGAAGACATGAGCTCACTCATGAGATATTGGAAAGAATCAAATTCCACGTGCGGTCTTCTCGCTTTGGAAGCTTGACTGAATGTGTAGGTTTGATATATGCTTTTGGAAAGTATATGATCAACACTTAGGTATGATATATTCTTTTGGAAAGTATATGATCGATGCCAACTCCCAATAATCAAATGAAAAACTTAATGATAAATCCCTGAAGTAGACAATGTAAAATTGATCTTATACTTCGGGATTATTCTGAGTCTTCCAGTATGCAGGATGTACATGTATTAGGAATACCTAAGGGTGATGTGATCATAAAGGATTATATAACCATGATGCTTCCATTCCTAGGGAGTGATGAAACAGGTCTAGATTTTAGCGACTCCTCTCAGTAGAGAAGTAATCTGATCTTGGTCCAAATGTTGGACATTGATCTGAATGTGATTCAAATGAAATGAGAAGATTAGATTTACGATCTTGATTTAATCATGCATCTATGAGAGTTCCACAAGATCTGAATTTGAAATGTGATATCAATATCCAAGTAACTATACGTGGAACAATACAATCGCCCTGTCTTTATTTCCGAGTATTCGCGGAGAAAGCACATTATCCTTAAAAGAGTTCATGGATAATTTTATTGTTGATATATGTATCCGAGCATTGAGAAAATGGATACATAAATGTGGTTTAATTATCATGAATAATATGAGTTTGATCTATATTATAAGGAGAGTTATCTAAGATAATTAAAAGTGATTTAATCATCATAGATGTAAATAATGTGAATGTGATTCATATTATTTGGGCACATGAGGATAGAGATCCAATATGATTAAATGTGATTTAATTATCATGGATATGAATTATATGGATAGCACTATCCATATTAATCATATATATTATAAATGTTATTTATAATATATAAGAGAGAGCTAATTGTAACTTACATTTGTTAATAAAATTTTGATGTGAATTGGATTCACATTGGATAATTAATTAAAAATATAATTTACATTTTATTTTGGGTTGTGAATGTGATTCACAAATTTTCAATGGTAAGATTACAATATTCACAAAATAATTACGAATTATTTTTGTAGAATAATTTACAACAAGTGTTGTTGTAAATCTTGGAGATTTCCATGGAATAATGTAATCTCATGAGATCTCATAAGATTACATGAGATTGCCACCAACTCGCATATTATGGAAGGAGGCAATCTTCATTCCATAATCTCCATGCTTTATTTAATTTGGGATTAATTTGTATTGATTTTTCAATATAGATTTAATCCAAATTAAATTAATTATTGTTGTCTTTTTAGAATAAAATCTTGGCCATTGAAAGAAACACAAATCAATCTCATCCATTGATTTTGTTTAGTCCATGGATTATGATCCACGGACTCCCAAAATATTATAAATAGAAGGGCACGCCCTGCTCTTCATGTTACACAATATGAGAACATAAAGCTCTCTCTCTCTACATGCCATCTCTCCCTTTCTCTCTTGTGGCCGTCCACTATGATGCCCTAGAGAGAGTCGCTCTCGTCGTAGCGTCGTCGTTGTGCTGCCGATCTGTTTGCTCATTGATCTCCGTCTCCTTCAGTGCGTCTTGCTCGTGAAGAAGATATTGGATCTCGTATGACGAGATCAGGAGATTCGTTGCTTGGATCATCAACATGGATTGCGAGAAGCACGCGTTTCATCAACGCGCTCGCAAGTGTCTCCTCCGTCGGATCGGACTTGAGACATGAGGTCTCTTCGTTTCGAGACTCGATCGCAACAACGTTTCAAGAGGTAACCTTGTTACTTGTTTGTGATTTAGATGAAACGATCCGAGAAGGGTTCTTGGATCATATGGTTTCATCGCATAAAAAATTTAAACTCTGCTGCCTCGAGCACTAGTGCGACTAGTCGTTCACGATCGCATACGATGTGATTCTCACGCTTCCATGATACGCTTAATGATCTCAACAAATCCTTCAAAACCATGAAATAAGACCAGAAATTTATGTACCTATTCAGAAAATGACTACCCATCCATCATTGGAAATTTTAAGAACTTTGAGATTGAGCATGTTTTAATATTGGAGTCTTTGCTATTATATTTTTTATCGAGTTCTTCACAAAATCCTTACGCATTGCTTAGAAAATAAATAGTATTAAACAAAGTGTTAGTCTTAGCCAACGTGATGCAACTATACCATATATGACAGCATTCTTTCCATACAGATTGTATCTTTTGGCTTCTAGGAGTGGGATTTTTTGAATCCATCGTGAAGCAATCAAGCACGCATAAAAAAATAACTCAATGATTGTTCAACAAATTTTACATGTAGCTGCCAACATTTTTAAAATTTGACCACTGAAACCATGCATATTGGTCATATCTATCAACCATTTATTTTAACATCATAATCAATATGATTCTAAATACAGTTCTAAACATCTTTATAAGATTATTGTTACCAACATCGAACCCAAAAAAATAAACAGCAATATCCAAGTTAATAGGATCCAACTCAATAGTAGTCAAATTTAGAGTTTTACAACACAAATAACACTAAAACAATTCAACAATAGGAACATAACACAAATGCTAAAAGGGCTAGGTTTAGAAATAATAATAATAATAAAAGCATCCATTCATACTATCCTTAATGAAAATATCGCCGTACCTTTACTGTGTATTTGATCTAACGATTCTCTCTCAGTGTACGATGATTCACGATTGACATCGATGCATTTCAACGACGATCATCTTCAAAAAATATCGTAGAAGACACAACGAAGAGAAATATGAATTTTAGGTAAAAATAAAACAAAGGAAGAATTTATGTACTCCATGCCATGTATGATGGTAGGAATATTTGGGAGAATGTTTTCAGTCCCGTTGGACTCAAATCTCAAATGTTGGCTTCTAATGAATTCCAGACATTTGGATTTTACATCCTAAACGACTGGAATGTGAAACATCTCATCAAAATTTCAATGGTTGAATTTCAAAATTAATCATAGAAATTAATTTATCCGACACACCTAAAGAATAATGATACCCTATAATTCAATACATTCAAATTGCAAACACACTAGCCAGCCACAATCAGTATCACAAATATCAGAAATGTCTATATAAAAATAATGAAACATAAATTGACTAATATAACATAAATCTAAAATAGAAGTGATGCAGGAAAAAGTTCCTTGTCAGATGCCAACTCCAAGACATATTCAATCACAAGAAGATTGACCCCATGGGATAAGAAGCCCACCAAAATCAAGCATTCAAATCTGAACAAAGCCAAGCAAACATGTTCACTAGTCTAGCATCTAAGTTTAGGAGTTGAACATCTACGTTGAAGAGCCGAGCACTCACTTGGGTCAAAATAGACCTGAAATTTCAAGTCATTTTTCACATAGGAGTCATCTATTGGGAACATTTAGAAACTATGCAAAACTGAAAGAAACTACTCCTTACACTTCGACCCTTGCTCTTTACGATTATATCTACATGAATATCCAATCTTCGAGTGCTTACACTGCTTGGCTCCTTAAGAAATTGTCTGAGTCACGCGAACCCTACAAGGAATTTCAGTGCAATAACAATGATATACGAAAATGACATATGAATGTAATATAGTTAATTTAATGAAAACACAATGACAATGGAAAATAGGAGAATATACAACTCAAAATGAAAAGGTGGAAAACCCAAACATTACGTCGTCTACCAGACCCTAACCATGCCTCTCTCACAATGGTATCATTTTTTATGCTAGATTTTACCGTTATTATTATTCATGAAAGTTGTATACTCAATGAAACAACACTCAAAATAATATTTGAAGTTTTTTTACTTGGTTAGTAATTCCAAGGTCATATTCAAGGAGGTCAATTTTATATTACATTTTTGGTTGAATATTTAGTCGTGATAAACGTATCCATGTAATTTTTATGATTTTTGGGCATTTATGAAAATTTTATCTCCTTCTCTAGTCTCGTGAAACCAACAAAATAACACTGGCAAATAACATACACTAAGATATCTCATCTTGAACGTGACTAGTCATCTTTCAAATGGATCCAAAAGTTTGAAAGGAGGACTAGAAGATTATAGGCTCGGGGATCACTCGCTTCGTTGTCTTTATTACGGGACAGAAAACTAGAAGACCGCCCTAACCTATATCTCCTCATTCCCATCCACACTAGCTGCTTTTTACTCACATATACAAGCTTTGAATATGCCAGTAAACTCGTAGCAAGAAAGGTGCTTTCGTAGGTGTCTGATTCTCAAGCTAATATTAGAAAAGCACACTTGGAAATTGGCGGCCGACGCCCTCTTGACTAACAGACTATAGGCGACCCTTAAGATATTTATTATTATTTTGTTAATTTTTAATATTTTATAATTTCAATTTAATTGTGAAGACAACTTAAATTAAAGGAAACATGGGTTTCTATTGGTTTTTAAAATAATAAATATAGCTAAATTTTTTTGGTTATTTTTATTTGAAAATATATTGAAATCGAGTCAAATATAGCTATTATTTATATTTTGAATTTTTATACACTTTTTTTTATTTTTAAAAGTTTTTCATTGTTTTTTGAATATTTAAATTTTGTGTGCAATGTTTTTATGTGATTTTTATATATTCGATAACATAATATCCACATAATATATTTTTATAAGGATTGCTTACAATAATTTGATTTTTAATGAATTTGTAGTCAGTTTCAATATTTTAGATATTTTGATTTATTAAAATTAATAAACAATAATTTGAAAAATAAATGTATATAAGTAAATATAAGGTAAAGTAATATAGGGTATTTTTATTTTTTTTAAAAATTTTATATAATTTGAGTAATTTGAATTTTATGTGGTAATTTGAATTTTTGGAGTTTTTACAAATTTCATATTGTAGATACAAGTGAAAACACTTTTTGTTTATTTTTTTAACAAATACTATAGATTTTATGTTATATTAGGTAATTTTTTGAGCTTGTATATTACAACTATGAATTTCTAGTAATTAATAAGGAAAAAAATTATTCAAGTACCAATAAATTATAAAATAAATAAAATCATGCAAAGAAAAATAGAAAAAGATAAGATTTTGAAGGATATTAATACAACCATCGTAAAAAGAAATCAATTAAAAATGTTGAAAAATGTGTAAGATACAAAAGCTCGAAGATCTAAGGACCTATCTATAACAAAAGTATTAGAAACATTCCAGTAAATGTCTCACAAGGACTATTATTATGGAAGCTTGACCTTCGACAATCCATAGTGGGGATGTTTGTTTAGATTTTCAAAATGCAGAGGGACCTGGCTACTATACTCAAAAGGACTAGAATACATGAAAATCCTTAAAGAATTTCCAATTAAGGTACTGGGTAATGACCTAGTTTCAAAATTAGAACTAGATGGGTTTTATTATACAACTTCCACAACGGTTCACAAGTCACAACGCATATAAACTTATACACCTAGCAACTCTTGTCACTCACTTATTTAATTATATCAACTTCATGCCTAGTGGAGATCAGGAAGAGCGCTGCTAGCTTGGGTCATCTTCCGTTGGTATCTTCTCAATGATGTAGTCCTCAAACCGACTCTTCATTAATATTGATTGCATCTCCTGATCTTGGACTCCAATTTAATAAAGGAATCAAGTCCAATAAGTAGTGCATACCTCGATAGAAATAGGTGAATATATGCTTAATGAGGCTTCCTATTAGAGACACGCTTTGAAATGAGACTTAAATCGAAATGTAAATGTAGGAATCAAAGCAAGTTGATGGAGTATTCAGCTTAGTACGAGCTTTGAAGAAACTCATGTACTGTGTACTTGATGAAAAGTAATGATTGGTGGCTAAGAGGGCTTGATTGTTGCAGGATAGAGACTACGGACCCTAGATCTCTGCATCGAGTACTCCTTGCTCTCTCTCTCTCTCATGATCGACATAGAATATGCCCGATGCTCCTCTATCACATGAGCACAAGCTCTGATTATAGTAGAAAAAGTGAAAATGGGTGAGATAAGTGACTTTGGAGGTGATCTAGAGCTTAATTAGGAGCGTTCATAGGTTGTTAGGCAATTTATGAGAAAGAGCAATCGACTAACAATCGAATGTATAAGTTGGTTAGTCACGGGGACCATTAAGGAGCCCAAGTAGAGTCCATCAAAGGGCTAGTTTAGCATGATGAAGCGCCTTGAGAAGGAGGCATATGAAGGAGGAAGATGACTTAGGATGGTGACATGTGCGACAACTGAAAAATCAAGGGATGACTAACTAGTAAATAATTCTTAATGAGGAAATAGCCTTAAATCATTATATGACTTTAAAAGTTTTAGATAATTTATCAATCTACATTATGGAAGAAGAAGAGATTGAACTACGATTCTTTATAATTTAATAGATACGAATTAAAGAAGATTTAAATAGGTTTTTAAATGGGTTTAATGGGGCTACCCAAGGGGGGAGCCAGCTTGGCTATCCCACCTTCATTTTTTTTATTTCTTAAGGTATTTTCTGAGAATATATGGGGTATTTAGTCCATGAGATGACAATATGCTGCCATTCAAATTTCATATTAGACAAGCACTGTTAACCCGTCTATTTATAAGAGGTCAATTTCAGCAATTTTACAACCATTAAAATTTGACATGCTTGATGGATGGGATCTGAGTTTCGAATTGAGTCGAATTTTGAATGAGAACATGGTGTCATATAGTGATCTAAATACCTTCAGGTGTTTTCAGAAAATAACTTAAGAAACATAAAAAATAAGGTTGGGGGTATCCAAGTTGACTCCCCCTTGAGGTAGCCTCATTAAACCCTTTCTAAATACTTGGTTTTAATAATTTTTTATTAATTATATATAAGAGATTTTATCAGTTGTGCCCACCTTAGATATGCAATATCAGTTATGCCCCTCTTTTTTTGGAATATCTATTCTGCCCCTGACTTTTTCCACAGTGGTCACTTGTGCCCCTCAGGTTAGTTGTCGTTCATCCCCATCCCAAGTGGACGTTAACTTTTAGGACGCAATAATAATTAGATAAAAATATCGAGGGTAGACATGTATTTTATTCTCCCTTTCCTCTACTTCCTTCCATTCTTCCTCCCTCGTCCTCCCCCTCCAGCCCATCTGTCTCCTCTGTCCACCTCCTCCTCTCCCCCTCCAGCCCCCCTCCTACGACCCCTCCTCCTCCTTTACCCCTCCCCTCCAGCCCCTCCTCCTCCTCCGTCCCTCCATTCTTTTTTCTCCTCTATTCTTCTTGTTCTTCCTCCTCTTTATTTTCTCTCTTTACTCCACCATCATTCATCCACCAAATTATCAAAACTTTGTATTTTCACGGATAAATCACCTATTACAGATCTAATAATGAGTTTTATCGATTTTTTGAGGAGTGTTCATGAACTAATTAATCATAAATTTGGTGTTGCTTAACAAATCCCTGAGAATCCCCCATTTCTCTCCTCCGACCCCTCTTCCTCCTCCTCGGACACCTCCTGCTCTAGCCCCTCCTCCTTCACTGCCTCTCCATTCTTCTTCTTCTTCTTCTTCTTCTTCTTCTTCCTCTTTACTCTCTCTCTCTCTACTCCACCTTCTTCCATCTACCAAATCATCAAATCTTTTGTATTTTCACGGATAAAACACCTATTACGGATCTAATGATTATTTTTATCGATTTTTTTAGGAGTGTTCATGGACTAATAATCACAAATCTGATGCTTCTAAACAAATCCCTGAGAATCCCTTGGTTGCCCTGCTCCAACCCCTACTTTTCCTCCTCCGACCACCTCCTCACCGGCAACCTCACGCTCCAACCCTTCCTTCTCTGTGCCTCCCCACGCAACCCCTCCTATGTTGTAGTGAGGCCTTCCTCATTTGATTCTCCCACCGCAATTCTCTGTTGCTACCATTAGCCCATAGAGATCCACACTCCAAAACATCCTTCTCCACATGAGATGCTCCTCGCAAGGCTCTTCACCATCCTCTGCCGATCACTGTTAAATCCTCTCCGAGGCTTCTTCACTGCAAGAGGTGAAGATTTCATAACTGTAAACTGCCACAACTCAAACTCACTGGCGGAAGGAGGGGTCTGCATTGATGAAGGAGGAGGTGAAGGAGCAATGGGCGGTGGAGGGGCTGGCAGGAGGAGGCGTTGTGCAGAAGAGGAGGGAGGAGGTTTGTTCTGACACTTATACCCTTATTAATCAAACCATGATTTGTATAATCTATGATTTACTTCAACTCATTGGCGATGAAACCAATGAAAGGACACATGTGATAACGTTGCAAAAAGATAGGGGCATAATTAATATTTTAAAAAAGAGAGGGGAATAACTAATATTGCAACATCTAACGAGGGCACAACTGATAATAATCATATATATATATAATATACTTTGTATTTTATTTAATATATAATACAACTCATGTTTAGGAATTTATTTTTTATTAGTATAAGTGTAATACAAGGTACTATGCATGTATAATACCTATAAATAAATGTTTTGATTTATACTTTTACTTTTTCTTTGGATATTATTTATTTAGCATTTTTTTAATAGAATACAATATCATGAGAGATAGAAATTAAGAAAAAGGGTTAAAATGGATCTATACAATTTGTACAAGTTTGAAAATAATTTATTTTATATACAATTACGTAATCAAAACTTATTTTTCACAAATTAGTTCTTCTCAAACCCAACATATTTTTTAGAATTAAAGTATTGTAAGTGAACAACATTAAATGTGAATGAAGTCAATTCAGACATTTTATGCTCAAGTTATGGGTTTTGGAATGAACACGTATTTATTTCTAGGTATGGAATAGTATTGCTATATACATAAAACGGCATTTTCATCCCTTTAAAAGTTTTTATGTATTTTTATACTCAAGTTGCAAAAATATTAAGTTAAAAAGAACTAAAATAAAAATTGCAGAAAAGTTCTTAATTTGTACATATATAATATAGTTTTACAAGATGTTCCAAAATTCAAAAACTCACACCTTTAACCTCTATTATTTATTTATTTTTTAAAAAATTTAATTTAATATAAGATGAAGTTTAATGGTGAATTTGAGACATTCAGAATTTTATATAAATAGATATGGCGCTTGGAAATTTGGTATTTGCACAACTAGGGTTATTGATTCCCTTAATTATTTAGATGATTATTTTGGACCGTTCTAGATTTCGAAACACATTATAATACACAAGATGGAAAACTAGCCTTTCAAAAAGAGTATTAAGTAAAATTCAAATGTCATTATGAAATTTATGTACATCATATACAATTGTTTTATGCTATTTTTACACTTGTGTTCCTCCGAGTTTCTACAAATAAATTTATGCTTCTAATTTTTATGATAAGTGTGCCCCAATATTCTTACAAAATTCGTAGTATTACCCTTATGTGATTACACTTATGCCCATATATTACATTAGTGTAAGGGCAATACTTGTGAATTCTGGAGAAACATAAGGGCACAAATGTTATTGCATAAAAGGTAGGGCCATAAATGTATTTGTAGAAACTCAGAAGGGCATAAAAGCCCCTTGCTTTATACATGTATTCACGCAAGAATGATTCTTTTAGAGTTTTTCTTTCCTTTTTCTACTTGTTTATTTATCAATCAAGTCGTTCTAACTATTAGTGTATTTGCCCATGCTTCGAGGCGGGTTGGAGGAAATACATATGTTTGTAATATTTTGAAAATTATGGAAATTAAGCAAGATATCGGATTACAACTTTTTTTACAAAATAGATAACTGAATAGACATTTTTGGAACAATTCTATTAACATTGTGAAACATCAATTCACATAGAATAATTATTAATCGTTGATTATAAAACAAACAAATTTACATTTACCATAACATGCAACTATATTTTTTTTAAATTAATAATATCTATATGCTAGCATTACTAAATAAGACTAATGTATTATACACATGCATTATATTTCATTTATAAATTACATGAACAACTAATATTATGTCATACATCAAACATTAGAACAATTATATATTTTTCAGGGATAAAAGATTAACATAAATAGGGTTCAAATTTAAAAATTCAATAATGCTTTCATGAAATCTACGTAAAAATATCCAATATAATGTTTATCCAAAAAAGATTCAAATAAGTACAACTATTACAAAAATATCGGAGTTTTGGAGGCACAAAAAATAAATGCAAATAATGGATTATATATTCTAATTATATTTCTAAATTTATTAACTTTGCCTCCGCCACAACATAATGAAAATTGTGGTAAGTTTTTTCCTTTCCTATTTACACATTCGACTTCCAAAATTAATGCACCACAATATTCATAATTATATTGTGGACTACTAAATTTTAAAGAGATGATATTATAAACATTATTAGTATTTTCATGTTTAAGTTTTCACCTTCTTTTCTATTATATCTCTACTATTACTCATGTTATTGATTGATTTTCCTTTGTTGTTATTAATAAAACAACAATCATACATATTTTCTATGATTTCATTGTTCCTTCACTTGGGATAATTGAGTCATTAGATAATTGATTATTTGTATTTTCTTTTTTTCCGTTTACTTGCTCTTTTTTCTCATATTCGTTGTTGTGAGTTGATGTAAGCACATAAAATTCTTATACTATAATATCAATAGAAAAGAAAGTACTATAGGTATATGTTCATGGGGAAAACATCAATAAGCTTACAAATATTCTAATAATTAGCACAACAAAGAAACATATGCATGATATTGGTGGAAAAATAACCACATAAATCAATTATTTATTAAATAAAATATTCTACAAAAGTAGTAATGGCTCGGATTTTGATACACTCGTAGTTTACATTTACCTTATGTTATCATCACACATTCATTTCATTCTAGGTATGTGGTCGGTCTTTTTGAGATGAAAGTATCTAGATATAAAAGAGTGCAATTTTTTTATCTAAAATATGGGATAAAATAATTTATAACCTAAATAATTCATGAAGAGATGTTAAAAAATTGATGGTATTGAAGAAATTGAATATATATGGGAAAAATAGAAAGCATACTTCTTAATATGAAGTAGGAGTAGAATGTTCGCCATGGCATCTTTTAAGTAATAAGAGTATTTTATAGCTAAACGTGTATATGTGTGTATGTATGCATGGATGTACATTATCGGTGATCCATGATTTCACAAATAGTCGATCCCAATGAAAAGGATGTTCCTTGTATCCCAAATAAAATATCAAATTCCTGGCATCATGATGAGAGGCAAGATCCGATTCAAGTTAAGGGATTAATTACATGTTGTTGTGACTCAAATCTAATTCGTGGTCGACGAAAAAATTATTCAAATCACTAGTAAATCAAATAGCGAAAATGAGTGGTTTGCTACTTTTATTAGCATGGTATATCAACTAGGGTCGAACTCAAGGACTACAATTAGGAGCTAAGTAGATGATTCGAAAATTAAAGGATTTTTATCTATCTTTTTAGTGGTTTTCAATTTTTTACATTTTTGATTTTTCAATATAAGAGAAATATACACAAAATATACACAAGAAATCTTTTTGTATTTTTCAAATAAGTAAAAAATAATCAGAAAATTTAAGTAAAAATATTTTTGGGATTTATATATTTTGTAGTATTTTTTAGAATTTTTGGGGAATTTTCAGATGTTTTTATAATTTTCAAAAAATCAACAGGGACAAAACAAACAAACAGTGCACAACCAGGGATATTTTTCAATTTAAAATAGATAAAATGCTCAAAACACCTGGAAATTATTTTTAATAAAAAACTAAGAATAAATATCTACAAACAGAAACTTAAAATGTAATTTTTGGATTTTTTTATTGATTTTATATGATCTTTATAAGTTTTTGAATATTTTACGAATTTTTAGGTTTTTATAAGGTATTTTACATCAAAATTTATGCAGAACTAAAAGATGGTAAAAGACAACTACATAATTTTTTATGGAATTTTTAAAGGCTTTTTCAAAATTTTATGAATTTTCTAAGATAAATAGAGATTTTTTAGGGGGTTTTTGAATTTTTAATAATCAAAACTAAAAGCAAATTAACAAGCAAAAATCTCCATAAATAAAACGTGTAAGCATGAGTCATATATGATTTTTAGGCAGTTTTTGGAGTTAGTTGGCTATTTATTGCAATTAATAAAAGACAATAATTAAAAATAGTGCACAAGGACCAATATGCAAATAGCTAAGGTTCTGGAGCCTACTAGATTACAACTAATCAAAGTTCAGGGTCCAAAAAGCAATTTTTCCAGACAAAATCATTCGCAACACGTGATCAACACTCATAGCGACATAAACACATTTTTCAAAACATTTAATCCATTTCATAACCAAATTAATGTTCAGGGTAGATATTGCAAATAACCCAAATAGCACGTGAAGCTACACGTGACTGCAACTCAGTTGGACTAATGTGCAAATAATGAAACAAAAGGGTCCTTAATGCAACAAATTTTTAACTATTTATTACAATTAATATACTAAAGCGAAATAAATGAAATGATAGGACAAAAAGTGCAATATACCCTTACTAGGCACGTGACAGGAGCATGGTGGTCCTCGAGGGTACGGTCCTGATGATACTCTACAAAGGATGATCTGACGGCCAGGGAATGCCAGAGACGTGTTGTCAGATCTACCATGCCAGGTTTTACCTAACGATCTGCAAAGTTGGCTAGATGTGTGGCATAGATGTGGTCCAGATCTGATCAGAGCACTAAGGTTTGGGTACGAATCAGAACGCTCAGATCAAATCTGGAGCTTCGACTCTAGATCAAATGGCAAGGGAGGGTGCTGGAAGAACATGGTGCTGGCAAGCTTCAATCGAGCATGTACGGTGATCCATGGATCTGATGGGCTCGCTGCAGGGTCCAACACCTTTGTGAAGGCACTCTACGTCGACTGGTGTCCTCGTATGGGACGTTGAACGGTTGGATGGTCAGGACGGAGGAAGAATACATGGGACTGCTCCGTCCGAGCAGTTAGGGTTCGGATTGGCTTTCCTCGCGCGTACCTGTACCTGCAAAGGGTAATAGGACTTGAAGGCGTAGCTCTGGTTGGATTATTACATGTAAAAGTAGAGGGAAGAGGCGGGGGAGTGGTAGTGACCTCTGGTGAATATGGGAGATGGACGTACGATCTTAAATCCTACCCTAAGGTCGGAGCTAAGGGTGATCAGAGTGTGCTGAGAGATGAAGGATGAGCAGAAGGTGCGATCAAAGTGACTGCATGAGTGATATGGAGCTCTGGCCAGATGGTCAGAGCAACTGAAGTGGCGGTGGAGATGATGGAAAAATCAAATGAAAACAAGAGAAATGAAGGGGGAATGGATTACCTAAGTACCTAGGATTGGAAGGCGTAGAGCGGAGAGGTGAAAGACGAGGTTCTTGCCTTGACTCTAATGCGGAAGATGAAGGAGGCTCGACGCAACGGTCTCCAGCCACGTAGGAGCTGCGTCCAACCCGACCACTAGAACTTGCTCCAAAGGGGTCTGCGATGATCTTGTCATGATCATGAAAGTGGCTAAGGAGGAAAGAGGCGATGAGGGACGAGCTACTCACAATGGAGGCGGAGGTGAAGAATTTATAGGATGCCTCTAGGGTATAGAAAGATTGAAGGCATGTGCGAATCCCTAGGAGGATCGATCTCTGAGAGGAATCAGGCGCATAAATCAAGGGAACAGATGGTCGGACCCGATATGTAAAATGTCGAGAAACCTGGTCCGACGACGAGGGACTCGGGTCTGGTCTGGAAGAGGGGAGGTTGACCCGGGTCAACGGACCTGGGTTGACCAATTAGAAAATTTAGATTTTAAAATTCAAAAAATATTAAATATAAAATAATAAATGAATTTAAAATAAAAATGATTAAAATGAAAAATGTTTATTATTTTTCAAGCTATTTTTATTTGATTGTTAAATATTTTTATGAAATCATATACATAGTATATACAATATAGGGTATTATGTATAGGTATAGTATACCTATATATTTTATTCTTTTATTTTTATTTTACTATTTTTACACAAATATCCTTTATTTTATATTTTATTTATTTACAAAATATTTGAGGAGCATGAAAGGATTTTTACTTTATTTTTACAATTAAATAAAAGTAGTAAATAAATAGGTATTATGTATAATATATACAAGGGTGGTTGATATACAATGAATTATTTTATTTTTATTTTTAATTTATTTGCATTTCATATTTTTTTATTTTATTGTTAGGAGTATGTACAAGTGCTTGAAAATACAATATACACAAATTATGAATTAAAATAGTTAAATATAGATATTTATAGGTATAGCTACGATCTAACTGTACAATACACTCAAAAAGCCAACTTTAACGCTATAGCTCCAAAATTTATGATATCATCCTTATTTAAAAGGTTATTTAATTTATAGTCCAATAAAGGTGATTTTGGAAGAATTTGAGTTCATATGGAGCCGGAATTGATCTTTTAAGTTCTTATTTTGTGGCTTTTATGAGTGGTATTATTCACAATATGTACAATGATTTATTTTACAAATATTTTTATTATTTAGAGAGAGAACATTTTTATGTACCATGTTTATTGAGAAAATAATTTGTTTTGAGGTCTTTTTATTGATGAATAAAATATAATAATGACATATACATATAATGCATAGTGATGAATTATACAAGGACCCTATCTCCCCCTACTTTATTCCTTGTCGATCAGGTCAATGATTGACCTTCTCTCGGAGTTTGAGTCAGTCTGTACTTATTACATACTTACATCCTTCTTCTTCTTTTTCTTTTCGTCTTTATTTTTTATTTTTGGAAAAAAGGTGTTATTTATTCATTATTAACAATATTCTGTACAATGATAATTTATTGGATTTACACATATTCACAGGTAATTTTGCTAAAAGATATGACTAAAATAAAATAATAAAGAATGGGAATCAAGATTCATAACATCATAATAACATCTTTTAGCAATAACACATCCAAAATTGAATTATTAAGGAAGAATAACAAACATCATCTATGTTTGGGTATGAAACACACATCAATAATATTAGAAATAAATTCTCCCAACAAAGAAGTTATGCATAAAATCAGATGTCAAAAATCATATAGGACACACAAATCAAACAAAGTAAAACATTGGAAATAAGAAACATTAACCTCAAATATAACTCAATTGAATGTCAGAAGAATACACACTATTATTCATTGGATTTATTTTTGAAAAAATAATATTAGTTACATTTTTATAAAAGTAATCGCATAGGGAAAATGTATCTATACATAGGATAGTGATAATTAATGGAAAAAATAATTATATCATTGAGGATAGTGATAATTAATGAAACAAATAATTGTATCATTGCAAATGTAAATGATATCTTAACAACATTAAATCTCAAATCAATTCTCGCATAAATAAAGATGAGTCTATGTGTAGAATATTGATAAGATGTACCTCAATTTAAAAATCCATCGCTTTAGTTAAATCAACTTTTAAGAAAATAATAACAAAATTAGCGACAATAACCATTTCATGTAACGAAGTAAGTATATCCATATCAAAAATCAGGAAAATAAGTAATATAAAATCCAACAAGAGAGTACCATTTCATATTATGGTGCAAATTAAAATCTAAAGACACCACGGATTTAAAATTTAAAATGAATTAGACAAAACTCTCAAGTATGGAGAATAAATAATAACGCACGGTCTAAGTAGAGTCAAAATTGATTATAACTACAACGATAGCGATGATATCAACTATAACAAAACAAATAGTATTTACATCGGAAATAATCAGTGTTCTTTGTAGATAAAAAGGAAACCCAAACACATAGTGGTTTAAAAATAATAACAACAATTGTTAAAGGTTAGTTCTTCATGCAACATAATCTTTATTTAAAAAGTCGTAAATTGAAACATGATGTAGCCTATATTTCACATTGACAAAGAAAGAAACTCATATACATATCAATCACTACAAAAGTATTGATCCATACTATTAGTATTTCAAGATAATTATGAAAAGTCTAATTAAATATGAATTTTTATACATTGATATTATCTTATTCCAATATATATCTGGGTTAATGTGCTAAGGAATTTGAGATCGATTTGATAATAAAAAAGGATAGTTGGCTACCATGTACTTCTCTTCTCGAGATCTATTCGGTTTGATGGTTCTTGAATTTTCAAAAAGATTTACGTTATTTTGTTCGATATTTGTTATTCTTCTGTAACATTTGGTTCCGATTCATTGAATTGATACGATTTTATATGCGGGTCTCAGTCTTCAGATCAATCCTTCAACAACAAACATTCCTCTTCATCTGGTTCGACCGACCATTATCTCGGATGAATCGAGATCTCCAGGTCTCTGCGCTAAGCCACCTAAGGATCCTATTTTGTCTTCAACCTCTACCCTGTGTCCTTAGGGCCTGTTTGGTTGCAGGGTTGGGCAGGGTTGGCCCAACCCTGGTTACTATTCACAAGGGTACTTCTTCCTCACAGATTACTATTCACCCAGCCCAACCCAACCCTGCCCAACCCTGCAACCAAATCGTTGTCGATCTGAACACCTACATAAGAACGACCTTTGTCTTCAGCTAATCGATCAGCTCCCTAATGCTGGACTAACCTGCAACACCCCAATCAACCTTGGTGCTACAATCAACAAGCAAGAACTGAAGAAGAGCAGTCCATCATTGATTAGGATCAACAATCGCAACCCTTCAAAAAGACCCCGAGTTTTTTGTTGGTGATTCGATCATTACAGCTCGAGTGAGTCGAGATGCAGGTGCCAGCTCTACCCTAAGTCTACCTCTGATCTTCTTCGAGTTAGAGATCCACAACGCCATCACTGTAAGAACAGTGATGACACTTGACTTAACTTCGATTTCGCAACATGAAGAACTTCATTGCTCAAAGAATGCCTTTCTCCAGATGGCACATGATAGAGCACCCTCCAGGGTTCATTGGGTCTATTGGCTTCGTGTAGATGGTTCCAAACTCTCTCTAGGCTATGGGATCTTCGGCCATGGGAGTAGGCTTGGCCTCACTTTGCGGAATGCCAACATCAAGAACAACATGGAGGTCATAGAGTAGAGAGAGAGAGAAAGGGTAGAGGGAAAGAGAGCGAGGGGAAAGAGAAGCGACTGAGCGAGTGAGTGGAGAGAGAGTGGTAAAGTGTGGGAGCACATTCGTTCGGGGAAGTTGGGGGAGGGAGTGGGGAAGGACACGTGTCCCATCGGAAGTAGAAGCGGGGAGGATAAGCTTGTGGGCCTATCCACATAGCTGTAAGCTTAGAGGAACTCAGCTTTAAAGTATTGTATAGATGTTTCTGGGTTAGGATCATAAATATATATTACATCTATATTTGATCTCTTTTTTCTATATATGTACAAGTGTGCATACCTTATATCCTTCTTAGTTTGTTTTTCTTCTTTTTATCATACATTCTTATTTGTGAGGATATTTGCACAAGATGCTACCGTTTGGTTGTGGAATGAAGCCCAATTATCACGAGATAAGCTACTCACGGATAAAATAATGGGATATTTACATCGATAACCTTGAGTAATCTCATAATTACAATCATAATCTCGTGTAATCGTGAATTACATCCAGGACTCTCAAATAGTTCTTAACTCTTACATCCACAATCCTGCCTTAACTTCAATCAAATTTTCTGTTAATTAAGATAGAATCCGTCAAATATTTTACATTCTACCCTTGAATTTTCCCATTCTTTACAAATGAGACCTTCCTCCTCCAGCCCCCAACCTACTCCCTTGTCGACCACCTCCTCCTCCCAATCCTCCTCCAGCACCCCTCCCCTCCCGATGACTACCTTCCCACCTCCCCCTCCCATTCCTCCTCCAGCGCCTCCCCCTATCATGGGCATCACGTTGATCACCCCCTGCTCATCCAACCCTTGATAAATCATCCCCTCCAAGCCCTCTTCTTGAGTAGCTGAACAAAGAAGTAAGAGGGCGATGGGATGTGGTCAACTTTCTGTGTAGGTAGACATGCTCTGGATTGCGACCACAACTTTCTCTCTCTCAATCGAGCTTCCAGACTCTGCCAACCTGATCACTAGAGGTAGCACGCCCTCGGAGACCAGAGCCTTATCGAACGTCCTACGGCTTTGCGAGGAGGCAAACAATACAAATGACCTTCTCCCGTATTTTCATAGAGCTCACGGAGAGCAACTGAGGCAATGAGAGTAACACACACTTCTCGTCTTCCTTGATCAGTTGGAGAACCCCATCCAGAGCTCTGTTCTTTGCTTCCAAGTGCCCAATCTGAAGTCGCAAGCAATTAGAGCACATTTGTGATGTTATCAAACTTTGGATCCACCGTTGAGAAATTCGAGCACCTTTGTGATGATCTCCGCCATGGTGCTCCCATCCTTTACCTTGTGCGCGTAGTGCACCACCTCCTTCCCGTCGACAACATCGCAACTGCACGACAATGGGATGGACATGTTCTGGCCCATGTTGCCGAGAACCAATTTGCGAATGCCGTTGAAGGCGACGACCTCCTTGAAGGTAACGAAGCCATCGAAGATGTTCTGCGAGATGAAGTCAAGGCCGTCATTCTTCTGGACAGTGTAGATGGGAGTGCCCTTGGAGGTCCTAGTGTCGTTGGAGCAGGAGTAGTGGATGGGGATGCAGATGGCGATGGCGAACGCGGACGATGTCATTGGGTAGGGTGGAGGTGGGGAGGTTGTTAGCGACGATGAGGTTGTGAAGGGACTTGACGTGGAAGAGGAACATGAGGGCGGAGAAGGTGGTGGCGTTGCTGAGGACGAAGCCAATGAGGGCATTGCAGCTACAAGCGGCAACAGTGGGCCTGCGCACTTGAATCTCACGGTGAAGGCCGTGATGGTGAAAAGGAGGAGGAGGAAGAAGGGGAGGAGAAGGGGGAGGTGGAGGACGGGTGGGGCAAGCTGGAGGAGGAAGAAGGGGAGGCGGTCGGTGGGGGTGGGGCGAGATGGAGGAGGAAGAAGGGGAGGGGGCGAGCTGGAGGAGGAAGAAGGGGACGGGATCGGTGGGCGGGGGTGGCGCGAGCTGAAGGAGGAAGAAGGGAAGGGGGGCGGTCAACGGGGGAGGGTGTCGGGGAGGAGGTGGAGGGCAAGGCTCAGAAAGTCGATATGCAGTATTCGTTTTGGTTAGGCGGTCTGAACGAGTAAGCAGGTAGACGGAAGTATATGCGGAAGTATATACAAATTATGCGGTCTCTATTATTTTAATAAAAAGATTAGAAATAATAAAATAAATTCAAATATTAGATATTTATATTTCAAAAAAATATAACATGGAAGAAATATGAAGTGATAATTTTAGTCATATAACAATAACATGGAAGAAATAATATTTATACGCAACATGCGTAAGTTTTGAATCCATGATAACCTAAATTCATGGAAAATTAATTAATAAAATAAATTTGCATATAAAAATCCCTTAAACTAACTTTTTAAACTATCCAAAGCTACTTATGATTTCCCATTTTCTACTTAAAGCTACATAATGGACCTTGATTGAAAACTTAGCACAAGTTGCACATATATGCGATGACAATAAATAAGCACAAGCTGCACAATCTACACATGAATAACTTAAGCAGCTGGACATAAATAAGCACAAGCTTGACTATCTCATATGGGAAACAACATATAACAAATCATATAACAAACTGGAAGTATAAATCATTTCATATAAAGCTTAGGCACATATGGGAAACAAGCATATAACAAATCATTGCATATAAATCTCAGGAACGTATGGGAAATAAACATATAACAGTTCAATTGCACATAAACAAGAACAAGCTAGAAGTAACTAATCACAAGATGAAGCAATCACGTATGAAAAACTTAGGCTCATAACTCATTTGGGAAACAAACATATAACAATAGCTGCATTATATCATTGGAAAAATGGGCCATAACCTAGGTGCATACCGCAAATATGGCTCAACATTAGCAGTCGAGTCATACCTAAGCACCAAATATAAATGATATGGCTCAAAACTAAGCACAAGCTGCAAATATAAGGACCAACGATCATACCTGACGGAGGAGCAGCTGCAACAGTGCTACAAGAAGGTGGGAGAGAAGACACGGTGGAGGCTAGGGCTTGAGGCAACAACACGAAACGACCAAGGAAGGTAGAGGAGAGGACTTGGCGGAGGGCTAAGGCTCGGAGCAACAGCACATAACACCCAAGGAAGGCGGAGGAGGGACCTAGCGGAGGGCTAGGGGTCGAAGGAGTATATGGGACCTATATGCAAGTCCCTTGATCAGATATGCGGCCACATATGTGGTCGCATATGCTGCATATTCGGACTGCATATGCATTTGACCGCAATTTGCCACATATGGCATATACGTTTCTGTCAAGTGACCGAATATGCTTATGCGGCCGCATATGCGGTCCATGAACTGCATTTTTGAACATTGGTGGAGGGCAGCAGCCTGGAGGAGGAGGGCGGGAGGGAGGGGGAGGGCGTTGAGCATTGGAGAAGGAAGGGGGAGGGGTTAGTTTTTTTTTTAAAAAATAATAGCCATTGCATAGATCATGAGTTAGATTAACCCAATGACATGGTTGGGTTGACGGGAAAACTAACGGAGGGTTATGGGCGTGAGACGGAGTGACTATCCGGGGTTTCTCATGTAATTCACAATTACGAGGGGTTATGATTGTAATTACGAAATTACTTAGGATCATGGGTGTAAATATCCCAAAAATAATCACATCACTTTACGTCATCTACTATGTCTCCGTCTACAAATCTCCCAATCACAATACAATTAGGATATGAACAGATCTCCTAATCACAGTACAATTAGGACCCAGGACAAATCCCAATATAATTAAGATTCTAGAGAGGATCCTTAAGACCACCGCAAGCTAGAATGTTATAGGTAAGCTTTATGGAAAACATGTCTACAGACAGTTCCATATTACTGATTTGGAAGGACTCATTATTGATTGTAATGTTTAGTTTACAATCATTGGATGTGGTGATTTTTTTGAGCAAAGCACTGTAGCAGAAGTGCTTTGATCCAATTAAATCCAGCAGCTGTTCCCAAGAATTGCCGGTTACAAAAGCGCTAAAATCGGATACAAGAGTTTCTCTCTGGTTGCATAGATGAAACAAAAATAGCACAGATGGGACAGTAATCCGATATGCCTAAGTAATCTAATTAATAATTTACATAAAAATAAAACAATGGAACATCTGTTGAATATTACATGTGTATAACATTTATGAATTGCAAAAACAAATAAAAGAGGACTCTCAAGGAATTAATGGGACATCTACAGAATGAACAAATAAGGACTAGATTTGCAAAATGTAAATAAGAAAGAAAACTAATAGGAAAAATAATAGGAAACTCGACAAAACTCTGGCGACACAAAGCAACTCGCCATGGGAATTATTGGTTAGTTGATCGCAAGTTTGAGCGTGTAGGTTGTATGTATGCATTGCAGTGTTAATCCCAAGTTGTAGCCATCTTCCACCTTGTCAAAGATATCAAAAACTCCATGACCTGAAAGCAATTCAGCACATGAGAACACCAATACCAGCAAAAACAGGGAGGAGAGTATTCACAGCTGCTCACCTCAAAGGGGTCTCTCAAGGAGTAGAAGGCATTGGATTCCTTCGGCACCGAGGAGACCAAGATGCCGCAGCCTCGGTTGCCCTCCCTAAGCACCTGAAGTAACAATATCCATAAGAATCAGCCAACTCTGCGTGGTTTATGTTTCACACAAAACACTATGGTAATTACCTTGAAAGCATCCTCATCGGTTCGATCATCTCCTATATATATGGGGAGAACATCATTTGCATCAACCAGTCCGAGGGACTCCAGCAAAAATTCAACAGCCTTTCCCTTGTTCCAGTCGATCACAGGACGGATTTCTAGAACCTATGTAGAAGGAAAACGAAACATATCGATACATTCTACAAGGAACTGCTAATCATTGGAAGATGGCGTACGAATTTATCGGGATTATACCTTGCGTCCATGTGTTAATCGTAACTCAGGGTAGCTTTTCATAACACTGTGAACTATCTGAGCAACTGTGGCCCAATTCTGCAGGAACAAAACAATCATTAGAACATTTTTTTAAAATGAAATACAAATTCTAATCCAATTTGAGAACTAACATTCTCATCCACAAGACGGTAATGCACAGATACACAGAACTTGTTGTTCTCAACTTTTGCACCTTTGATTCCTTTTGTGAGTTCAACGAGCGATCCAAAAACCTACAATGAACCAATCATCAGTTGGAGGTACAAGGTACATTGCAAGCAGGAAAATTAGCAAATGATCAAACATAATTTCAGTTGTTCCTCATATCCCATGTTTTTATTCAAATGTTTTCTAAAGGGAAAAAAGGAGTTGATCTAAATAGATCCATTCTAAAGTAAGATGGGGCAAAATGCCACATCTCAAGGGGAAAAGAATAAAAGTTTAGCCCCAGCAGACATCAGGAAACAGACCAATTATTCCCTCATCAACTAAATTAACGGCCCATTTCCCATGAACAAACAGGCTAAATCATGGTAACATAATCAAATAAAAATGTTCATATTGAATCTAGAGGGAAAAGAAAAAGGAAAGGCTTATATTATGAGCAAGGAAAACCTCAAGAGAAAACTTAGTATCAAAAAAGATCACAAATGGTTTTAATACAGTAGATAAATAAGATTAGAAACTCATACCGCATCGATCATAGGTAGAAATTTCCGTGCAGGCTGGAACAAACTTAAATCTTTGCCCTGCATTGAAGAATAAATTTTTTGTCAGACTATAACTTGACTATATTGCTGAACATATGCACAACAGTCGAACGCAGAAAAGTTGCTTGGTAAATGCAAACAAGTACAACATTAAAAGTGCTTATTAGTGCAATTAGTGCAACCCACTAGTTCTCTTTTGTGCAATATACACTTTCCATGAAACAATAAGTTAAATCTTCACATAACTAGTTATGTGTATTGCAATATACACATGTGCAATACGCATGACTGTATTTCTAGCATGCATACACACATACATCATAATATGCAGTTATTTGACTTGGTTAAAAAAACATTGTTTCCCATACAACAAAAGAAGTCGCATGGTAAAGAATATGTTTCCTCATTATTAAGGATTCCTGCTAAGTTTTCCAACCAAGCTTGAACCTCAAGACATATCAGAGGTCCTGGAAGCATAAAAGCATAAAATTTAGTTTCTTGAGCGGATTTTTCTTCGGTTTGCTTATAGAAAAAAATGCACATTTTCGGATAACAGGAAAAATATGTTGGTTTCGCTGATACGAAATATAATTCATCAAAAATTGCGAGCACGATTGACCTGCAAATTGTGATATTCTGGTGCTCACCTGCATGTCAGTAGAACTAATACAGTTAGGATAGACACGAGCGGACTCAGAATTTCTGACTGGACCCATTATGTCCATTCCATGACTGCCAGCATAATATAGCTCAACTAATCCTACAAATTCATAGACCTGAAATCAGGGAAAATAATTATGAATAGAACTGTTGGTATTGATACAACTAGACAATATTATTCAATTCATTGAACACGCAGCATGATGGTGCCAGGGACCTTATCACGGCTTCTGCCACTAATTATTGCAGTAGGAAAATAAGTAGCAACATCTCTTACAGCAGCACGCATCTGGAAATGAAATCAATCTATTAACAGAAATTTAAAGGTCAACCAATGCTTAACAAATGGTAGGATGTTATACTAATACACAATTTTTTTTCAAAATTGACAGAGTTCTTACAGCATTGGACATAAAGGCTCGGTCTGGCTCATCAACAATTGGTGATAGCGTACCATCGTAATCCAAAAATAAGGCGATTCTCTTTCCTTTTGCACGATATGCAATTTGTTCAAATGAAGTAATAGCTGACGGATATTTATTCTGTAATGAGAACATCAAGATTCAGTATACACCATGAGAGCTGTCACAGACCGGAATCAATAGATGCATTATATAAAAATTACCATCCAAGAAAGATAAGCAGATTCAGTTTCATCATGTGTTGCATCACCACTGAAATCCTTGTTCAGTTTCTTGCGACGTGGAGATGAAGATTGCATCGCATCAAGCCAACCACTGGCCCGGACATCATCAAGCTTTCCTGGGATCAGCTTCTTTCTTGCAGGGGTCAATAACAAGGCCGATGAAAAGGCAGCGGCCGGAGAGGAGTACGTAAGCAAATTGGATGACATGCCAAATCTTGACTTGTTCACAGGCACAGAATCGGTCAAAACAGGAGATTGGTTTGGCTTCATATCCATTGAAGATACTTTGACGTTCCTTTTGTGAGAATTTCAGGATTTCAATTAAACGTTTCCTGATAACTTGTTTGATGTCTGATGGCAATAGTCAAGATACTTGCATCAACCAACCCTTTTATCTATGAAAAACCACCTTCTCAAAATTTTCTTTCCACCTGTATTGTGTAAACAGTCCATTAAGCAACTGAATCTCCAGTACTGCAGATGGCAGAAGATGCGAGAGGAATTAGGAAAAGGCTGGTGGGTATCCATCAGAAAAACAATGGTAATTAAAATGTAAGACAACTTGGGTATACCTTAGCATCTCACTGCACACAAGGAAACGATGGGAGATAATCAAACATTTTTCTTTGAAGGAATCGTCACTGAAAAATTGCTCAAATCTGCACTACTGAAAGAAAAAGATGTACAGATAAGTGAAACATGATCCTCAATTTTCAGATCTAAAGAACAAAGCAAAAATCCTCGGCTTCAGGTGGAAAAAAGACTAGTAGCTACTGACCATCAAGATCAATCAAGTGAATTCAACACAATTCCTTCCCCACCAAGTCTAGAAATATTTTATTTGTAGAGCATATGATTCACAAGTGTCGGTGGATGATTATTACGGACTCTGGTGCTACTACTCTAGGGCTTTTTTTCTACAGAACTTGGTAAAGATCCAAGATGGCCTTTTCTATTGAGCTTTGCTTCTGGTCAGAGTCAAAGTTGTACCCACTTTCACTTGGTACGGATCTGACCATTGACCAGAAGGAACTCATCATTCCTTTTCACTGCTCTGACACTCGGCCATGTAGTAAGTAAAAAAGATTAACGACCACCAAAGATAGAGTAGTTTACCCAAATTACTGGTTGTTGGAGTCTGAATATCCTACATAGGCATGTAACCAGTCGCGGCTTCCGTTGTGCATATGCAATTTAAAATCACCTCTCTGCAGCTCAATATACTCGATAACTGTGTGACGAGAGAAAGGTCATAAGCTTAGAGGCATCATTTTGCTGCTTTATATATTTCATGTAAATCACGACAATCGGACGAAATACTTCGCTAAACATTTTATGCAACTGTTTGCTCGCAACTGTTGCAGTTTTGATAGGTCATAGCTGCTTTTGGTAACCAAGTTGGAGCTTGGAGATTTTCCAACGATGGAGTTCGTTTACAAAACACCAGCAACAAATATTTATGCAGAACAGAAAGATTATATACCCAGATATGATTTTCATCTTCTCCAGAGCATCTTATGCTATTTCTTGATGACTATAATTAGGTGAGAAGCTGTTGGGTACAGCAAAAAATGCATGAAAGAAACTTGAACAATCCAACACGCGAAGACGTGAGCTAAAAATAGTAAAACATGGATTAAGGTGTGCATTGCACGAACCGACAACTTGACGTCGGTGGCTTGTTGAATTTCAGCTGTATTGAACAGCTCATAATATGACAATCTTCACTTACTGAATGGGCCCTTTAACTGCCCCACAACGAGTTGTTCTGAACCACATTTTTTCTAAAAGAATTATTTCTTATACTCAAATCCCAACCGTCCAAATATTTGCGTCAAGCTTTTGGAACCTTATGTCAACTGTCCAGTACCCATCGCTGCTACCCAGAATGCTAAAACAGTTCCATCCGCCGAAAACGAACCAAACCAGATAAAGAAATCTACCAATAAAGGGTAAGTGGTCAGTGAATGCATTCTAAATCTTTTTCACCGATGTCATCAGAAACTATATTCCATAGAATAGCATTAGAAATTCTGAATAACTTCAATTACCCCCTCCTCTACTTTGATAGTACTAAAGAGATTGAGAAAAAAAGACCAGTCTCCTATTTAGTACTGTAAAAAAAGGGTAAAAAGAACTATTCTTGTCCAACGGTCTTTGGCAATTGTGGCAACCCTCCGGCGGTCGGAAGCACAAGATCAAACATATACTTTGTGAATAGAAAATCGGCTCTCGAACTAGTTCTGAGGTCTTTCTCCTATTATATCGGGAATCCATAAAAAGAGAATGCCACTTATCATTCGACCTTCTGCTGAATATCATTCAAAAGAAAAATACTCTCATCTCAGACATGGAACCGGATCCGCAGCTGAAACTGAAAGTCGCAGGATGACGATGCAACTGTTCGGATCTGGGCTGTTGGATCTTTATCAAACAACCAGCATAGCAGATCAGGATTGTTCAAACCTAGACAGCATACCGGTTTTCACCAAGACAAGTGTGGTGAACGAGGAGCCGTTTCCTTCTAATTTCACCCACAAATCAAATTTTTTTGTGTTAAACGTTAATAGTCCATAAAACACACACACACACAAAATCTAGAGAGGGAGAGAGAACAAAACGATGGATAACTGAAAAAAACACGAAGAACGTTCAAAGCCTTCCATGGGACCATGCGGGAATATCAGAAATCCATACAATAGGACACCATTGACGATTTACTACATCACAAGAACCCCAGAAATGAACGATGAAGATAATCAAAGATCCAAACCTGATTTGGTGATGGACGAAAAACAGAGGAAGTTCTAGAGGGAGGGAGGGAGAAGGAGGGCGTGGAAGAAAGGGCCTGGGGTATATATAGAGTTTGGGCGTGTGATTAGGTGGAAGTGTGAGACGTGCAACGAAGGCACAGCCGTTGGTTTGCTGACTCGGGTCAAGGAGTCAAGTTTGCAATACAAAAAAGTAGAGGGTTCCGGAAATATATATGGAAAGAGAAGAGGAGGAATCTTCAAACTTTACCACAAAGAAAACATCCATTTCAATAGTACCATGGTTGAGAGAGAGGGCAGCCCATTGTTTTTTTTATCCCCTTGATATTATTTTACCAATTAATCTTTTTTCCCTTTCCTCGTTCACAGTTTCAAATATTAACTATTTCTAAGCGTAGCAAAATGATGAGTCCAATACCACCTGTGCAGAGTTCATTTAACAATGGATTGTTTCAGTCGATTCCACGAGCTGTGCCACACATTCATGTTTATTTGTCCAATTCGACGGTAACTTTTTAATAAGCTAAGCATTCATCTTGACTCAAGATTTCTTACAGTTACCGGATATTTAGATTGTGGGAGAAAATGATTAGTTGTTATTATCAATCATATAGGAATGTAAAACTTCGATTTTGGGAATATATTGTATATTTTACAATTATACATATTTTAACTTGTCATTTCATGTACATGTAATCCTTTTTGTTTAGGATTTTTATCAGTCGTGCCCATTTGAGATACTGCAATATCAGTTATGCTCTTAACTTTTTTAAAATATCAGTTGTTGTAACGTCCCGAGCTTAGGTCTCCGGTCCATTATCGAGGAAAATTGACCCTAACAACTTGTTGGGTACGAGCCCAAATGGACCCGTTGACAACCACCCAAAATACTTAAGCCCAAGTTATTAAGTAATAATTCCCATCACTTATAAACCACACCCACACTCCGTGAGTTTTAGATGTGGCACTATGTTTGGGGGTATGGGTGTTACAACATTCGAGCGTGCAACCGCCACTGTCACTGGGAATAAGTGATTGGCCATATCACAACGAGGACGTTGCAAATATAAGTAGGGGAGGTTGTAACACCTATACCCCCAAGTATAGTGCCAGATCTAGAACTCACGGAGTGTGGATGTGGTTTATAAGTGATGGGGATTACTACTTGACAACTTGGGCTTAAGCATTTTGGGTGGTTGTCAACGGGTCCATTTGGGCTCGTACCCAACAAGTTGCCGGGGCCAGTTTTCCTCGATAACGGATCGGGGACCTAAGCCCGGGACGTTACAAATGGTATCAGAGCGGATTTCCTCTGATAGTGGAAAGGGCTACACGAAGGGACCTAAGCCGGGAGCGTGCATCCACCACTGTCACTGGGAATAAGTGATGGGCCATGTCGCAACGAGGACGTTGCGAATATAAGTGGGGGAGGTTGTAACACCCATAACTCACAAAGTGTGAGAGTGGATTATAAGTGGTGAGAACTACTACTTGACAACTTGGGCTTAAGCATTTTGGATGGTTGTCAACGGGTCCATCTAGGCCCATGCTGAACAAGTTGTCAGGGCCAGTTTTCCTCGATAACGGATCAGGGACCTGAGCTCGGGACGTTACAATTGTACCCCCAACTTCTTGTCATTCTATCACTTGTGTCCTTCCATTACTTTAGAAGTCAATGCGTTGAACTTTACCTTAGGTTTTTCAAACCATTGTGCGGTTAAGAGGGACATAAGTATCCGAACAATCACCCTCCCACCCATCCTCCTCTTTCGGCCCCTTCGACCAAGGCAAACGAGCTTCGAGTCACAGATACCTTTGCAGGCCCCTCGTCGAGACTCAGCCTTGTTTAAAGGATCAACAACAACAAGAGAGAGCGTAGCAGAGGCAAGTGCATTACGACCATCATGAAAAAGTGGGAATAGAGCCATCAGAGTCGCTCTGGCATGAGTAATACAATCCCCCTCTTCTCTGGATCTTTCCTCCCCACTTGGAGGGGACATGACGAAGAAGGAGCGTCAGCCTTGGAAACCTCAAAGACACACCACATTGCACATAGTGTTGGATTCCCTTCCAAATGAAGCAATAGATGCGGAGGGGCTTGAGCCTCCTTCGTCGAACCATCGTCCACAACTCGAGACTGCTAGGGGTGAGGTTGCTAAAGAGGACAAGGATGGGGCGGAGGAGTAGGATGGGGCGGTGGAGGAGTTGGGTGCGGAGGAGGATGAGGGGGTGCAAGGGAGGAGCATGAGGGTAGAGGAGGACGAGGGGGGCACAGAGAGGAGCAGGAGGGTGGTGGTGGAGGAGGAGAGGTGGGGGAGGAGGAGGAGGGATGGTGGAGGAGCAAGGGCGGAGGAGGACGATGAGGGGGCATGAGTGAGGAGTAAGAGGAAAAAGGAGGACGATGAGGGGGGCAGAGGAGGAGGTTGGGGTGGAGGAGGAGGGGGCGATGGAAGAGGCCGGGGCGGAGGAGGAGGCTGCGATGGAGGAGGCTGGGGTAAAGAAGGGAGCAGTGGGATGACTTTCAACCTTTTTTAAAATCTAATTTTCCTTGTATCCCCAAAGTTAACGTCCATTCCTATTGGGTATGTATGACCAGTAACCCTAGGGGCACAAGTGATCATTGTGGAAAAAGTCAATGGCACAACTGAGATTCCAAAAAAGGGAGGGACATAACTGATATTACAATATCTCAAGTGGCACAATTGATAAAAATCCTTTAATTTATCTCTTTTTATTTTTTTCTTTGGTTTATAATTTAACGACAATAAAAAAGCAAAAGCAAAAAAAATCGGAAACATAAAGAAAAGAATAAAAAAGAATCTTGTGTATATTATCATGTATCCTTGTATATAAGAATCTCATCTAGTTTTATTTCCACAAATTTAGGAATTTTATTGGAAATAATTTATTAGTATTTTATAAAATATTACGTGTATATTATTAAAAATAAAATTGAAGAAAAAATAACACAAAATCCTAAATATCATGTGATTTAAATCTATAAAATATTTTAAAATTTATATTTTTATGTATATGGCTTTTTCTGATTTTGTAGTCTTTATGAATATTGTAAATCTCATTGAGATCTATAAATTTCATGTAAATTGTTTTTTATTTCCAGTTCTCTTTTATTTTATTTTGATTTTATTCGTATTTTCCTTTTTGGAATTATTTCATTTACTACCTAGCATCAACAACCTCTAGTCAATGGGACCCCTTCATCGGAGTTCCCCTCGCTTTGGTTCCGTCTTCCTTGATCGAGTTTGGTATGTATGCATGTGTGTGTAGCATTTCCCTTGCTCGTCCCTCAACATCATCCAATAGTTCTAAGAACAGACCCATAAACTCAAAAATCTGACCCTCTTCCACATCATGACCGATTGGACCCCTTCAACCTTAGACCACACCTCATTCGATCGAAGCTTAGCAAGATACCACGTGTCACTCCGACCTTCTGATCGCGTCATCATCCGCACTATAGTGCACCACTTGTCTCGATACCATCTATTGGATCAAGGATGTCTTACACCATCACATCGGTAGAGGATCCACATGCAAACCTCGTATGATAGGGAAAAATAGTGGAGAGGCCCCTCCTCCTTTTGAAAGTCACATGGGGGTCCCCATTATTGGTGTTTTTGCACAGAATCTCTCTAACTATTCATGACAACAAGTAAGTCCTCATTAGAGGCCTTTTAGTTTTACTTTTATTATAGAAAACTGCAGACTGATCGACATCTTGTAATTTAAATATCTTGTGTATGCTACATTTGTTATGAGGTAGTATTTTTTAAGCTTAATTAATCCTAATTATTTTTACATATTGTGGGAATTTTTTTTGGTGTGGCATTAATTATATATTAATTTTTAATGCATCTCATTAATTCAATGTCAAATACAAAAATTGTGAATATTATGAAACCTGGACTGGCTGTATTTTTTATTAGCAAACTTTTGGCATAGGTTTCACTAAATTTCATTGATAATCGAGGCCTATATAAAGTAATTAATATATTACTTATCCAAATTTTCTAGGGTGTTTCGTAAATATTTCTCAAAATTAAAAATATCCTAGATGCCTCACATTGTGCACTACATGATATGATTTCTTAAGGATATAATGTAGTGGTTTTCTATATATGAAATTAAGAACAAAAATTAGGGTCATGTTGCATTTGTACTTTTAATTGATTCATCTAATTAATTCCAAAATTTTCAAAAAAATAGTAGATTGCATTTTTCAAATTAGTCCGGATTTTTTGCTATGAAAGTAATTCATTATTGTCATTTAAAATCCAAAAATTGACTCAAAACTTCCATAACTAGTAGAATGTCCATATTAATTCCAAAAATATAAATAACATTTTCTACGTATCTCATTAAATAACATTTCTAGAAAAAAAATAAAATCAAGAATTTTAGGACTCATTTGCACAAAAAATCCTATTTTACAATGTAGCACTAAAATCCCATTAAAATTTTAAAAATTTATTTGTTTTTTTATTTTAATTGTATTTTAATAATTTAAAATACTCAAAAACACCATGAGATCATAAAGTCCAAAAAATCTATTTCCTATTTTTATTATACTTTTTAGCACCGGTAAAAATAATTAAAGAAACCCTTGCATTCATCTTTTATTATATAAAATATCACAATATGTTTTATTTATTTTCATTATTTAAAAAAAATAGTTAAAGTTCTGAAAATTTTAAAATTGAAATACAAAGTCATTTGCATCTCATATTGCATTAACGTCAATTGCATTCATGTACATTGTCTACATTGCATTAACTCATTTTGCATTTCAATTCCTCATTCACCTCATGTGAGTTGTGTATAACATTAAAATTTAAATACATCGAATTATGCTCAAGTCATATATAAAAATTCACCGCATCCTTGTGCTAGAACTTGAAATCTTATAAAGTATACAAAATACACCATGCTCTATTTACATGGATTCACATCACATATCTAATTAAGTATGGTATTTTTTATTAATAAATTTTACTCCCAACCAACATACTACAGCTCTATCAAATCAACTCAGTAAGAAAGTGATTCATCATATATTCTTCATCGTTACTGCCACAAAGTGAAGTTGTTCTTCCCGTTGGAGAATTCCAAGAAGAATGATACACCATCTAATGTGGCCTTCACCACCATATGTGCATGATATAATGTGATCTTCCTCTCCACGAATCACTCAACACCTCAATTAGATTGGACACTAATCGTCCATTTTGTGAGAACTGGAAAATTCAATCAGAGATCTAAACATTTTTTCCATAGCATGAATAGGCCATATATGAACTCCTAGATCTCCTCGATCGAACTTCGAATGCCCCCGATCTCATCGGTTCACCATAGTCATTGATTATTTGCAGTTTTAATAAATCCATAACTATTGTGTCGGGTCCTCTTGTCCACGTCGAAGATCACTCTACTACTAGTTATTGGAAATGAAATCTAGGTGTGCAAATCAACCATAGTACCCCGTGAATAATAAGAAAATCGATACGACAATAGTTTGTCACCTATTCGACCATCATATAAAAACCATTACGAAGACGAATGAGTACAACTATTTCAATTTCCTTTCTCTTCCCCTTTGATATATAGGGTAAAATAGGGCTACCCCCTAGGGGACCTAACTTGGCTCCCTGATGTATCTCCATTTCACAACCTTTATTTTTTCATTTTGGCCTTAAATGCCTAGCTAAATGCATGTATATAGTATTAATTCGTATAAAATAACACTTAATAATTGATTTGTAATCATTATACAAAATATTATATTTAATTCCAAATTCAGGAATAAAGGAAATAAAAGGAAAAAGAATGAAGTGTCAAAGACACTAAGTGACCCGAGACCCAGTCATCATGATGACTTGATCGAGAAGGAATAAAGTAGGGGGAGAAAAGGCAGAGAAATTGTACAGAAAACACCAGAAAACCCTAATTTCTATTCATCAATAATTATATTTTGGGCCTATTTTATTCTTTATTATTTATACCTAAAATCAATAAACTTTGAACATGAACATTGTACATAAAAATACAAAAAATTCAAAATTTGTTTCATTGAAAAATAATACACACTATGCCTGAGACACATAAAATAAAAAATCGAAAAGAAAAGTTTACAGACATGTACATTCTCCATATATACTGAAATTTACCAAACACACATTTATTGTTCATAAATTAAATTATCTACTTAATGAAGTTGGTTTCATTTAATTTAGCTTATTTATATTTGGCTTTTGGGCCCTCATTGTGCAATATACTAGTATATAATAATCAATATATCCATTCTCTATATTTTTGGCTTATTTATATTTTTAGATATTTGTAAACATTATACACGACACATTTCAACAATAAAATTAGAATAAATGCATAAAAATACCTTAAAATAAATAATGTATTAAAAAATATAGGTAAACTATACCTATGTATACATATACATATTTATTTAAATGAATAAATAAAATGAGAAAATACAATAAAAATATATAAAAGTGTAATTAAATAAGTTATAAATATATCATGTAAATATCAAAATAAAATCCAAAATACAAAATAAAATGTACTGAATACATGTACATATACCTATGTAATACATGTAAATATTAACACCTAATAAAAAGCATTGTAAAAATAAATGAAAATACCCTAAAAATACTACACAAATTCACAAATATTTTTCATATGTAACCAATAAATAAATCATTTACTATTTTATAATAATTTATAAGGGATTTTATTATCCATATTTTCTGGTTGATCACGTGGACCAACTAGAGACCTACAATAGTTAACCATGCGATCAATTGTACACCCTCCGCCTCCAACTTATCAGAGGTCTCATGACCTTTGACTTTTTCCAATTTTTTGGAAGAGATCCAGGGCTCGATGGCCCTCGATCCCTTCACCGAACCTCTTCACCATGCCTCCCTCTACCACGCCCACACCTTAGCCCCCACCTACTTCTTCCTCCTTGCACACCATCGCCTCTCGAACTCCACCCCACCGCATGTTTATAAAATCACCCCTTCACCCCCTTTTTGCTTTTTGATCCCCCTTCCAGTTCTATAACCCAAGAGAATCTCTTGAGGTTGAGTTAGCAATGACATCACCAATTCCCTAATCTTATCAGGGATAAAGATCTGGATTGCGGTGGTCTAAGATTCGCCGGCCACCTCCGGTGAGCTTCATCTGCTTCAAACATTAGGGCATGTTCAAGCTTCTAACCCTCGGCAATCTTACTGCATTTCTTCCCAACATCTTAAATGTAGCTTTAGTTTCGTTAATTAGCCTTTCGTTTCGCTTAATTTTAAGATTTCGAATCGCTCGAGCACTAGGCTCCAGCCTTAAATCCATCGTGACTCCACTATTTTGACCCACCATTTTCATCCTATCATCTCTCCCACTCGTTTCTCCATCAATTCCACCTGTTTCCCCTTCGATATTGCACGGATAGAAGACCACTCGAGCTCGCTACACACCCTTCACTAGAGCTCGATCATTCCATTCATCATCGTGCCATTCAGCTTCATTCAGGATCTAGAAGACCCCCTCATTGTCCCGTTGCATTTTGTCCATCTACCAGAGCTTCAAAGTACCTGGAGCACCATCTCGAAGCTCAAACCAGTAGCTCCGGGAGCTTGGACCTCTAGGCCCCTTCCAATGGGGCCCGGACTTCATCAAACCATCCTACAAACACAACACGCTCCTAGGAAGCTAAAGCGCCCATTGGTGAAGGAAGAGGAGGCTGGAACACATTAGAATCCAAGATCGAAGTTTAGGAAGAATACCTTCTTCTATGTTCTTCCAGATAGCCTCGCCGCTATCCGATCAAGAAACTAGGCCCAAATCTAATCTGGGCCCTTCATTTTAGCCAAAGTGGTACCAATTTCCAACCATAGATCGGGACATGTGGCGTGAGGGGAAGCGCCTGATCAGGCGACATAAAGGGGTTAATTACATAGCACCCTCCACTTTTTGTATTTTCAATTAAGTCCTATAAATATTAAAGTACGCTTTATATTTTGTTTGAAGATTGCACAGACCCCTTGGAACCTTTTGAATATTGTGTTTTAATCCCGTGCCAGCTCTCCTCATGTGGTGGCCCACATGAGGTGGGCAAAATGCAAGGAAGCCCTACCAGGTTCCTTTATTTGTATTTAAACCTTGAAATTTGTAAATGCGTGTTAACTTTTGGGTATTTTTGCATGCAACCTCATGTACTTTATTTTTATTACATAAATACCCCCTACCAAGCATGTAATTATTTAGTTATCTTTTTATTTTTATTAATTAGCTCGTGTGCTTGTAAAATCTTGGGACAAATATAATAAATGCTTAATATTATGCTAGCTCACGCCATATTTGTATTTTAGCATTTTGCTGCATGATTTCATTATTTAAAATTATATAAGAGTGATTTATTCCCTGTTTATATTTAATAATACAAAAAATATAAAACACCCTTTAAAATTCAAACAAAAGTTATATATTACTATATATTATAACTTCATACCAAAAATCACAAAAAATACAAAAAGAGAAATTTTAAAATTGAAAACCCTTCTAACACTATAAAAATTTGCAAAATTCTATAAAATCCAAAAAATAGTTTTTATGCTGATATTTTTATCTATATTATATAGTACATATGGAAGTTAATTATGGGAAATTTTGAACTTATTTTCTATTTTTAAAACCCAAAACAATTTGACATGTTATTATATTCCCTATTTTGATGTATATAATACATTAAAAATACCTTAAATATAGCAAAAATTACATAAAATTTCATAAAAGGACAAAATTGTAAAATCACAAAAAACAATTTAGTTTGTATTTTTTGAGTATCTATAGTTATATTTATAAATATAAACCCTATATAGACTATTTATACTATACAGTACTTATATACTTAATAATAATTTTCTAAATACCTAATATATTTTCAAACCTTTTAGAAAATAAAAAGGAACTTTCTTATTTGTATTTTGACATATTTATTATGCATTATATATATAATCTATTATATAGTGATTAATACATATAGACATATATTATATCTTTAAAAAGAAAAGGTAGCTAAAAATTCACAAAATTAAAAAGAAAATTAAAAACTAAAATTAAAAACAAAAATATAAAACATTAAAAATAATAAAAAATAAATATAATAAAAAATCCACAAACAATAAAAAAGTAGAAAAGGTAAAAAAACATTTATTGTTTAATTTTTATTAATTGAAAATAAATCACATATACCCATTGCTCTATGTGATTCGACTCTCTATGCTTATTCACTATACATATATTTTTAGAGTTAAAATAAAAATAAATTTTGACTCCGACATTTGCATTGCATTATCATACATTGTCAGTTGATTGTTTGTGAATTGGTTGATTGAAATCTGAGTACCGCGAGAGCGACCGATACAACGATTGTAGATTCGACCTTTTGAACACCACTAGCCCTCCAAGATCTGGCATTAGGATCCTTGTTCGATCTTTTCAATAAAATGGCACCGTTGCCAGGGATGAAGGTAGGATAGGATTGCACATATAGCTTGCATCATTTTCTTGTCTTTTACTTTTCTTTTATAAATAATTGTTTATCTATGTTTGACCATTTCTTTTGTTGAATTCTTTGTGAGGGACCTCATGGTGAAGGCGACTTTCTAGGAAGCTGGTGCACCGATGCTACGAGGAGATTTGCTTCTTCTTCACGAACCAATTGGAGAGAGAAAGGAATAAAGATAGAGAGAAGCATAGTTTTAGTATAGATTTTTCTTTTATTTTTGTGAGAGAGAGACCATTTATTTTTGCATTATTAATTTGTAAAAATACAGGTACATTGGACATTGCCACTCTTTGAGGTCCATTTCCTAGGTGATTGTTCACCTGCGGGCCTCATCAGTTTTGACGGTTTTTTATCTCCTTCTACACTTTTATTCTCCCTATTTTTCTTCTTATTTTTATTTGTTTTCTGTGTTTTGAGTTTTCCTCCTTTTTTCTTTGTTTTATGAAATGGGCCCTTAAATTTTAGGACTTGCTTGATCAAGTAATTTAGGCCCAAACCCTAATATATGCATGCATCTATAGCTATACGTTTGGATCTAGATCAAACTCAATATGTTCTTCACATTAATAGCAATTCTTTCTAAGGGCAATTTTAATCAGCTTTGCATTTGCATGTAGTGTAAATCTAAATTCCTTGTTTTGCATCCTACATGGAGAGAGCTGGGAAGCATTATGAGTCTTCTAATTAGGCATGCATCATTTAATACAAGGGTGAGATTTCCATCCTAATATCCACATGGCTTTTCTACTATCTCCCTCTATTTTTTTCTCATTTAGGATTTAAAGAAAAATAAAAAAGGAAACTGTTAGGCGAATATTCTAAAAAATACTTAAAAAAGATGAAAATCAAAAATTAAAACAAGGGGACTATTTAATTAACTTTGATCAAAAGTAAAATTCATAATGGACATCATTGTTTTAGGTTCATCAAGCCCTCATTATTTTCAGGTAAATTCAATATAAAGTAAGGCACGACCGGTATGGATTAGAGCAAAAAATCCAGCCTAAATACTGCCTTGTTTTTATTGGATTCATGAAGTATTGGCGCTTCTATCGTAGGTGGGTGATTAGGGCCTTGTCGACGATGGTATTCTCACCTTGTGTAGAACATCTGACCTAGTCTGAAGTATTGAGCTTAGTCCATGTACTTATGGGTGTGATTGTCTCATCGTTCCACGCCTGAGTACCCCGCTAGAGGGAAGTATTGGTTTGCCTATTGGCTTCCTCCTCTATTCTTTGGCTGAGTACTGGATCCAGACCCAATAGTATGGATTCTCTTGAAAAAGTGCATGCTACATGTTACAAAGGAAGTGGAAAGTACATCATACTTTGCTAGCAGTACTTACTCTCCTACAAGGCTAGCCTCTAAGGAATTGTTATAATATTTGTCTGAAAAACAAAAAATTGAAAGGATAAAAATAGCTGGACTCTTACAGCTTCATTTGTGTTGAGTTGATGAACCCACACTTGTATTGTGTTTGTTTGAATTAGAATTTAGGACAAAATCTAGTCATGCGTACTTGAGCCCTTTTTTATTTTACATGTTTTCATTTCTTCTTTCCCTACTCATTTTGAGCCTTCCACTATTTTCCTCCTCATCTTTTGTTCATCATCGTATTCCATTCCTCATATACTTTGCTTCTATCCAAGATGTTGACTCATGAATGGTTTAGTCGGGACCCCACTGATACCCACATTGATTCCATGAACTCAACATCTTCAATATCTTGAGGTGATTTTGAGAACCCAGTTCAGACTTTGCAAACTGATCTCCAGACTCCTCGACTTCTTCCTCTATTCAAATAAACCAGGATCACTCTTGTCCCCTATTTGCCTCTTGTGGATGAAGATCGAATTCATTTCCTATCAAATGCTCCATTCACACATATCTGGTGTTGACCCTAATTCCAGAAGATCCTTTCCATTTAGTGCACAGGTTTGCCAGTCTGATCGAGATGCATTTTCATATATAGATCAAGTGCCAATCCTGGACCCCGTTCGGATACAATCCTTTGAGTCTGTCTGAATTAGAGATGGATCCTCAGGGAAAATGGAAGGGACCGTGTCAACCAGATCGGGGACAACCAGATCATAACACCATGAAGCACAGTTGCTCATATCTATACAATCTATTCAACAATAGCTGACAGATTAGGTATTTGCCTGGGTCACCTTCTGGGACATGTTGAATGATCTGAGGAGAGAGAAAATAGAGGAGGAGGAGGAGTAGGTGATGACGAACAAGAAGATGGACATCATGGAGGACCTGTAGATGAGGCAATGAGAGAGGCTCCCAAGCCTACTCTCAAAGAGACCTTATAATTTGGGCTCTGTCCAGATGACAGAGTGGATACATATCCTTGTAGTCCATAGACATTTTTAAGTTGAAGCCTCAATTTTTGGCGCTTCTTACCTCTTTCCATGGGAACACTAATGAACGTCAAATTCACCTCTTTAATAATCAATAATTGTTGTAGTAGAGGAGACAAATTCAGTTAAGCAAAAACCACAACCTTTGAATGTTGTGGAATATTTTTACTTGGCAAGTCTACCAAGGTCGAACACAGGGACACGACTACTTAATTTAGTTATCGAATTTTGATTTATGAAGTACAATGTGAGTTAATTTTAGTTTCAGGTCCATATGAAAAACTATGCAATTTACAAAGCAATACTAAGATGCATGCAATTTTTAGTCGGTTTTTATGCAATTATAAAGTGATGGATGCAAGGTTACATGTATGCTAAATAAAAGAATGCCAATATACTCGACAATTATGAGCATCATACTAGAAATAGAAATCAGGGTCAATTTGATCACAACGTGAAAAGCAATCATCAAATCCAAGCAAGAACAAGAAGATCAGGGTCTCATTTATCACATAAAAATCACTTCATTAAAAACAGTGGTGAATGAGAAATTTAAACATGCAACGATGTAGAGGGCAAAATAAGGATCAAAACGACACTAAAATCATGCAATTTGGACCTACGATGCTCAAGTTATGCTAAAAACAATGCAGGGGCATAATTGAAATAAAAAAAGCAAGAAAAATAAAGGATAAATATTACATTTAGGTCCCTAGAGGGATCTAAATGCAAATAAAAGAAACTGCTTGGGCCCCTATGTAATTTTTCCATGGCGTGGGGGCATTTCTATAATTTCAGAAAAGTTTGAGGGCCTCCCTGTAAAATACCCAGGCACACACGTGAGGTACGTGCATGGGGACCATTCTGCAAATACCAAAAGTGTCAGGGTCTTTCTTGCAATTTTCCCAAGCCCTTACGTACATCGCACGTGAGGCACCTAGGCTTGGGAGGTTGTTGTGGCTCGAGACACGTGGTAATCGATGGTGGCTCGATTGTGGCTCGATGAACCCGAGCCTATAGGTTAGGCATGGAGGCTCGGTCCACCACGTGTTGTCTTCTAGGCCGCCCGATCAGGATGATCGGACGGCACGTGTATCGTCATCCTCCGCTGCAGGTCACCGGAGAAGGCAGGGCTCTAGCGACCTGCCTTCAGCTCCACCCCACCTCGCAAGGTCCTCAAGTGGTCGTGGAAGCTTTCTGGAGGTCCAGCGGATGTCCTGGAGCTGAGATGAGGCTCCACGGTGGATTAGAGGTGACGCTCGGTGAAGCCTCGCCGGAGGCGAGGAGCTCGAAGGTGCTCCGATGCTAACTTTGATAATTGAAGATCCTGCAGGTGTTAGTCGATAGCCGAAGCATGCGCAAGTGAAGTGCGAGTGCAGTGAGGTGAGTGGGTGGGCCAGGGAGGCGATGAGAGAGGTGGCCGGTGGCTACTTCTCCGGCGGAGCAGGAGAAGAGGGGAGTCGGAGCGGGGGGAGGATCTGGAGAAGGGAGAGGGGATCCGCGTGAATGAATGATGGATGGAGAAGCTCAGGGGGAGGTCAGGTGAGGGTGAAGGTGAGTGATAAGGTTGAGAAAAATCAATGAAAGGAAGGGGGAAGGAGAGACCTCGTCGGAGAGGGGAATCCGGTAGCGGAGAGGCTTGGGCTGAGGCTCAATGAGCCTCGGGTCGTCGCCCGGCGAGGTCAGCCGGGCCTCGGGGCTCGACGGAGCCTGATGGCATCTGCTACTCGGCGGAGGAATGCCGAGGGTCGACCCCAGGCTCAACCCATCGTCGCCTCGACATTCTGCATCTCCGCTGTCACCGGAGGAGTGGAGGAAGCTAGGGTTAAGCCCAAGAATGGTGGACATCGTGACCGGAGGCGGTGGGCGAGGCTTTATAGGCGGAGAGGGTCGGGCGGTTATGTGGTGATGGGGAGGTTTCGACGGGGTTTTAATGGTGGAGGAGTAATGGTGTAGGAAGGATGGAGGTTACGTGGGGAAGAAGGAAGAGAGAGCTGTGAGGGGGAGGCGTTAGGAGATGGAGAGGTGGCCGGAGTCGCCTTCCAAAATAGGAAGGGGGTAGTGGTTTTGGCGAGGCGTAACGGCTGGGGACGGGGACTTCGTAGGAAGGAGACGACCTATTGGCCGTTGGATCGTGGGATCCAACGGCTTTGAGGAAGGCGCCAGTGGAGGGTTCAGACTAGATCGTAGGATAAGATCCAGTGGTGGAGATCATGGCGCGGATGAATGGATAAGATGTCATCAGGGGGAGAACCAATAGTGGGAGAAAAAGGAATGGCGTGGCATGCGGATAGGCATTGGATGGTATAGCGATTGGATGGCTATTGAGAAGGTACGACGTGGCGTGTGTGAGGCTGTAGGATAAGGATGAGATCGGAGGGCTGGCGTTTAGGCGCTATACAATGGCAGAGATTCAATCTAGGAGCTAGATCCGATGGTTGGGAATGAGGCGACGATGGAGGGCTCAGATGAAGGCGAGAAGAAGAAGATCTAACGGCCCCGATAGGCGCCGGGTGTCTAGAGGGGAGGCGGGCCACGTGGACGCTCCAGAGAGCGCCACGCGGCCCAATCGGAAAAATTCAAAGTAAAATTACAAAGAAAAATAGAAAAGAAATAGTTAGAGGCAAAATTAGGAAAAAGTCAAAACATAAAAGTTGCTCGTCTCGATGAGATCTACAACTTTTATGTTGGTCAAAAAGCCAAAAGAGGTCATTTGTACAAAAAGCACTTTTGGGGGTACTTTTAAAGGGGATAAAAAATATCGATTTTGTGGTTTTGAGATGTTTTTGTATATTTTAGTATCTTTTAATGGTTAGTGAATTATAGAAAACTTATATTCCTAATTTTTAGGGGTTTTTTTGATGATAAAACAAATACAAATAAAAATAATGAAAAATTAAATACAATAATTTAATGGTAAATTGTACACAATATAATACAGGATAATAACAAAGAATTGATGTGTATTTTTATTGGATTGATTAAGCAGGGGGCTTAATTAGCAGTTTTTAGCATGATGAATACGAGATTCATCATATCCCTATACTTAAACCATGCTCGTCCTCGAGCATCTAAAGAATGAAGGAGTCGGATTAATTCCTGACAGTGCGCGTGAAAAATTCAAGGCTCAATCTTTCGAAGACCCTTAATTTAAGAGATCCTAAAATTCCGGGTTTATCCAAGCCTTAGTCAGAAGAAATCCAACTTCTCTGATTATCAGACTCTCTTTTTGTACATATAATATAAGGATATGACATTTAGTGTACTGTATTTCATGAGAGCCGAGTCGATGCATCACTCAAAGTTCCAGTCCCAAAGACTCTCCTCTAGACCTAATCCTCAATACTAGGGAATAAGTCTATTCTTGCTTCAGTCAACCGTCTCATTAGTTTGTCAGACTTGAAATGTTGATGGACGGTCAGATGATGGAGGTAATGGGATTGTGTCTATTTTTCTCACCCTCACATTGGAACAAGGGGCCTCTCGAGTGCCTTTTACTCAACACATGTAAATTTTTATACTGTTGATCAATGTGTCTGTCAAGAGAGTTGGAGTCGTCTGCACTTGTTTTTCTGGGAGTACACTGAGGTGTGTCTTTTCTGAGTATCTAAGATACCTTCGACACCCAGACTTGTATCGCTTACGATGCGGGGCCCTTTTTGTGGTGTCAGCCCGACTCCTTGGTCCTAATTTGCGCTTGGTCCAAGTGGACACTTTGAAAATGTTTGGGAGCGCTCGCCATTGGTGGAAGCTCATTTGTAATTTGACTTTGGATGATAGAGATTTTCTTTGACATTTCTTTTTCTTTTCTTTTGTTGGCTAGCTCCTCTGCTTTTACCAAAAGTTGGCGCACACTGATCAACAATTTTCATTAAGTTTCATCACACCCTGGCACTTAGGTCATTTATCAAAGAGGTAGCATATGAATCTTGTTCACATACTGGCTAGGGTTTTGCTGACACTCAGGTTTTCTGCAGCCTTCATTAACTTTATCCCATCCTCGAATATCATCAGATCGGGTCTAAACTCAAATCTCTAGTCCCAGTTCCTCAAGTGATATCTCAACTCATCTCATCAATCATGCAGTTGTGGAAGTGACTGTGCTGATCATATTCTTTTGAAAGTAGAGTAAAGAGTGCAATATAACGCTCAAATCTTTCAAACTAGGGAAGTGTGGATATTTAAGCTTAAAACCCTAATGACTAAGGCATGTTAACTCAGACTCTCAAGATCACAGAAATCAAGTGTCCTCAAAATCCTTAAGCCTTGAGTGAGTGTGGATGTGTCATGAATACACCAACTCCTTAGGTTAGTGATTTTTTTGTGTGAATTTTGGCTTTTACAGATTTTTATGGGTTTTAATTTTTTTTCTTTTTCTTTTCTTTTTTTTTGATTCCTCGGAGAGACAATGACTGGCCCATGCTCAAATAAAAATATCAACTCTCAGCAGTATGGGCATAAGTACGGGCCGAGACCCGTGTTACTTGAGGATGGGGCCATATGCGTTATCCTCTAAACCACCCACTCTGCTAAGGGAGACCGACGTTCCCTCACTGAAAATGTCTACTAAGCCTAGTAGTCAGCATCAAATTCCAAGAAAGTTTTTTTTACAGGAATAATTATAAAAATTAATCCCTCAAATTTAATAAACAACTTTTACAGGTTTTTACAACACTCAGTCCAAAACCCAGCCTGAAAACAAAATTTAAAAAGTTTTAAAAACACGAGCTAAGGCTAAAGTAAATATATAGTAATATACGGTATACCCCCCTATACTTAAATTTTTCTATGTCCTCATAGCACAAGTGCCATGAAGCCAAGGCTCGATTCAAATATAGGGTGATATAGCGGAACTGAGGAGGAGGATCCTCCTATACTCAGGTCAATATTGACCTAAGTACAAGAAGACTGAATGAGGGAGGGATAAGCAGGCAGGTCCCCCTATACTTGGCTACAAATAGCCTAAGTAAGGCCTGAATTAGGGGGGGGGAGAGTGTTCTATGATACAAGGGTGAGGGGGTTCATGAAATATACACACACACACACACAGAGAGAGAGAGAGATAGAGAGAAAGAGAGAGAGAGTTAATATACAGAGGGGGATGGGGGTGGGGTGAGGTGAGTGTGTATGTGTAAGTGTGCGTATGTGTGGGGGGGGAGGTAGATCATCAAGTGATCTACTCTTTTTTTATACAACATGCAAAATTGGAAATAAATATGCAGATGCAAGTTTATTTTACAATATGCAATGCAATCTGTCTGATAAAAATCCTCAAATTCCTTCACAATGTCTTTTACGACCTCTTCAGCGGAAGCTCCCGACTTTACGCCTCCATGAGGATCAAGCGTCCTCGATCATCATGGGCCCTGCCACAAAAGATAAACGTTAGAACACTTAGAGAAATTAATCAGCAAATAAGATGAAAAAAATGATGCATGAAAGGAGGACCTAAAATATTTGAAATTAATCAACAAATAAAATCAAAAATCTAATAATTAAGTTAAGCTGCATCCCTGGCAATGGCGCCATTTGATGAACGTCAAATTCACCTCTTTAATAATCGATAATTGTTGTAGTACAGGAGGCGAATTCGGTTCAGCAAAAACCACAACCTTTGAATGTTGTGGAATATTTTTACTTGGCAAGTCTACCAAGGTTGAACATAGGGACACGGCTACTTAATTTAGTTATCAAATTTTGATTCATGAAGTACAATGTGAGTTAATTTTAGTTTCAGGTCCATATGAAAACTATGCAATTTACAAAGCAATACTAAGATGCATGCGATTTTTAGTCGGTATTTATGCAATTATAAAGTGATGGATGCAAGGTTACATGTATGCTAAATAAAAGAATGCCTATATACTCGACAATTATGAGCATCATACTAGAAATAGAAATCATGGTCAATTTGGTCACAACGTGAAAAGCGGTCATCAAATCCAAGCAAGAACAAGAAGATCAGGGTCTCATTTATCACATAAAAATCACTTCATTAAAAACAGTGGCGAATGAGAAATTTAAACATGCTACGATGTAGAGGACAAATAAGGATCAAAATGACACTAAAATCATGCAATTTGGACCTACGATGCTCAAGTTATGCTAAAAACAATGCAGGGGCATAATTGAAATAAAAATGCAAGAAAAATAAAGGATAAATATTGCATTTAGGTCCCTGAAGGGACCTAAATGCAAATAAAAGAAACCACCTGGGCCCCTATGTAATTTTTCCATGCGCGTTGGGGCATTTCTGTAATTTTAGAAAAGTTTGAGGGCCTCCCTGTAAAATACCCAGGCACGCACGTGAGGCACGTGCCTGGGGACCATTCTACAAATACCAAAAGTATCATGGTCTTTCTTGCAATTTTCCTAAGCCCTCATGTGCGTCGCATGTGAGGCACCTAGGCTTAGGAGGCTGTTGTGGCTCGGGACACATGGCAATCGATGGTAGCTCGGTTGTGGCTCGATGGACCTGACCCTATAGGTTAGGGCATGGAGGCTCGGTCCACCACGTGTCGTCTTCTGGGCCGCCCGATCAGGATGATCGGACGACACCTGTATCGTCATCCTCCGCTGCAGGTCACCGGAGAAGGCAAGGCTCCGGCGACCTGCCTTCAGCTCTGCCCCACCTCGCAAGGTCCTCAAGTGGTCGTGAAAGCTTTCTGGAGGTCCGGCGGATGTCCTGGAGCAAAGACGAGGCTCCATGGTGGATCAGACGTAACACTCGGTGAAGCCTCGTCGAAGGCGAGGAGCTCGAAGGTGCTCCAATGCTAACTTCGACCATTGAAGATCCTACAGGTGTTAGTCGATAGCCGAAGTGTGCGCAAGTGAAGTGCTGTGCAGTGAGGTGAGTGGGTGGGGCCAGGGAGGCGACGAGAGCGGTGGCCAGTGCATACTTCTCCGTCAGAGCAGGAGAAGAGGGGAGTCGGATCAGGGGGAGGGTCTGGAGAAGGGAGAGGGGATCCGCGTGAATGAATGATGGATGGCGAAGCTCAGGGGGAGGTCAGGTGAGGGTGAAGGTGAGTGATAAGGTTGGGAAAAATCAAAGAAAGGAAGGGGGAAGGAGAGACCTCATCGGAGAGGGGAATCCGGTGGTGGAGAGGCTTGGGCTAGGGCTCAATGAGCCTCGGGTCGTCGCCCGGTGAGGTCAGCCGGGCCTCGGGGCTCGGCGGAGCCTGATGGCATCCGCTACTCGACGGAGCAATGCCGAGGGTCGACACCAGGCTCAACCCATCGTCGCCTCGATGTTCCTCCCCTCTGCTGTCACCGGAGGAGCGGAGGAAGCTAGGGTTAAGCCCAAGAATGGTGGACATCGTGACCGGAGGCGGTGGGCGAGGCTTTATAGGCAGAGAGGGTCGGGCAGTTATGTGGTGAAGGGGAGGTTTTGACGGGGGTAGTAATGGTGGAGGAGTAATGGTGGAGGAAGGCTGGAGGTTACACGGGGAAGAAGGAAGAGACAGCTGTGAGGGGGAGGCGTTAGGAGATGGAGAGGTGGACGAAGTCGCCTTCCAAAATAGGAAGGGGGTAGTGGTTTTGGCGAGGCATAACGGCTGGGGACGGAGACTTCGGAGGAAGGAGACGACCTGTTGGCCGTTGGATCGTGGGATCAAACGGCTTGGAGGAAGGCGCCAGTGGAGGGTTCAGATTAGATCGTAGGATAAGATCCAGCGGTGGAGATCATGACTCTGATGAATGAATAAGATGTGATCAGGGGGAGATCCAACGGTGGAGAAAAAGGAATGGCGTGGCATGCAGATAGGCGTTGGATGGTATAGCGATCGGATGGCTATGAAGAAGGTGCGACGTGGCGTGCGTGAGGCCGTAGGATAGGGATGAGATCGGAGGGCTGGCGTTTAGGCGCTATACAACGGCAGAGATTCAATCTGGGAGCTAGATCTGAGGGTTGGGAATGAGGCGGCGATGGAGGGCTCAGATGAAGGCGGGAAGAAGAAGATCCAACAGCCCAGATGGGCGCCGAGTGTCGAGAGGGGAGGCGGGCCACATGGACGCTCCAGAGAGCGCCACGTGGCCCAATCAGAAAAATTCAAAGTAAAATTACAAAGAAAAATAGAAAAAGAAATAGTTAGAGGCAAAATTAGGAAAAAGTCAAAACATGAAAGTTGCTCGTCTCGACGAGATCTAAAACTTTTATGTTGGTTAGAAAGCTAAAAGAGGTCATTTGTACAAAAAACATTTTTGTGGGTACTTTTAAAGGGGATAAAAAATACCGATTTTGTGGTTTTGAGATGTTTTTGTATATTTTAGTATCTTTTAATGGTTAGTGAATTATATGACAACTTATCTTCTAATTTTGGGGTTTTTTGATGATAAAATAAATACAAATAAAAATAATGAAAAATTAATTACAATAATTTAATTGTAAATTATACACAATATAATACAGGATAATAACAAAGAATTGATGTGTATTTTTATTGGATTGATTAAGCAGGAGGTTTAATTAGTAGTTTTTAGCATGATGAATACGAGATTCATCAAATGCTAATGAAGAGTCGTATATTCATCTCCAACAATTCTCTCGCATCTATCGCACCACTCACTATCCTAACATCCCATTAGGTGTAGACAAGATGATTGCATCCCCCTTCAACCTTCAGGATAATGTTTTATATTGGTTTAATAACTTGGGGAAGGTCGTGACGACATGGGTGGAACTTAAGTTTGTGTTTCTTCTAGAAATGCTTTCCTTTAGGTCATTTGAACTAGATGTGAGCGAGGATCAACAACTTCTCCCAGGGACCACATGGGTCCATTCATGAAGCATAAAAAGGTTCCATGATTTACAAGAGAAGTGCCCCCACTATGATATTCCTTGGACAAACCTGGTCCAACACTTCTTTGGGGGCCTGACTCCAAAAAGTTAGAGGCTTGTTGATGCCTCATGTGGCGGATCTCACTTCAACAAGGATGAAGATGTCATCTGCCAAATATTTGAAGAAATAGGTAAAGGAGAGGCTTCATTGTCTTCTTCCTATGCATAGCAAAGACAGCCGCATATTCGCCACAAGCCAGTGAACATGGCGACATCTAGTGAAGTGGATAGAGATGAGAGTTCCAACCTGAGTATCATAGGGAGTTACCTGTCCAAAGTCGATATGGTCAAGAAGTGATCATAAGACCTTGAGAAGTTGTCCATGATCGAATAGAGATCCCAGCATCTGGACGAGCTGGATCAGATTTCTAAGTAGTTGGAGCTATTGGTCAGCACCATAAACGTCGTCTATTCTGCAAGTCCAATAGCCACAGCTCCTGTTGAGCAAAAAGAGCCACCATCGCCATATCAACCTTAATCAAGTTCAGGTCAGCCTCAGGTCTAGCACGTACATTATTGTAGGCACCTGACCAATCACCACAACACTTGTCTCAACAGTTTGTTCTTTACTAGCCAAAGCCCCATCCCTCATCAGATGTAGGTCCATTTTTTCCATCACCACCCAAAATCCAAGAACTGAACAATATCTGGAACAATGATGTACAATTGGCCCGCCCAAGCAGACAACAACAGTGCCAATCATCCTTTATCAGGTCATATCACCAACCATCAGGTGGGAGGTTTGTCCAGAACCACCAACCTCTACAGAAGCAGTCTCTACCATATCAGAATACTGTTGAAGAGGATTTTGCGAGGGTTTAAAAATATCCTCACTTAAAAAGAGAAAATAGGGAGTGTCGTTGAAGCAACCGCTCACAAAACTCAACTTCATACAATAATTAACCCTCAATAGATATAGCAGTGAAAAACAAAACAAATGTGGAGTTAAAATTTATTATAACTCTATAGATGTATGTATAGGTGTAAGTATGTGTAGAGTGTCGAAAACATGGAGCAAAAATGATAGATCGGGAAATCGAATTCCAAAATTTATCCTTCTTTCTTGTCTTTTTTATTTTCTTTTTGTGTGGATTTTAATTTTATATTTTTTATGGATTTTAATTTTTATATTTTTTTAATTACTTCTTATTTCTAATTTTTAATTTTTATATTTTCTGATTTTTAGTTTTCTTTTTCTTTTTAACATATAATATAGGCATATTTAACTATATATAAACTATATAGGGTAAAATAATTATAAATACAACTACAATTATCAAAAATAGAAAAATAAAATAATATTGGGTTTTCTATAATTTTATACTATTTTGTGATTTTTTAAGGATCTTTACTAAGTTTTATATATTTGTAAAGTCAAAAACATTCCAAAAATATGGATTAAATAAATAGACTGAATTGATTTGAAGATTAAAAATAGCAAAAAGTGTCAAAAATACTCCAAATCATATTTAATATATAATAAATAATATAAAGAAAAATAGAGAATAAATTTTTTTTGAATTTTTCGTGATTTTTTATATTTTTATAAAGGATTTTGGATCTTTTATATTTTAAGTTATTTTCTTTTTCTATTTTTAGTGGTTTTTGGTATGGAGTTGTAAAATACTATAATACAAGAAAATATAATTTTTTGAAAATTTCAAAAAGGTTTTATGTTTTTATGGGTTTTTTACTTCAAACATGGACTTTTCATGCAATTTTTATTATTTTAGAAATAGTTAAATGCCTAAATACAAAATAAAAAATATGCATGAAAGTGTATGCTAGCAGGAACTTAACCTATTTTGCATATTCTAATAAATAGAAAACAACGACAAAAATGCTTGAACTAAAAAGGGTATTTTTACAATTAAAAATAATGAAAAGGGTAACAATGTAAATATCCTGAAGTTTTATAACTAATATTAAAAGATAAACAACTAAATGTAAACACAATAAGGCACAAGTGCCTCTATGCAAAATGGCCACCTCACATGCGAGAACACATGAGGTGACATGGCACAGACTGAAAGCAATATTAAATAAGCACATAGGGTTCCTTGTAAATTTTACAAAAATATTAAAGTGTGCAAAATATTTTACAATACTAAAATATAATCATAAAAGGCAGATGGCTAGATGTACAATTTACCCCCAAGGGCGCAGAGGTGGACGGCTCTCATCGTCTCACTAATCCATGTGTCAGCCTCCCCACGCACGATGACGCTTCGTGTAGGGATGTCCAGGATTAGATCCTGCACGAGGATCCAACAATAGAGTAGCACTCTTCAATCTGACTCCTATTGCATGATCTGGAAGGCGGTCTTGATCGGACGACTTTTGAAATACCAGGAAGAATAGAAGATGAACTCGTGCTTGGCAAGTTTCGATTCAATGTTGTGTGCTTCTTTGATGACCAGAAGCTCAACCGATGGTCTCTTAACATTGTTACAGCCTTCCCAAGGCTCCTGGAGGTCTCAAAAGTGTCTGGGGCTCGTTGATCAAGACCTGGAGCTTGAAGGTTTGACGGAGGCCCCATGAGTTGTTCTTGGAAAAAATCGATCCTCAGATGGCCCTTCAGAACTTGTAATGATGATACAAATAATGACGGGACACGAGGGAAGGTTCTGGAAGTTATTGGCAGAGGTCGAAGGCGGAATAGTGAAGGGGCGATGAGGTTCGGTGATGGCGAATGGTATTGACCTCTAAGGTCCATATCGATGGTCGATCTGGGTGGACGAGTGGAGCGAACGGTGAAGTAGAAGGGCTTGAAAATGGTGGCACTTGGCGGGTCGGAAACACGGTGTGATAGTGAATGATAGTGGCCAGAGCTCTAGAGCTCCGACGAAGCTTAGCACCTATTCTAGGCTAAAATAGTAATTAAAACACTAAATGAGGTGCTTAAATCGAAACCTAAGATTTTTACAGGGTACCTAAAAAGCAAAGGAAATCGAACCTCAAGTGACCAAAGATCACGAGATGGACATCGACGACCAAGATGATCAGAGATGGTGGGAACCACTCCTACTCTGCTCCTTCCTCATTGCAATCTGATGAATCACTGACTCTCACTCTTTGTTCTTTTATTTTAGCTATTTATCTTGGCAAAGCATCATGTAAATAGGTGTAAATACAATAAGTTAGCATTTTGCATGCATGTGTTACCTTTGTGTATTTGGCATGTATTTGTGTAAAAATAAAAGAATAAAGGAAAAGAAAGGGAGAGAGATATTTAGAATAAGTACAGAGTGACCTGAACCCCAAGAGAAGGTCGAACCTTGACCTGATCGCCAAGTAGAGAGAGATAGGGCCCATTCTATATTGTTTATATTACTTATATCTTTAAATAATTATTTGGGATAAAATAAAAATAATTATTCTTTTTACCTCCTTGTATATATTCCTAAAAATAAAATAAAATAAAAATCAGAAAGATAAAACAAAATAAAAATAAAACCCTCTCTCTCACTTGTACAAAATACATGTATATCACTCCCTATTTATTCTATACTTATTAATAAATCATAAAATTAAAAAAATTATTTTATACTCCTAAAAATATGTTGAAAATAAATAAAATATAAAATTAGGGTATTTATGTAAAAATAACAAAATAAAAATACTTGTACATGATACATAGGTATATTATACCTATATAATACTATATAATGTATATAGACTAATTTATTTCTCATAAAAATAATTAAAAATCATAGAAAACTTCCTTGAAAAATAATAAACATTTCTCATTTTATTCATTTTTTAATTTAAATCCATTTATTATTTTTAAAACAATTTCCTTTATTTTTCTAGCAGTTTTGTCGTGTAGTGTCTTTTGTCCTTTTCCCTGCCCCTTCTGATTGGGCCACGTTGGAACGTTGACCCCAGTCAACTGGTCCCTGTGGACCCAGCCCGCGTCGAGTCAGGTTTTTGGCCGACTTTCTCCGAATTTTTGAGACCTGACCCGACCTCCTCTTCGCCCAAACCTTTGCTTCGATTCGAGGTGGTGGATCCCTAACCCTCGCTCGATGATCCTTGGATCAATATGCGCCTCGGTTCACAGGTGCCTCCCCAATCTTTCTGGACCCTCGCGTGTATATAACCTACATGACCCCCTCCTTTCCAACACCTTTTGTCTGTGCTACTTCTTCCGTTGCACCCGTCTCCCTTTCCTAGAGTGACAACAAGAGAGAGAGAGAGAGGGGACGAAGAGAGCATATCATGCATGAAAACCCTAGGTCCGACGAGCTTTGCCTCCGCTCCACCGCAAGGAGCTCCAGCCTCTGGCAGCACCGACCATCGAGGCCAAGATCCCGTGGATTGTCGTCCAAACTCCCAGGCGTACACGTCCATCTTCAGGTAGCTCCTTTACTGCTTCTCGTCCATTAAATTCATCTCTTCATCGCCGAACAAAGCACTTCCGACGAGCCTCTGTTCTCCTCATCTCCACCGCACCCTGATTTAACTTTGCGTCGCTTCAACACCCTCTCACTTCTACGATCGCTCCACAACCTCCCACGAAGCTCCAATCAACAGATTGGAGTTGTCTTAGTAGGATCCATCTCCCACTTTGTAGTGACCTACTCCATTCACCAATCAACCTGGTTTGCGACACATCTGAGTGTTCTAACCCATGTCGGGGCTACACTCCGAGCAAGAACCATCCTTCAGTAGGGATTAGACGCATCCAGACCTCATATGGAGGCCTCGAAAGGTTGGGAAAGCTCCTGAATGACTGTGTCCCTCCTGAACCCCTCTCTTGGTCTAGGACCCATCAGAGCCCCTCCTACAACTGCAGAATGAGCTCCCCTTTATATTCCACATCTCCGCAACCTGAGCAAACACCGAGGCACGCACCATCGATGCCAGAAACTCGCCGGAGGCGAGTTCTTCCAAACTGCCCCTCCGTCGTCTGATCAGAGCCCCTCCTCCAGTTCTAATCTCCACCACTTATCAACGGGGGAGCTTCTGATCGTTTGATCCCTCTGGGGATCTTATCAGTGCCGTCGATCGCCGAAGTGGTACCAGCCGATCTCAGCCGTTCATCTTTCAGTGGACCTCCTCGTGCCGTTGGATCGCCGCATATAATAAAGGGTAATTTGCACTTAGGCCCTTTTCTTTCCTATTATTATTATTCGGTCATGTAAATATTGGTAGCAGTTTAAAATAGTTTGGTAACTTTGCAGTCCAACCCTTGCACTTTTCCTTATTTGCATATTAGTCCTTTATGATTGAGCTCACATGCGATATCACGTGTATAGTGGTGTTTTTGCATGATATACCCTTGTATTCTTGATTGTTATGTTTCGAATATAAGTTTTGGATATTTGTAGTTATACCCCTGTGCATGTGAATATTCTACCTGTGTGTGAATTTATTGGACAAATTGCAAGTTTATCCATGGGCTTTTAATGCCTGTTACAATTTGGCCCTAGAACTTTCATATATTTGCAAATAGGTCCCTATATATTATGTGTGTTGTTTTTAATCAAATAATTACTAAATCAACTCCAAAAATTCCACAATTAGCTCATGCTAACATGTAAGATTTATGGTAATTTTTGTGATGCAATTTAGTTATATTTGATATTTTCTAAAAATAAAAAAACCCAAAATTGGTCTGTTTTTTTATAAAATACATAAAAATTAGAAAAAGTGTCTGAAAATTTCTATAAAAATTTGTGTGGGTGCTTGTATATGCTTTGTATTCAATAGCATTTTTGTCTGAAAATCCTTTATAAAAACCCAAAAATTACAAGAGACTACAAATCTTATAAAAATCTTTAAAAATTTTAGAAAAATAAAAAAAGGTTTTCAGTTGTTATAGCTAGATATTTTTATTTCCTTTTTCATAAAGATAACGCCCAAGACTTTAAGGCATTTTTGATATTTTAAACTTGCCTTTTAGTCCAGGCTGTACATTGTCTCATTATTTTGTTCTCCTTTTATTTTTATAAAATCATATAAAAATAAAAAAAATACCAGAAAATTGCCAAAAACATCTGCACATTTGAAAAACATAAAAACATTTTTATTTCTAATTTTCGAGCATTTTTATTCTTAATAAAAAATGCTCAAGCTTGTTTCTCTTTATTTTCTTGCTTTGTTTTCTTATTTTGAAAATATAAAAAAATATATATTGCAAATTAAAAACCACAAAAATATGTTTTTGTTCCTCTGAATTCCAACTACTTCGTACATTTCCGTGTTGCTTGTGTTCAACCCTAGTCGCTATACCGGGTTATATAAATAGCGGAGACCGCTAACATTGATTTTTTGTGCTTGCTTGTTTTGTTTGTGTGGTATTAATTTTTCTTGTTGGCTACGCCTAGTGATTCAGGTCGCAACGACCTTTGACATTAATTAACTCGAGCTACCGGTCCAGTCATCAGAATGGCATCGTTGTCGGGGAGCATGGCTTACTAGTCGCTTTTCAACCTTTTTATTTTTATTTTTATTTATTTTTTATCTCTATTTGTTACAACAATTTTTTGACCGGCTTTTTGTTTCTCTTTCTATGCGAGGAACTTCCCGAGGATACTTTGTAGGAGACAAATGCCCTAGGAGGAGCAGGAGCAGCAGGAGACAGTTGTAGTTTTTTAGAGAGTAGATTAGCTTTGTTTATGTCCAGCATTTTGTTATTGTTGTAAAAACTTAGACTCTGGACCCTCAAACTTTCTTTGGACTTGATCATATATTGGGGTCTGTTTTGCCGAGCACTAGTGTGCTCGAGGGACCTCACCTTTTTTTTCGTTGGTTTTGATTTTCTTCGCCTTTTATTTCTTTTGATTCTTGAAGAATTTGGCCCTTAGATTTAGGAATTTATGTGATTATGAAGTAATTCATTAAGGCCCAATCCCTAACTGTTTGCCTGCACCTCTAGTTCATAATTGAACCTTACTAAAAAACATTAATAAAAAGTTAACTTGGTCGCTTGAGAAGTCACATGCCGCTAGAGGCAGTATACAACACGTGCAGGATCCGTTGTGGCGGACACCGATTGGCATCAGAGACCGGACTTAGACCTCTTTCTCTGACCAGTTAGCTGTTGCTCTTCGCAATCCTAGAAATTGCTCGTCTAAGGCTATTTTCTTCTTGCATCATTTAGATTAGTTTACATTTCTGTCTTTAATTTATGCGTGGATCACCCTGCATGTAGAGTGTTGGCGACAGGTACACATTTCTGACTTTGCATGCATCATAAGTTTTGATCGCATCAGCTTTTCCGACTACTCCCCCCATTTTTGGACTTTAAATAATCAGGAGATCGAAAAATTTGTTAGGCATTTGTTTGATTATTGAAAAATACTCAAAAAAGAGATAACCATAAAATTGGGCCTGCTAGACAAACTTGATCCTAAAAGACACTTCATTTAAATATCTGTCTTGGGAGAGTCATCCCCTCATTCTTTGGTTTGCTTGCATGAGAGAGTGACCCACACACTAGGCTAGAGCCACACCTAAACTCTCGTTAGACTACTAGTCTTGGGGTTAGTCGTTCTCTAGTGAGGATCGCTTCGGTCTTCGGTAAAGCAAGCCGCGATATCCTTAATAGAGTGAGTTGATCGGGTAGCCAATAAATGGTCTGCAACTTGTACTGGCTCAGACTAGCTTTGGGATTGGGCCAATCTTTTTGGAGAATCGGGTACCTAACAACTTGCTTAATCGCCCTGCTAGACTGAATTATCACCTAAATAAAATTGAAAAGATAAATAACCGAACCTTCACGGTCACCAACTCCGCGTTGCGTAGGTGAATTGGGGGTTTGATTGCTGATCTTATTTGTTTCCAGATCTCATCCACACTTCTTCCATATCACAATGATGGGACGGAGATCCCTTAGGCAGCCTTTGGTTGAACTGCTCTCGAGCACTCCTACCCATTCATCTAGGCAGGTTCCAGAGAGCCTAGAACCACTCTTCGAACCTGAGTTCGATTCTGCCATGTTCCCCCTTCACCACCCTTCTTCCAGTCCTGAGGTGCCTGAGCAGAGACCAACACAGATATTTATTCATTTAACGGCACCTGAGTTGGCATGTTTTACCTTTATAGAGACCCAAGAGACGACTAGCAGTGAGGAGTACACTGGTGGACAACCCTAGAGTACCACATATGTTCTAGACTAGGTTGCCATCAACAACACGCTTTTAGCCACGCCGGAGATGATGTAGAGGCTAATTTGAGACCAGGAGCCTTCATGGTGGAGGTGCGTAGAGAGATGGCACAGATGCAAGCTGACAGAGGAGAGACAAATCGAGCAGACGGTGGGGAGATTCCATATTTTGGAGGAGGATATGGAGGACAACCAGACGAGCCACAAGAACCCATCCGACCATCTAGGCCGATGAGGGAGCTGCACAACCCTGGTGCAACTCTTACACACCGTTAGATCCAGCTCCTGATGATTCTGGGAGATTTCAAGCTCCCTCCTCATACTATTCATCTTTTGCCCAAGTTCCATGGGCTTGCGATCAAAGAGCTGCATCTATAACTGCATGAATTTGAGATGATCTGCAGCACTGTCTACAACAGATACATAGACCAGGATACCATCAAGATGATGGCATTTCCATTCTCCCTTGTAGACAGAGCAACCTATTGGCTGAAGCATCAGTTCCTGACCGAGTACTTGAACAAGTACTATCCACTCGACCGGACAAACGCACCGCGAGCTCTAACTAACAACTTCTCTATGATTCTCAACGAATATTTCCATGAGGCGTGGGATCGATTCTGTGAACTCATTGACCGGTGTCCACATCATGACATCTCCAAGCCCAACCTAGTATAGAGCTTCTATTGTGGGCTGACACTAGAGCTGCAGGGGCTAGTGAATGCTTCTTGTTGGGGCTCCTATTTTGCCAAAGACGAAGACCAGGTCTGGGCCATCTATGAGGAGATGGTCGAGAACTATATAGTAATGTCTCAAACCTGGCTCTATACTCAGGGGAAGCCCTCGCCCAAGACCGTCTCCTATTAGAGGATAGCATGGATTGATGTCCATCCACCTCTTCTTCTTCAGCATCAATAGAACACGCAGAGTCATCGGCCGCTGATATGGGCATTATCAGCGAGAAGCTGGACCACATCGAGATAATCGAGAAGAAGCAGTGCCAGGGTATGACTCAGGTCGACCAGCTGGCATAGACCTTGAGTGACCTAAAGACCCAGATCAAGTGCCTCTAGGAGGCACAGACGGCTTCTCAGCCCCATCTCAGGTCACGGACTGATCCTAGCTGCAACGGCATGACCCAACACTCTACCTAGTACATACATGTTCACCACATCCAGGCGGAGCCATTCCAGCAGCTGCAGCACCAGTACCCTCAACCACCGCCATCTCAAGACACTCAAATGGTAGCGTATCAACAGGATCAGCCACTAGCAGTCCTTCCTCCACCTCCCTACAAATAGGAGTCATTGATGGAAGTCAATAGGATTTGGTACGACTGACAGCAGCCCGGGATCCACCGAGATCATCCCGGATTCAAGTGGTCGATCGGAGGTGCCTCATCCCAGCAACAGCCTCCAGCTCATGGTGGACAGTTCGACCAGCCACAACAGTAGCCCCAGTTCCCTCACCAGCCACAACAACAACACTACCAGTCGTGTCCTCGTCCCTATGAGTAGGGACAACAGTGGAGGTAGCACCGACAGCAACCTCACTAGTATTCTCAACCTCCCCCTCACCAGTTCCAGCAACAACCTCACTTTCAGAGAGGCAACTCGTCTGGTTCTCATGGGCCAGCCTATGAAAACCCATCCCTTGATGATATAGCCTGCCTACTCTCAGATCAGCATGCATCCTTTAGGCGGGAGATGGACAAATTTTGCCAGGATATGAGGTAGATCATCAAGGAAAGGCTGCCATACCCGCTCAGATCGAGCCCAACCTGAATAACCTAAAAAGAAGATGTGAGAAGGTACAGTTCATAGAGACCACCACTCCTAGTGATTAATTGGGTGACATTGCTTCATATAAATTTGATTCTGACTTTGTTACACTTAGGAGCGGTAGGATGCCAATCGGCAACGTCTCGTCTGAGCGATGACACCACGAGGATGCAGAATCGCCAGACGAGGAGGGTAGCGGTATTGATGCTGCTAAGGATGATGACTGTGGTATTGACGCCACCAAGGACATTGATCCAGCCGACAGTACTGAGACCGTCGTTTCTCCAGATGCAGAGGGTGGTACTGATGTCACCAGATTCCCAGATGCTGAGCCAGAGTATGGTGTTGATGTCGCAACTTCCGATGTCGTGGGTGGTACTGAGGCCACCCCTTCTATTCTAGTTATGTAACCTCCATTTTTTATATCTTGGGACATCATGAAAATACCAAAAAAATCAATAAAGGAAAGGTTTCTTCATCTTCGAGTCCATATATATTGATTGATGTTACTTGTATGGATTATATGCCTTATCAGCAACATGAAACTCATCCTAGCCCTCTATCTCAGGAGGGCACAACCATCCCCTTTCCTCAAGCACTCTGCTTGGCAAAGGGGAATAAAAAAGAAAATAAAAAAGATCAGCAGTTAGAGTTTAGCCAGCAGATGATTGATAGATTCCATATCCATCTGACTGTACAGGAGGCACTTGAGCACATCCCTCTCTTCCAGAAGAACTTGAGAGAGAAGACCACTATCTGCATGAAGAAGAGGAACCATCATGCAGAAATCCATGTGCTAACCCGTGCCACCTGCTTCTCTATCCAGAACCGTCTGCCAGCCAAGCAGCCATATGCAGAGCTCCCTATGTCAGATGCCACATTCATAAGCAGAGATTCGATCAGACTCTACTAGACAACAACTCTTCCATCAACCTCCTTCCGACAGCCTTACTCGATCGATTCAAGTTTCGCCCTCTTCGACAAAGCATGACAGTCCTTCAGTTTGCCGATAGATCTGTGAAGAGGCTGAAGGGGTTGTTGAAAGATGTGTTCATCACAATTCAGGGTTGAAGTTCCTCATGGGCTTCGTTGTGTTGGACATGAAGATCCCTGAATCTGTGACCGATACCCCCATCATTCTAGGGCATCCATTCTTGGCCACAGCCAAGGTGGTGTCCAACCATGATAGTGGGAAGGTATACTTTCACATCGAGGGTGAGAGTATACAAATAGAGACAATCGATGAGACCAGAGCGTGAGACTCAGCTTTCTCAGAGCAGTTCAGCGATACAGAGCAGACGATAGAGGCAGAGCGAGACGTCCACCAGGAGTGCAACTTTGTGATCACTGATGATGAATCCGCTTGGTTCGACCCCGTTTCACGAGCCCTTCTCTCACCTTTAGATGTTGCAGATCCACAGTTTCCAGCAGAGGAGAGTTCGGAGAGCACACTCTTGGCTGAGGATACTTTGGAGGCTGACGATCGCGTTCAGGACGATGAAGCAGATTTTGTAACATGTGATTCTGATTCAGATCCCTCGGATTCAGACATAGACTAGGCAGGGTTCGATGATCTATTACCTTGTATGATTTCCACAGAGCCAACAACTACGATGGAGATAGTGCCAACACTAAGTACAGATACACTAGCAGTGCAATCTTCACCAGTTTTGCATGATCAATGAGAGTTCTCTCATTCATATCTGATTTCATTCACTCAGACTTTTCAGAGGCCAGATTTGCCAACTCCCAGTTGTCCTGAATTGAAGCCTTTGTCTTAGTTGCTGAAGTATAGATTCCTTGCAGGTGAGCATAAAATGTACCCACTTATTATCTCAAAAGAATTGAGTCGAGAACAAGAATCTTGTTAGATGGAGGTTCTTGAAAGGAACTGCACGACGATAGGATGGAGTGTAGGTTATCTCCAGAGGATAAGTCTGATCCTGTGCTCCCACCATATCTATCTCAAGGAGGATGCGAAGCTGTCGCGTGAGTTCCAGCGACGACTGAACCCAAATCTTCAAGAGGTGGTCATGAAGGAAATATTGAAATGGTGGAGTGTTGATTTTGTATACCCCTTTTCTTAATCCAAGTGGGTTAGTCCATTGCATGTGGTGCCCAAGAAGACGGGCATCACTACAGTTGTGAGTGAGTCTGGAGAGGAGATAGCGACCCGGGTACCCACTTCTTGGAGGGTCTGTGTGGACTACAAACGATTGAATCAGGCCACTAAGAAGGATCATTTCCCACTGCCTTTTATTGATCAAAATATAGAGAGGTTAGCTGGGGAAGAGTCACTACTATTTTCTTGACGGGTACTCCAGCTACAATCAGGTGGCCATAGCGCCCAATGACCAGGAGAAAACAACATTCACCTGTCCGTTTAGGACTTATGCTTTCAGACGGATACCCTTTGGTCTATGTAATGCCCCAGCAACATTCCAAAGGTGCATGTTGTCCATTTTTTCGGACATGGTGGGTGACTGTTTAAAGGTCTTCATGGATGACTTCTCGGTCTACGACGACGGTTTCGATGTTTGTCTTGATTGCCTAGACCATGTTCTTCACCGATGTTTAAAGGTTCATCTTGTTTTGTCTTGGGAGAAGAGTCACTTCATCATGAGTCAAGGGACAGTGCTTGGTCATATCACCTCCAACAAGGTCATGGAGGTTGATCCGGACAAGGTGGATATCATCAGAAAACTCAATCCACCGTCCAACTTGCGACAGTTATGGTCTTTTCTGAGGCATGTCGGTTTCTACCGACGTTTCATTCATGACTTCAGAAAGATTACCCGACCATTAACTGATTCTCTGACGAAAGACACGGAGTTCATTGTAGATGATAAGTGTCTTACGTCATTTGAGACTCTCAAGAGATTAGTTGTTGAGGCTCCTACCCTTCAACCGCCTGATTGGTCTCTCTATTTCGAGATCATGATGGATGCCTCCGATTTTGCTGTAGGGGATGTGTTAAGAGAGAGGAGGGATGGAGTACCATTTGCCATTCACTACGCTAGTCGTACATTGGAGGCCGCACATCGGAACTATACTGTCACGGAGAAAGAGATGCTAGCCGTAGTCTTTGCCTTGGACAAATTTCGATCATATACTCTGGGATCCAAAGTGATTATCTTTACAGATCATAGCGCCATCTGATACCTCGTGGCAAAGAAGGATGCCAAAGCGAGACTGACTAGATGGATCCTTCTACTCAAGGAGTTTGATATTGAGATTAAGGATAAACGTGGAATCAAGAATGTGGTGGCGGATCATCTCTCCCGTTTTGAAAATCTTGAGGAATCCGAGCAGATTGATCCTATTACAGAGATCATCCCAGATGAGGTGATCATTGGTATCACCTCGCTCTCATGGTACGTTGACATTGTAAACTATCTTGTTGCCAAGAAAGTTCCACAAGGTTAGCCCAGTCAATGACTTGAGATCTTCCTTGCGAAGGTAAAGTCTTACCAATGGGAGGATCCCATCCTTTATCATGAAGGAGGGAATGGCATCTGGCGTCAGTGCATTCCTTAGGAGGAGCACCACAGCATCCTCACATACTGCCAGAAGCTTGAGGCAGGAGGACATCATTCTGGGAGGAGAACAACACAGAAAGTTCTCCAATCCGGCCTATGGTGGTCTACCCTCTTCATGGATTCTGATGAATTCTTGAAGCGGTGTACTGACTGTCAGAGTATGGGCACTTGTGGACAACGTGATATGATGCTGATGCAACTCGTTCACTTCTGTGAGGTTTTTGACGCATGGGGCATCGATTTCATGGGTCCATTCTTTAAGAGCCAGGGATTTGAGTACATTCTGTTGGCTATTGATTATGTGAGTCATTAGGTTGAGGCCATACCCGCCAGAATCGCAGATGCTAAGACTGTTTGCAGATTTTTGAGGAAGAATATCATTTCATGGTTCGGGGTGCCTAGAGTATTGATATGTGACGGTGAGTCTCACTTTATCAACGACAAGGTAAAGGCCCTTGCTAACGAGTTCAACATAGACCATGGAGTTGCCACTCCATATCATCCACAAACCAATGGTCTTGCTGAAGTATCGAACATGGAGATAAACACGATACTGCAGAAGGTAGTCCGCCCAGAACGAAAAGATTGGTCACAGCTTTTGGACTCAGTCTTATGGGTACATCGGCTTTAAGACTCCTGTGGGCACGTCTCCCTTTCATCTCATTTATGGAAAGCCATGCCATTTACCTGTTGAGATTAAGCATAAGTCACTTTGGGCTATCATCGATAAATTATTGGATCCAGAGAGTATAGGTGATCGGAGGAAGGCAGAATTGGAAACACTGGAGGAGCTCAGAGATACAACCTTCACAAACAGCATACAGTATAAGGAGCGAGTAAAGATATGGCATGACTCTCTTATCGGCCATAAGGAGTTTGAGCCAGATCAGAGAGTATGGTTGTTTGATGCCAGGCTTAGATTATTTCCAGGAAAATTACAGAGCAAGTGGAAAGGACCATACCTGGTCCGAAAGGTGCATGATAATGGTAGCATAGACATATATGAGATGTCATTTGAGTCCACCTTTCTCGTTAACGGTCAGCGCCTCAAGCCATATCTAGATCATGATCCGCTGATTGTTGACGTGGCCTCGATTCATTTTGCATGAGATGTGGTCTTTGACTCACATCAATTGCATCTCATGCCTAATTATCACTATCTTCAGCCTTGTATAGATCCAGATGTATCATCTCATTATTTAGTCTAACACCCCATCTGCATCTTGTGATTATGCTATACTTAGGGTGTACTTTACCCTAAGTATGGGGGGTGTCAGATTTTTGATAATTCTTTTGATTCATTTTACCTCTTTTTTACTGCCTATACTGAGGGAGATCATACCCTAAGTATAGGGGAGGTAGACCCTGTACATTCTCTCACTCAATTTTCCCTTTGTGTACAGTCTGCTATACATAGGATTACTTGATCCTAAGTATATGGGGAGTCACCGAGCTCTATTTATGCTATTCTTGTATTCGTCATTGTAGTATAGCCTTTCGTTTCAAAACCCTATACTAGCACGAGTTATGTCTTCTTCATCGCTCTTTGTTCACTCTGAGGACATCGTTCGAGCTAAGTATAGGGGGTGTAATATATATTGTATATATACTTTAGATATAACTCGTACTTTATGTTAGTGTGTTAATAAATAAAATGGCTAAAAATCACTTATTAAAAATCACAAAATTTTTAAAATTTTCCGTGTACATAAAATTCTTTCTTGCAAATACATAGCTATAAAAATTATTTTTGTACAAATGCTTGTAAAAATGTTTTGTTTGTAAAAAAAGTTTGTAAATACTTGTGTATTCAAACTATGTATATAGTACAACATTTTTGTAAAATGTTTGAAAAATAAAAGTTTGCAAAAACCCATGTGTAAATGTTTGTAAATAGTTTGCCAAACTTCTGCATTCATGCATGCATTCAAAAATTTTCAAAAAATTTGCACATTTTCAAAAACTCTGCATAAAGAGATTTTTGTAAATATTTTATATCATAGTTGACATTTAAACTAGATTGGAATTAAATTGGAAAATGGAGCTTGGTTAAGACCTTAATCCACCTTATTCTAAGAGGAACCTTATACGATCTTGGGGTTAAGACTTTTCAGGTCCATTGGTGACTTAATTCTTTGAGTCCACTAGGCTATGATCACATGCCATCTTGATGAGCCTAAGTAGAACCCTTAACAATGCACACATGAATCTCACAAACAATGGCTTTACTTGGACCAGCACTTTACACTCAACTCCGCACGGATGAGGTGGTGAGGAGGCAGTTTCCTTTGGCTTGGGGTAGCATACAAGGGTAGCAATTCTAGGCGGAACCTCTCATCTTCCTTTAGGGAGGGAAGTGCATCTCAACTTGGTCTGGCGGTGTTGAGGTCTAAAGACAGGAGTTGTGGGTAGCAATAATGGTTCAAAAGAGGGATAGTCTACTGGCTCAAGAAGAAAAGTCCTTATGTATATATGTTGCACCATGTAGATATGTTGTACATATGCACATCAAAAAATGTGCAAAAGAAGGAAAACCTTAAAAAAGTGGCGGGCCTGATAGAAAATAAAATGCTTGCCATGGTGTATATAGCCAAATAAAGGAAATCTTATGTTACACCTTCTCATCTCATGAAGCTTGCAGCGGGAGACTTAGCTACACTGGTTGATACGTGGCTACATTGGCCATGGTCCATTATCTTCTTTTCCCCTCTTCTTGAGTCGGTTGAACTTGAACTTAGAAGGGAATACCCCGCTCCTCGAGGAAAGAGCTGCTAGACTAGAGCATTAGAGTTACCTTGATGAGGGAGGTTGTTGCCTTGTCATTTCTGAGGTGGGCAGCTACATATCACTTGCACCATACAAGAAAAGATTCATGGTCATTAGAGTTTGTGTATGTAGACTTGTTTTGATCTGGATTATCGAGGAGTCTTGATCATAGATTGGTGGAACTTAGAGGATGTTGAGTCTTAAACCTAGGTCCAAATAAGGTTTCGACAAACTAATAATCCAAAGGTCTGACTGAGCTCCATACTTCAATTTAATGAAGACAAGTTTAATAATCAACCCTGATTCTCCTTCTTTTTCTTTTCTTATCTTTTTCACTTCTTTTTAAAATAAGTATTTGCTAAGGGACTAGCAAAGGTAAAGTATGGGGGGTGACGAATCCCTGATTCTCACTCTTTATTCTTTTATTTTAACTATTTATCTTGGCAAAGCATCATGTAAATAGGTGTAAATACAATAAGTTAGCATTTTGCATGCATGTATTAACTTTGTGTATTTAGCATGTATTTGTGCAAAAATAAAAGAATAAAGGAAACGAAAAAGGAAGGAGGTATTTAGAATAAATACAGAGTGACCCGAACCCTAAGAGAAGGTCGAATCTTGACCTGATCGCCAAAAAAAAAGTAGAGAGAGATAGGGCCTACTCTATATTGTACATATTACTTATATTGTAAATAATTATTTGGGATAAATAAAAATAATTATTCTTTTTACCTCCATGTATAAAAGAAAAGAAAAGAAAATATCAGAAAGACAAAACAAAATAAAAATAAAATCCTCTCTCTCACTTGTACAAGTACATGTATAACACTCCCTATTTATTCTATACTTATAAATAAATCATAAAAATAAAATAAAAATTATTTTATAATACACCTAAAAATATGTTGACAATACATAAAATACAAAATTGGGTTATTTGTGTAAAAATAACAAATAAAAATAGTTGTACATAATACATAGGTATATTATACATGTATATAATACTATATACTGTATATAGACTAATTTATTTTTCATAATTAAAAATTATAGAAAAATTCCTTGAAAAATAACAAACATTTCTTATTTTATTCATTTTTTAATTTAAATTCATTTATTATTTTTAAAATAATTTTCTTTATTTTTCTAGCAGTTTTGTCGTGTAGTGTCTTTTGTCCTTATTCCCCTCCCTTTTTGATTGGGCCACGTTGGATCGTTGGCCCCAGTCAAATGGTCCTCACGGACCCATCCTACATCGAGTCAGGTTTTTGGCCGACTTCCTCTGAATTTTCTAGACTCGATCCGACCTCCTCTTCGCCTAAACCTTTGCTCCGATTCGAGGTGGCAGATCCCTAACCCTCGCCCGATGATCCTTTGATCGATCTGCATCTTGGTTCGCGGGCGCCTCCCCCATCTTCCTGGACCCTCGCGTGTATATAACCTGCATGACCCCCTACTTTCTAGCACCTTTTGGTTGCGCCACTTCTTCCGTTGCACCCGTCTCCCTTTCCCAAGGTGACAACAAGAGAGAGGGGACGAGGGGAGCATATCGTGCATGCAGACCCTAAGTCCAGCAAGCTTTGCCTCCGCTCCGCCACAAGGAGCTCCAGCCTCTGGCAGTGCAACCATCGAGGCCAAGACCCCTGTGGATTGCCGTCCACACTCCCAAGCGTACACCTCCATCTTCAGGTAGCTTCTTTATCGCTTCTCGTCCATTAAACCCATCTCTTCATTGCTGAACACAGCACTTCCGACGAGCCTCTACTCTTCTCATCTCCGTCGCACCTGACTTAACTCCGCCTCGCTTAGTCACCCTCTTACTTCTACGATCCACAACCTCCCACGAAGCTCCAATCATCGGATTGGAGCTGGCTTAGAAGGTTCCATCCCCCGCTTCGTAGTGACCTGCTCCATTCACTAATCCCCCATGGTTTGCAACACATATGAGCGTTTTAATCCATGTCGGGGCTACACTCCGAGCAAGAACAGTCCTTCTGCAGGGATTAGACGCATCCAGACCTCATCTGGAGGCCTCGAAAGGTTGGGAAAGCTCCTGAACGATTGTGTCCCTCCTGGACCCCTCTCCTGGTCTAGGACCCATCAGAACCCTTCCTACAGCTGCGGAACGAGCTCCCTTTTCTATTCCATATCTCTGCAGCCCAAGCAAACATCAGAGGCACGCGTCATCGACGCCAGAAACTTGCTGGAGGCGAGTTCTTCCAGACTGTCCCTCTGTCGTCCGATCAGAGCCCCTCCTCTATTTTTAATCTCCACCTCTCATCAATGGGGGAGCTCCTGTTCGTTTGATCCCTCTGGGGATCTTATCAGCGCCGTCCATCACCGAAGCGGTACCAATCGATCTCAACCATTCATCTTTCAGTGGACCTCCTCGTGCCGTTGGATCGCCGCATATAATAAAGGATAATTTGCACTTAGGCCCTTCTCTTTCCTATTTTTATTATTCGGTCATGTAAATATTGGTAGCAGTTTAAAATAGTTTGGTAACTTTGTAGTCCGACCCTTGCACTTTTCCCTATTTGCATTTTAGTCATGTCTGACTGAGCTCATGTGTGGTATCATGTCTATTGTGGTATTTTTGCATGATATACCCTTGTGTTCTTAACTGTTATATTTGAATAGAAGTTTTGGATATTTGTAGTTATACTCCTATGCGTGTGAATATTCTTATGTGCGTGAATTTATTAGACAAGTTGCAAGTTTATCCCTGGGCTTTTAATGCCTGTTAAAATTTGGCCCTAGAACTTTCATATATTTGCAAGTAGGTCCTTGTGTGCTATGTGTGTTGTTTTTAATCAAACAATTACTAAATCAACTCCAAAAATTCCATAAAAATTATATTTAGATCTTGATAACATGGAAGATTTATGATAATTTTTGTGACTTAATTTAGTTTTATTTTATATTTCTAAAAATCAAAAACACCCAAAAATTATTCTTTCTATTTTATAAAATACATGAAAATTCGAAAAATTGTCTAAAAAATTCTATAAAAATGTGCGTGTGCTTGTATATGCTTTGTATTCAGTAGATATTTTTGTCTGAAAATCCTTTATAAAAACCCTAAAAATTACAAAAGACTAAAAATCTTATAAGAATCATTAAAAACTCTATAAAAAATAGGTTTTCAATTGATGTTGTTAGATATTTTTATTTCCCTTTTCATAAAAATCACACCCAGGACTTTTAGGCATTTTTGATATTTTAAACTTGCCTTTTAGTCCAAGTTGTACATTATCTCATTATTTTATTCTTCTTCCATTTTTATAAAATCATATAAAAATCAGAAAAATACCATAAAATCACCAAAAACATCTGCACATTTGAAAAACATAAATATTTTTGTTTTTAATTTTTGAGCATTTTTAGTCTTAATAAAGATTGCTTAAGCTTGTTTCTATTTATTTCCTTGCTTTGTTTTCTTTTTTTGAATATATATATATATTGCGAATTTAAAACCACAAAAATATGTTTTTATTCCTCCGAATTCTGACTATGTCGTACATTTACATGCTCCTTGTGTTCGACCCTGGTCGCTCTACCAAGTTAAATAAATAGTGGAGACCGCCAACATTGATTTTTTGTGATTGCTTGTTTTGTTTGTGTGGTATTAATTTTTCTTGTTGACTACGCCTAGTGATTCGGGCCGCAACGACATTTGACATTACTTAACCCGAGTTGCCTGGCCAGTCATCACAATCCACGACGGAGCACTCCTGTCACTAGCCTCGACGCTAAGAAGGTGCCTTGAGGGGTTGAAACTGGGTAGGAGAGAACTAAAGGGAAAAAATGGCAAGAGGGGTGGCTATATACAAGCAAGTGAACAAGAGGGGAAGATCGAGGATTTTCATGCAGTCCAAGGATGGTACGAGGAAGGGAATGGGTCAGCCTGAGGGTTCACTGAGTTGTCAATATTTTTCATTGAGGAGTCGAGGAGCCTTGAGCAGTGTTTCATGGTGTGGAAAATCAAGAAGAAGGGGTCAAAGAGAGGTTATGATATCCTAGACCTAGGGTTAGAGAGTTGACCCTAGGTCAACGGGGGGAGTGACCTGATTGGGCCACGTCACCCGTAAAAAGACAAATCAGAATTAAAAATAAAAAAGAATTAAAAAAATGATTTTATTAATTTTTAATTAAAACATGAAAAATGTTTATTAATTTATGTAGTATTTTAATCCAATTTTTATTTATTTATACATGATTATTTATTACAAGTTACTTTTTAAGGGTATATTTATAGGTATATCTACCTATATTATGTATATTTTATTTTTATTTTGTATTTTATATTTTATTATTTTATATACATAAATTCTATGTTTATAACTTATTTTGATATACATAAATATATTTTTATTTTATTTTTCTGATGTAACATGTATACTTAAATAAATAAGGGTATTAATTGCATACGTATAAGTATAATATATTCATCCATATGTTTTATATCTATTTTATTTTATTATATTTGTAATGGTTTTATTTTATTTTTATTTTTATTAGAATATAAATAATATTTAGAAGGTAATAAAAATCTAAAATAATTAAAAAAATAAAATCATAATTTCCCCTTTTTATTTATATACATGCATATTGTACAACAGGGGTCTAAAACCTAACCTTTACATATTAACTCCAAATTAAGCGAAACCTCCTTCATTAAATAGGTTATTAAAAGTTATATACAAATAAAGGTGACTTTGGTGCATTTTGAGTTCATATAGAATAGATATGGGTCTTGGAAGTTTGGATTTTGGATTTTTATTCTGAGTATAAAATATACACTATATATTATTTTTATGTGAAATCAATTATATATATATATTTATTTATCTACAACTTTCATGTACAAAGTTTCTTTATTTGAGGTATAAATAATAAAGAAAAAAAATGAGTCCCAAAAGTGAATTATTGGATTTTATTGATGTTTTTAGCCCTTATCTCTCCATACTTTATTCTTTGCCGACCCAGTCATCAAGATGCCTAGGTCTCAATGTTTAGGGTCATAAATACCTTTGGCATTTTATTTCTTTTTCTTTTCTTTTCTTTTTTTATTCTTTTATTTTGGCTTTAAACAATGTATTTTATACAATAATTATAAAATAAATAATGAATGTTAATTTATGTAAAATAATGATATTTACATGCATGTAGCTAGTGCTTAAAGGAAAAAATGAAAGAATAAAGGTGATGAAATGGAGATTCATCACCCCACTATACTTGCCTTTGCCAGTCCCTAGCAAACACGTGCATATAAGTGCAGAAAAAGAAAATAAAGAAAAGAAAAAGAAAGAAGTTGGATTGATTTAACTTTCAAACTTGCCTTCATAAAGTCAAAGTTTGGAGCCTAAGTCGGATCTTTGGATTTTAGGCGTGCTCGGAGCCTTATTGAGAATCGGATTTGAAACACAACCTATGAGATCAACAAAACTCTTCTCAAGTCCCCTCAATAGTCAGGTCAGAACTAATCAACTCATATGCAAACCCTTATGACTATGAATCTATCTTGGACATTGTGTGTGATATGTATCTCTCCTCGGTTGAAGTGGTAAAAGTTGATCTTCTTCAACATGGTGACCTAATTCCCCAATCCAACAACTCTTTACTCGAGAAGCGGGGTATTCCCTTCTAAGTTCAAGAACAAGTAGCTCAAGAAGAGGAGGTGGAGAGAAGAAATGAATGTAGCCAGTGTAGTTACCTATCCTGAGATGCTTGACTAGTGTAGCCAAGTCATCCGGCTGTAGGCTCACATACATATGACTTTGAAGCTCAAGCTTTCTTATTAACTATACAAATACATATACTCCGGTAGGAATTTTATTTTCAATCATGCCTATCCACTTTTTTGGATTTTTTGATTTTGCATTTTTTTGAATACTATATACAACAACATTTACATAAGAACTTTTTCCTCTTGAGTTAGTAGACTATCCCTCTTTTGAAGCTTTATTGCAACCCACAACTTGTCTCTCTAGATCTCTTCTCTACTGGATCGGGTTGGGGTACGATGGTCACAAATGCGTGACTACCGATGTTTCCATTGGATTGTGTCTCATGCCGATAAATCTAACCCCCTACCACTTCAATTGAGGTGAGTGAAGCGTACGGTGTAGGTGTGCAAGCTACGTCATTATCAACAATATTCATGCATGTGCATCGAAATATTCTACTTAGGCGGTCAAGACGATACTGAACCAAGTCTTGTGTTCTCAGAGAATTAAGTCTAGCATACCTGAAGCATCTCAATTCCAGTTCATATAAGGTTCCTGTAATTGAGTAGATTTAAGGTCCAACTAAGGTCTAATCTTCGGATTTTATTTAGATTAGTTCAATTATCAATACCAATCCAAAAAATGCAAATGCTATACAAGGAAAATATTTTTGTGATGCAATTATCTGATTTTGAACTTTTTATTGGTTTTTGAAAAGGTTTTCCAAATTTTTATGCATTTTTTGAAAAGGTTTTTGCAAATGGTTTTGGGGTTTTTCAAAACAAAAGTTTTTAAAAAGAAATAGGTACATAATATACATGAGTGCTTTTTATTATTTACAAGAACTGGAATTTAATTATTTATAGGTTGTATATACAAGGTTTGTAAAAAGTCTTTATTTGCTTGAATTATGTATATAATTCTCAAAAAATTTTGAAATGATTTTTGCAAATATTTTAAAAAATTTATTTTGCAAACTAATTTGACAAATAATTTTCACAAAAATTTTACAAAATTTGAAAATCATTTTGCGAAGATTTTTCAAATTGTATATGTAGATTTCTCAAACTACTTTTGCAACAAATTTCTAAACATTTACAAATAGATTTTCAAAACATTTTATTTCAAATAAAGAAAAGAAATTAATACAAACAAAACATTTTTACGAAGGTTGAAAATAGTTTACAAAATATTTTCCAAATAGTTTTCAAAAGATTTTTCAAAGAGTTTTTCCAACCATTTCTCAAACATTTTACAAAATATTTTACCTGATTTATTATTGGTATATACAAAGAATTTTAATGAATTTTATATATTTGTAGTGTTATACTAAATTAATTGTATTTTAGCTATTCTTATTGAAAATTTGAAAGTACGAGTTATTGCTAAAGTATATACAACGTATATACGACCCCCTTATACTTAGCTCAAGCTATGTCCTCATAGAATAGAGGAAAAAAGAAAAGACATAACTCGTATTGAGTATATGAAAGCCTATATTTAGGATAAAATAATCGGCCATCCCCCTATACTTATGATGAAATAATCCTAAGTATAGCATGTTATATCTACATGCAGGGAGGGTTGAGGGTGGGAATAAACAAATCACAACTCAGACTGTCTCTCCCTTTACTTAGGGTAAGATATCCCTATGTATAGACAGAAATATCAACAAGAGACGAGATAGTGGAGGGGATCAATAAAAAGAAACTAATAAAAAGAAAAGAAAATATGTGAGGAGAATATAAGCATCACTCCCCCTATACTTAGGGTAAAAGGGACCTAAGTATAGGCAACAACAGAAGTGATGAACAGAACGAAGAAAGAACACTCGGCTCGTCCACCCCCTATACTTAGAATAGAGTACGCCCTAAGCATGGCAAAAACACGAAGTGAGGTGGATGAGCAAAAATGGAGAATATAAGGAAGAAAACGAAAGCGGATATACAAAGAGACGGATGTACAAAGATCAAGAAGGTAGAAAGCGGAACTTCTTGTGTGACCACGTAGGAATGGATCTAACAAGGTGCATGTTGATATTGGGGTCATTAGCGGATACAAACCGATCAGGATCGACCTGATGAAGGTCCTCAGTGGTATCAAAGCAAAAAGGCACGAACTGATCAATGCAAGTAGTGTGGTCACGCTCGGCCTCGTAAGTCTCCGCTAGGTAAAAAGAGAAAGGCCTGAATTCCTTGATGAAAGAAGTAAGGTCAAACTCGGCCACTGCAGTATCTACTAAGTCCGCCCTCCGCTCTAAAGTGTCTATAGTGTAAATACCACAAATGTCATCAATACATAGCCACTCACTGGAAGGGGGAACTCCAAGATCTATGCTTTCCGAGTTTTCCTCATTGGAGAGTAATTCTTGGGTCTCAGTATTGTCTAACATAAAGCAAAACTCTCGGATATCAGCATCAAGGTTATAGTCCTCGAGGTCGCCTAACATGGGTACGCTCTTGTCATATACGGATCTCTGGTTAGTGGTGGGTGCGGTGATCAACACATCGTTCTCGTCAACAGAACAAAAGTGAATCTCTCCAAATCCATAATCAATAACGGCTCTTGCTGAGGCAAGAAAAGGCTAACCGAGGATGATTGGAGGATGCTCTACAGGGGTAGAGGTCTCCATGGGCACTACAAAAAAGTCAACAGTGAATCTTATTCCCTGAATCTGCATGACAACATTTTCTAAAATACCCTTTGGCCTCTTTATTGATCCATCAACAAACTAGCAACTCATCATGGCCTTCTTGAGAGGCTCTAGATGAAGAGACTGTACCAATGAGAAGAGTATTATATTAGTCGAAGCACCACCATCAAGGGGAGTGTGATCACATGAATAGTAAAAAATTATGCATCTTACAAGAGGTGTAATAGTGTTCCCTTTCCTAGTGTGTGGGTGGTGAGTAATGGTGTGGGCAGTGGCCATGGTCAAAATGTGTCGCTCAAATATGCATCGTCGCTTTCTCTTTTTGGGTGAGGACGTAGATAATTGGGTCATGGCATGGTGAAATGGGGCCTCAATAATCTCATGAATAACTACCGCCACTTCTGGTTCAGTGAACATTTTTTTTCAGATTTTGGATCTCCTCCATACAAGGGAGGAGATTGGAATCATCATCTATACAAGGATGGCTAAGAGTGGTCTGTATAGTGTCATCCTTGGGGGCAAAGCTGGGAACTGGAGTGGATGTGTGTGTGGGTATATGATCTGGCATGGGTGCCCTCTCCTCACAAATTGACTCAGCTAGGTATCTCCTGATTTATTTTTGTATTTTTATGGTCTTCTCATTTTTTGTATTTTGGACGATTGCAAGCTCTCGTGGATATCCTCAAATGATTACATATCATCAGATGGTGAAGCAACATTGTATCTCTTATTTATACTAGTAATGTCATTAATCATCTGTTTCATTTACTTTACAAACCGAATCATGTACTCAAGAGCGATCTTCATGAGAGATGGCTCCAATAACTCGGTATCGGGTGAGTGAGATGGTGTGAAGTGTGAGGGATGTGGTGGTGGTTTAAACTCAAATTCTGATGCCTGAAATAGTGGGTTAGGCAGATATGTACAAAAATAAGAGTCATGAGCAAAGTCCTCTTGAAAAAATGGAGGTGGACCGGTTGGACGGTACGAGGGATCCACAAAGTCCGGATAAAAATCACTCAAGTCGGCCATCTCCGAAACAAAAGAAAGGGATCAGGAGAGCATGGAATGAAGTTAAGAGATTCAAGAAAAAGGCACAAATGCGTAGAGAAGATTGAGTATACATGCAAACAAACACAAACAACTATACATAAAACAAACCCTCAATTCACCAACTCAACACAATGACAACCATGAATGTTTGATCTTTTTGTCTTTTCACATTTTAGAGTTAGGTGAATTTCACAAAATTTTAAAATCAACGTAGGAAGGCTTGGGATTGGGGCACTACTCCTTAGTATGTATGTATCAAGAATAAAATGCAAATACAATTGAGGGGTTATTCATCCCAAGACAATAATTTTTACTTTTGATTTTAGGGTTCAGTAATATTAGCATTCCCAATTTTATTGGTTATCACCTTTTTTGGATTTATAATAAAAAATGCACAAACCTAACGAGTAGTCAATTCTTTTAGTATCATATGTGGACAAAATCAAAGGGAGAGAGTCGGAAAAGCAATGCGAGGTGAAGACAATGATGAATGCTAAGTAGATATGCTCACCTTGCCTCCAACTCTCTTCATGTAAGGATGCTAAACAGAATTGAAACCTATTCATATGCAATGCAACCGATGAAATTACCCTAAAACAATAATTGTTATTAACGTGTAGAACAAGTGCTAAACATCTAGAAAGGAACAAAGGGGACCCGTCTTGGAGGTTATTCGGTGCTTGATGAATCTCCATTTCATTGCCTTTATTCTATCATTTTGGTCTTAAAAACCCTAAACTAATGCACTTAAATATCATTAATTTGTATAGATTAACATTCATTCTTTGTTGTATGTATAAAATAATATTTTTAGTGACAAAATTATTGAACAAAGAAAAGAAAAGAAAAAGAATAAAATACCAAAGGTATTTTATGACCCTAAACCCCGAGACCTAGGCATCTTGATGACTGGGCCGACAAGAAATAAAGTAGGGGGACATAAGGGCCAGAAATATAAAAAAAATCCCATTTATTAATTCATCAATAATGTATTTTTGGGATCCATTTTATTTTCTACTTTTTATACTCAAATAACGAAGCTTTGTACATGAAATTGTAGGTAATAATACTGAAAAATATAAAATTGATTTCATACAAAAATAATATACAATGTACTTTTTATACTCAAAATAAAATCTCAAAACCTAAACTTCACAGACCTATATCTCCCAAATAAAAATAAAAATTATCGAATTCTCCTTTAATTTTATATACCTTTTAGTAAGCTATTTAATGAAGGTGGTTTCATATTTTTTGGAGTTAAGGTGTGAAAGTTAGGTTTTGGACCCCTATTGTACTATATACTTGAATAAAATAATCATTTTATTTATTCTTTATTATTTTTATTATTTTTTATTTTTATAATTTTGTAAATATTATTTATACTATATGTACATATTCAAACTAAAATAAAACCATTAATAAAACATAAAAATTATATATATATAATACATAGATGAAATACCTATACATATACCTATATATTTAATATACCTATTTATTTAAGTGTATATATTATATTAGAAAAATATAATAATATATTTAATTATCTAAAAATAAGTTATAAATATATAAATTAAGAAAATTAAATAATAAAATCAGAATTACAAAATAAAAATAAAAAACTCAAAACATAAGTAAATATATCTATAAATAAAACCCTAAAAACTAACTTGTAATTAAATGCCTCAAAAAATAAATAAAAATCACAATAAAATAATATAGAAAATAATAAACAACTTTTATTTTATAACTTTAATTTAATAAAATAGTTTACTATTTTTTATCTAATTTACAAATAATATTAAGGTCGATTTTTCTTGGTTGGTCCACGGGGACCAACCAGGTTCCGTCCTCAATTGACTCTGGTCAATTATCTGACCCGCGTCTGAGTTTCTGTCAGAATTACTATTGACCCTTCTTCGCCCTTTTTTCCAAGTCGATGTGAGCATCGAATTGGTTATATTTCTTCATGACTTTTCCACCTCGATCATTGGTGATTCACGCCTGCTCGATTCCTCAAGCTTTGGATCACTGTGTCGAGTGGATACCCTTGTTCTTTGACCCCGTTCCACCACCTGTATAAAGAATCATCTTTGTCCAAAGTTGGGATTTGAACCCTCTTCCGCCTGTTTGCCCTACTTCTTGGCCTGAAGTCGACATCTTGGTGACAACAAGAGCCGATCTAGCCCCTTAGCACAACATCTTGTGTTGAATCGGGGTATGTCTGCTGCTCTGTTGTTATCCTCATCAGAGCTCTTGCTCCTAGTTGTGTATAACTGGTAAGCTTCTATTTTCTTCACGCTTTCCATTCCTTCGCCTAGAAGTAGCTTAGATCCCTTTGCTCGATTCCCTTCGTAGACGCATAAAATCGCGTTTCACCGCATGACAGAATTCCTGCTCCGCCACTCGCCTCTGTCTGTCCTGATACTCCTCCACTCTGACTATCACCTCCACAAGATCCCCCTTCATATGTTCACCACCCAACGCACCTCCATTCACCTAGACCGTGCACAGATTCGGGGACCCGCTCTCCACCCTTCGCCTTACATCGAAGAGCTCCGCCCAACACCACCTTTCACCCATTACACCCATCAAGCACCCCAACCCCCTTGGTTTTCTTTGCTGAATCTTCCTGTAGGTGCTGGCGGGCCAAAGGACTCCCTTTTGGAGTCGATTTTGCTGAAGTTGCAGGTACCTGGAGACTCTTTCTTCCTCGAGCTCGTTGGATTCCATCTCAGCTCCAGGTCGCCTTCTGAAGCCGTCATCTAAAGCATAGGATCCCTTGCTCCTTTTTTCCCCTAGCCCTATCATACCACCCGATAGGAGGAGCTCGGATGAGTGGATCGAAGCTCGACCTAGCCTAGTTCTTGTCTTGTTCATCCACAACCCCTTCCAGCCGTTGGATCATCTCATTGCTCCAAATCGTTCAACCATCGTCGAATGCAGAGCCTCCTTGCTGTGGATATCTCGTGAGAGATCTAATCTAGACTGTTCACGGTGAAGTGTCATCACACCACATCAGGGCGCCATGTGTTTAAGTGGATCAGTCGTGCCCATCCATTTCCATCTAACGTTGGGTATTTTGCATCTTCAACCCAACGATTTCTGTATTTATTAATTAGTATAGTATTTCCTCTGTTATTATATAAATTCTATAGTATTTGCATGAAAACCCTCATAGTTTTGTCATTTTCCATTAAGTCCACGCCAGCTCACCTCACGTGCTACCCCACGTGAGGTGGGCATTTTGCAGGCGAGCCCCGAGAATTTTATATATTTCAATTTGACCCTGAAACATTTTATTTCTGTTATAATATTTTATGAAAATTACAATATGACCCTTGTACTTCATTTTATTTACATATATGCCCCTACTAGAATATGAATTTTTGTATGTTTATTGCATTTATTTAAAATATCTCTGTGCTCCAAAAATCACCAAAAAAAATATGTGTAACTTCCTGATTGCATATTATTCCATGCGATTATTTTATTTATTCAATTTAGGATATTTTAATATTTATTAAAAATCAAAAAGAGTACAAAATCTCTCTTTGACTTAGAAAATTCCAAAAAAATAAAATCATTATGAAGAATTCCCAAAAAAATATATTTTATTTATTTAAATATTTTGAACCTTCCGAACAAAAGTCCATAAAAACAAAAATTGAAAACTCTTAAAAATAAAAAATCCCTAAAATCCTTTATAAAAATCTATAAAATTCATCAAAATTCCAAAAATATTGTTTTCTATGTTATAATTTTCTTTATTTTATTATCTTTGCATTAAAATTGATTTGAAGAATTTTGGACTTAAATTGATATTTTTAATCTTCATTCCAATTTCAACCTATTATTAGATCCCTGCTTTGGTAGTTTTTTGACTTTAAAAATATATAAAAATTAGCAAAATTCACTAAAAAATCATAAAGATATTAAAAGATTTTAAAAACCTAAAAATATTTAATTCTGTAATTTTAATTTTTTGTAGTTATATTTATATCTATATTATCTATTATTGTATATAGTCTTATGTATCCTATATTGTATATTTAAAAGAAAATGAAAATACAAAATACAAAAATATAAAAATAAAAAATATAAATATAAAAGTAAAAACAAAATACAAAAATATAAAATAAAAAATAAAATAAAATATACAACATAAAAAACCCATAAAACCGTACTTTGGCTAAGCCTTTGAGAGGCATAGTGTGATTTGATTTTCTATCTTGCATTTCTCTATACCATTGCTTCTTGAATTCGACCCCTACTTGCTTGTCACTATAATCTTTAGTAGGTAAAATATATTTTGATTCGCACTACTTTGCTTGATTTATTATGTGTGTGGGTTAATTATTCAAATAGCAAAGAAATATGAGTAGTTGCCTCAACGACAACTGAAGCGGATTTGTCAGCTCATTTTAGCGACTCTGATTTTTCACTTTTCAAATGACATCGTTGCTGGGGAGCATCGACTTGCAGAGTGTTTTCTCTTTTTACTTTCTTAGCCATTTCTGAGATTATTTCTTTTTATTTGATTATCTATTTCTGAATTGTCTGGCATCTCTTCTTTTGTCTTCTTGCGAGGGACTATGGATTGAGGAGGATCGCCTAGGTGATTCTACGCAGCCTTGGGATGAGGTGCTGGCTATTCTGACCTAGCTGGTGGGAGTGAACAAGAGGCTCTATAGAGATAAAGGACAATATCTTAGGCATTTTTTCCTTTTATGAGAGAGATATTTATTTGAATTATTAATTTGTAATAATATAGGTACTTTGGACTTGGACATACGGGCCCAATTTCCAAGTGTTTGTTCACTTGGGGGCTCACCACATTTTCCGTGTTTTCCATCGCCTTGTTTTATTTTGTTTCTCGTGATTGTGTTTTCCGCTTTATTTTTATTTGTTTTGTGGAATGAGCCCTTAGTCTTTAGGCGTGCTTGATCGTGTAACCTAAGGCCAAACACCTAATAATTTTACATGCACCTATAGTTTTTGCGTTTGGAATTAGATTAATTAATTGTTGAATCCTCAGCTTTGAAATCACATGCCGAGAGAGCTCGTATACAACGCTTCAGGACCCGTTGTGGTGGGCATCGATCGGCATCGAAGATTGGACTTGGTTTCATTCTGAGTATTTAGCATTTGGTTCTTTACTTGTAGCAATTGCCTTTTTAAGATGATTTCCGTGTGCATATTGTCATATAGTATAGGTTTAAAAATTCCTGTCTTGCATCCCGCATGGACAGAGCTGGGAAGCACTGTAAGTCTTCTAACTGAGCATTCATCATTTAGGCACTAAGGTGAGACTTCCATCTTAGTGTCGCCTTGCATTGCTTTTCCACTATCTCCCTCTATTTTTGGATCACATAAGAATCAAAGAAAATACAAAAAAACATTAGGCGCTTGTATTGAATCTACTCAAAGCAAGTAATAACACAAAAAAATTAAAAAAAGGGACTGTTAAAAATACTTGACCTAAATAAATTTGATTAATTGGACTCATTTCCTTGGGTGAGTAAAGCCCTCATTTGTTTTCAGGTTGCATAGAAAGGTCTCCTTCCTTGTGAGAGAGCGTTGTCGTAAGGAATAGAGCCCGAAACCCAGTCTGTGGCTGCCTTGTTTATCGCCTGGATTTTTGAAGTATTGGCGCTTCTATTATACATAAACGAGTAGGGCTTGGTCAACGATGATGTTCTCTATTGTCTAGAGCACTGGACTTGTCTGTGCATTTACAGGTTTGTCTGTATCATCGTCTTGCATCCGAGTAGGTCCTTGCACGCTCACGGGTGATTCCGTTGCGAGCAAGGTCTGAAGTAGTGGTTTCTCCTATCAGCTTCCTTCCTCTATTTCTTTGGCTGAGTAGAGATCCAAAAAGGGTTACAAGGACTTTAAAAAGTGCATATTACAGGTTACAAAGGAGGAGGACAAGTACAGGATACTTTTCTGGTAGTACTCTAGCTCCTATAGGTGTAGCACTCTAAGGACTCATTTAGGGATAAATTGCCTAAAAATTAAATCTAAAGCTCACAAAGATAATTTTCGAACCTTCATGATTTCACGGGCCGAGTTGGCGAATCCATTGTTTTGAGGTTTGATTGATTAGTCTTATTAAGGTCAAGATTAAAAACATCGCATTTTTTGCACAATTTTGCTCTCCTTTTCTTTGACCCTTGCTCATTGTGAGCCTTCTATTGTTTTACACTCCTTTTATTTCTTGTTTATCTCTGTGATCTTCATCCATTATCCTTCTCATTTAACGATCTCAAGATGTCATCACACAGATGGCTGAGTCGATACTCCGTTGACACCCACATCGATTCTGTGTCACCAACATCTCCAATAATGCGGGATGATCTCCATGAAGTTGATTTGGATCTTGCGAACTTCTCCTTGGACTCCTTGATTCTCTCTTCTTTCAATATTTTGCTTTCTCTAATAAATCCACTCTTTGAGATGGACTCGCAGCCCGAGCTAGCTCTTCCTCTTGAAATAAATAGGGACTACTCTTGTCCCCGAACCAACCCCTCATGGATGGAGACCGATTTCAGTCAATATCCTATGCTCCATTCACAATAATCTGGGATTGACATTAATCCCATTTTCATCTCTGCAAATGGTGCTCAAACAGGGATTGGTACGGGTTTATACGGGTTTATTCCATCATGCAGATCATCAACCCGATCATGAGATAGAAGTTCAATCTGATTCAGAGATGGCTCCTACTAGAAGAGGAAAGGGACTGCAGCCCCAACCAACCTAGCACGAAGATCAGGAGGAAGTGCAGTAAACCACACAAAATTAAGTCAGCAGTCAGCTTCACTCTTCGATACATGCCATTCAACAGTAGCTGACCAATCAGGCTCTAGACTACCTTCCAAGATATGCTGAATGACTTGAGGAGGAGGACCGATGAGAGAGAGGGCAAAAGAGAGGAAGAGATGAAAAGAGATGATGGGTTCCGTGAAGGAAATGCCGAAGATGACCTATCAGTAGGTGGACCTTGTTACGAGATAAGGGAGGGGAGGCCACAACAGCCGAAGCTGACGCTAAAGCAAACTTACAATCCGGGAGTGAGCTGCATCATAGAGTGGATCGGAATTCCACAAATCTATGTACACATCTAGATGAAGCTATAGTTTCTATCCCTTCTCCCTACTTTCCATGGGAATACTACAGAGGAACCGTACAACCACCTGCAAAAAATTGATCGCATCTGTGCAACTGCTCATTACCCTAATATTCCTCTAGGGCTCATTAAGATGACCGCCTTTCCTTCAGCCTCCTAGACAAGGCCCTATATTGGGTCGATCATCTAAGAAAGGTAGTGACGACCTGGGAGGAGTTGAAATCAACATTTCTCCATAAATTTTACCCTCTCGGACGCCTAAACCAGATGCGTTCCCACATCTCCAATTTCTGTCAGCAGCCCCACGAGATAATACATGAAGCGTGGGAGAGATTCAACGACTTATAGGAGAAGTGTCCCCACCATGAGATTTCAAACAACAGTCTCGTATGTCATTTCTTTGGTGGATTGAAACTAGAAAGCCAGAGGCCCACCTATGTCGCTTTTGGTGGCTCGCATTTCAATAAGGATGAGGATGTCGTATGGGATATTTTTTTTATATGGCCGAAGGAGAGGCTACTCAATCCTCGTCACATGCATATATGATGATGCCCGTCACCAGCCACAAGCCTGTGAACATGGATACAAATGCCGAAGACAAGGATGAGAGCTCCGACCTCAGCATCATTTGGAGACACTTTTCTAAGGTATACATCATCGAGAAGAGGTCGTACGACCTAGAGAAACTTTCAGTTATCGAGAAGAGGACACAGGGCTTGGAAAAGCTCGATATGATTTCCCAGCAATTGGAACAACTCATTCGAGCCTTGAACGCCAATGCTTGCAACTCTGTGTTTGCTACTGCCGAGACCCCCGCTGAGTAGAAAGAGCCAGCACCAATACAAACTCCTCAGCCGAGCCTCACGCAACCCCCAACCTATCCAATACGTATACTACATGCAGGTCCCAGAGCATCCATCACAGTCCCAAACCCAGATGGTTGTCTATCAACCCACGTTGTCACCAGTCTACCCAGAGCAATTTCCTCCACCTCCGCCACATATCCTAGAGATAAACGGTTTGTGAGAGCATGAACAACAGCTGACCCATCCTCAGGGACACTCTCAGGGTCAGAACTTGACCAGTCAGCTACACCACCAGCAACAACATGGAGGGAGGAAGTTCCAACCCTACCCACCCCAGAACCAACAGCCTCTGCAATATGAGAGCACATGGAGGCAAGGTTATCAATAGTAGCAATCTGACTACTATCATCAGGGCTTTCCTCAGTAGCAGCTTGCTGCACCATATCAAAATTTTTATCCTTCTCAGTAATACTCACATTACTCCTCTCGCCCTTCTCCTCACCATTTTCCCAGGGTTACCAGCAACAACCTCCTCCGCATTGTCAGAATCAGAGGCTCCAATTGGATGACTCTTTTGAGGTTGTGCCAGTGAACCCGACCCTTGCATGCTTAGAACAACTAGTGAAGAACATGGCTGAGATGACCCAGAAGATTGATGACCTGACGACTGCCAAAACTATCATACCAGCCTCGATCGAGGCTAATCCGAATAATTTCTAATGCAAGGAGCAGGTAGTATGCAGTGATCTAACCTATTCAGGTAGAAATGATTTTTTTTATTTCTAACGTTGTTACTCTCAAGAGCGGTAGAGAAGTGCATCCATCGATAGCCGTAAAGGGAATGCATATTGCATATGACAGGGAATCGTCGGTCTAACCAACACGATGGCCAAGCAACATTTTTGGTGGAGCACCATCTTTAGAAAAATCACAAAAAATGAAGAAAATATAAAAATAAAAAAAGATTAAAACATGCCCTATGGAGACCAGCCAGCATTGGAGATGCCTGCACGTACCGCAAAACCAACACCAGTCTTGAAGAATCTTTCACCTGCAATGGATCCAAAGCCAGCACACGAAATCGAGCCTACATTTTTTTGTCCACAGCTTGTAGATGATCTTAAAAATTTTTGCCATCTACATGTAAACAATGATATGGGTAAAACATTGAATGATACGGTTTTAAATTCTGTAAATATTCCTTTTCCCGAAGAATTGAAAAAACACAAAAAAACAAATGAAAATTTTGAAAAATGCTTTGTCTGATCCTGCCATTGTAGAAATTATTAAAATTTTGGTCTTGAATATGCCTTTGATTAAAGCTCTTGAGTACATGCCTGCGTTAAAGAAAGGATTAAAAGATGCATGTACAACTAGGCGCAGGCCTCATCCTCACAATGCAAGAAGCAAAGGTGGAAAGTCCAAAAAGCATATTCTTACAATAGCCACAGTCAATGCCATCAACAATCTCCCAGACAAAAAGCCAGATAAGGGGGCACCACTCGTTTGTTGTCAGATGTTTCACCAAGAGTTTGGACAGCGGGTCTTCTGTCAATTTTACGCCAGTTCCACTGCTCACAGAGTTTGGGTTAGGACTTCTCAAACTTACAAAGATGATTCTGCAATTCACAGACAAATTCATGAAGTGGCCTAGGGGCATGTTGGAGGATGTAGTCGTCACTGTTCAGGGGATGTAGTTCCTTGTCAATTTTTTCATGCTAGATATTGACATCTCAACACCTTAGCTCCTCACCCCCATCATCCTTAGGCAGCTGCTTCTGCGAACAACCAATGCAGTAGTGAATTACGACACTGGAGAGATTACGTTCGGCTCCAGCGATAACAAAGTCAAGATAGAGACCATGTAAAGCTTGCAGTGAGAACATCTGCAATGGGTGTGCAGGCGATAGACCATGCCGAAGACTGCGATTTTCTTGCTGAAATTCAAGATACCAACCAATTTATGGATGATAATTATATCCATGAATTCCTCTGCCCCGAGGAAGGAATGGAGAACGCAGTAGAATTTCCAATTATCGGTCATGATGAGATTCTTGCTGAATCGCTTGATGAGGTTTCTGTGGAGATCATGTGTCCCCAAGACCAAGAGCAAATCATGAAGGATTTTTGCAATGAAGAAGATATTATTGAAAACTTCAGTGAATTTTCGAATGAAGAGGCCAGACAAAGTAGGGTGGACACCGAACAGATGAAAGAACCACCACCTATTATGATAGCCGAAATCACCGTCGAAGCATCTCCTACTTCGCCTGAGCTGAAATAACTACCCTCCAATATGAAGTATGCTTTCCTTGCAGGTGAACCTAATATGTACCTGGTCATCATCAATGCCCATCTTACTAAAGACCAAGAATCTCGTCTAATGGAGGTTCTTGAACGAAACCGCAAGGCTATTGGTTGAAAAACTCCATATCTCCATGGAATTAACCCTTCCCTTCGCTCACATTGCATTTTCCTTGAGGAAGACATCAAACCCTCCCAAGAATTTCAGAGAAGGATGAATCCGAACATTCAGGAGGTTGTCATGAAAGAAATTCAGAAATGTTGTGATGTAGGATTCATATATCCCATCTCCGACAGCGAATGGGCGAGCCCTCTGCATGTAGTGCCGAAGAAATCAGGGATCACTGTCGTGAAGAATGACAAAGGATAGGAGATCACGACCAGAGTACCCACTTCGTGATGAGTGTGCGTAGATTACAAAAGACTCAATCTCGCTACCAAGAAGAACCATTTTCCATTGCCTTTCGTTGACCAGATTCTCCAGAGACTAGCAATGAAAGAATACTAATACTTCTTGGATGGATACTCTGGATACAATCAAGTTGCTATTGCTCCTGAATATCAAGAGAAGACCAAGTTTACCTGTCCATTTGGTACATACGCCTTCAGACGTATACCATTCGGGCTATGCAATGCCCCAGCCACATTTCTGAAGTGTATGCTTGCGATTTTCGCCGACATGGTGGGAAATTTTCTTAAGGTCTTCATGGATGATTTTTCGATATACGGGGACTTCGTTGATCAATGCCTTGAATACTTAGACAGAGTCTTATGGAGGTGCTGCGAAGTAAATCTAGTGCTCTCGTGGGAGAAGAGCAACTTCATTGTGACTGAAGGAATTATGCTGGGTCATGTTGTATCTAAACATGGCATGGAAGTTGACCCAGCCAAGGTGGGGGTGATTTCCAAACTAGAGCCACCGATAAGCATCAAGCAAGTCAGGTCATTCTTGGGCCATGTCGGTTTCTACCGACGTTTTATCAAGGATTCTAGTAAGTTGGCCAGACCATTGACAGAACTGCTAGGTAAGGATTTTGATTTCATTGTCAATGATCGTGTGCTCCTTGACTTTAATCAATTGAAAGAACTTATCAATCATGCCCCTATTCTGCAGCTGCCGATTTGGACGCAACCTTTTGAGATAATGACAGATGCGTCAGATTATGCCATCGGTGTTGTTCTTAGACAGAGAAAAGATAACGTCCCATTTGCTGTTCACTATGCTAGTCGAACGCTCGATGAAGATCAAAGAAATTACACAGTCACAGAGGAAGAGCTGCTAGTGGTAGTTTTTGCATTGGAGAAGTTCAGATCCCATCTCCTTGGGTCCAAGGTCATCTTATATTTAGATCACTCAGCCATCTGGTACGTACAACATAAGAAGGATGCCAAACCACGTCTAATCTGGTGGATCCTTCTTCTCCAGAAATTTGACCTTGAAATTTGATATAAACCTGGAGTTAAGACTGTGGTGGCCGACCACTTGTCCAGACTTCCCGCGCTAGAATCTCTTGAGCCAAATTTGCAACCAATCACTAAGACCTTTCCAGATGAGGCAATTTTGTCAGTCACCTCACTTCCCTGGTATGTCGATATTGTGAATTATCTTGTGTCCAAGATAACTCCACAAGATTGGTCGAAGCTGAAAGTAGACAAATTTTTGTCTAATATCTATTTTTACCAGTGGGAGGATCCATATCTATTCCGTGAGGGGGCATATTGCATCTGGAAGAAGTGTATTCCTCAGGAGGGAAATTTCGAGTGTCCTTGCACGTTTTCATGATAAAGAATCAAGAGGACACCATTCAGGCAGATGAAATGCAACAAAAGTTCTTTAGAGTGGCCTTTGGTTGCCTACATTATTCAAAGATGCAGAAAATTACATCAAGCATTGCATTGACAGCCAGAAGATGGTGACACCATAGGAATGAGAGATACAATGTCTCTAAAGTTCATTCAGATATCAGACATCTTCGATGCTTGGGCATCAACTTTATGGGCCCATTTCCAAACAGCCAGGGCTACAAATATATTCTGCTTGCTGTCGACTATGTGAGTTGCTGGGTGGAGGCTATTCCCGCTCGAATCGCCGATAGTCGAACTATATGTCGATTCTTAAGAGATCATATCATTGCATAGTTCGAGATTCATAAGATTCTAATACCATATGGGGGTACCCATTTCATTAAAAGAGAAGTGAAGAAGTTAACTCAAGAATTCTTCATAGAACATCGTGTTGCTTCACCATACCACCCACAGTCCAATGACTTAGTTGAATGTTAAAGTGGGAGATAAAGACAATTCTACAAAAGCTTGTGTGTCTGGATCGTAAGAATAGGTCTCAACTACTTGATTCAATTCTTTGGGCTTATAAAACCACGTACAAGTCTCCATTAGGAATATCCCCCTACCGCCTTGTCTATGGCAAGCCATGTCATCTGCCCATTGAGTTGATTCACAATATTTATGGGTCATTAACATCTGTAACTTGGACTTTGAGAAAGTCGATACAAACCAAAAAGTGGATATGAACAGATTATTGGAATTCAGAGATTATGCATATGACAATTGCCTGATGTACAAGGAGAAGGTCAAAAAGTGACACGACAAGCATATCCACCGCAAATCCTTTGAGCCAGGTCAGAAGGTATGGTTGTTCGATGCGAAATTAAAGATCTTTCCAGGAAAGCTGAAGAGCAAATGGGCAGGGCTGCTTACAGTAAGGCATGTGCGTGACAACTGAAGCATGATGATATCTAGTCTTCAATTCATCTCTTTTTTGGTTTTTCTGCACCATATTTTGATCTTCCTCTTCTTCGATCCGGAATTCCCAGCAAATCTTTGACTCTCCGAATACAATGGGATTTCACACCTGGCTCACTCCCTCCGACCTTTCCTTTGATCGTTTATTCATTCTTCTCTTTTCGTCACTTTCTCTTGACTCAACTAGACTTTGAATATAATTACCTCGACTTAGTCAGCTAACAGACAACCACTTGTGGTCAAGGGACAGCTTCTAAAACCATATCTTGAACATGACAAATTTCTGTCTGTCATTGGCTCAATCCAAGTGATTTATGATGATGAGTCGAATACTTCCATAACTACAGTCAAAGACAAAGCAAATCAAAACATTTTTGAATGACTTTTCTTCTTCTTTAGTTTCTTTTCTCTCGAAAAGGTGTCTTCCCCTTCATCATGGCTATACTTTGGATGTACTTTCTCCTAAGTATAGTGGGTGTTCACCTAGAATTGTTTAAATTTCTTATTCATATGTCTTTTCTTCCTTTCTTCCTTTCTTCATTTCATTTTTCTTTTTCTACCTCAAAGGTGTCGCCCCTTTTCGTCAGTCTTATATACCTAGGACATACTTTGTCCTCAGTATAGGGGGTGTATACCCCGATTTCTTTTATTCTTTGATCCTCTCCACTGTCTCCTCTTTTTGTCTATACTTAGGGATATCTTACCTTATGTATAGGGGGAGACAGCCTGAGTACGATCTGTTCATTCCGACCCTTGACCCTCCCTGCCTTGTGTACAATCTGCTATACTAAGGATTATTTGATCCTAAGTATATGGGGGATGGTCGACTTCTCATTTCTTTATTCATTCGTTTATTCTTTAGACTTTTCTATGCTCAATACGAGTTATGTCTTCTCTTTTTCTCTCTGATCTATGAGGACATAGCTCAAGCTAAGTATAGGGGGTCATATATATTATGTATATATTTTAGCCATAACTCATACTTTTGTATTTTCAATATCTATGGCTAAAAATACTGTCTAAAACACTATTAAATTCATTAAAATCAACTAATAAAAGGATGTTGATTATTCCTCAAATTCTTTGTATATATACTGATCAATAAATCAGGTAAAATATTTTGTAAAATGTTTGAAAAGAGTTTGAAAATCTCTATGAAAAATCTTTTGAAAGCTGTTTGAAAAATATTTTGTAAAATATTTTCAACCTTGGAAATATATTTTGTTTGTAAAGACTTCTTTTCTTTGTGTGAAATAAAAATTGTTAAAAAACAATTTGCAAATGGTTTGGAAAATGGTTGTAAAAATATTTTAATATATATACTGCTTGAAAAACTTTTGCAAAATGATTTTCAAATGTGTGTAAATCTTTGTAAAAAAATATTTGTAAAAATTATTTGGACTATAGTTTTCAAAATTGTTAAAAAAAGATTTTCAAATAAGTTTGAGGAATATATACATCACATCAAAATTCTTTATTAATTGTATAAATATATCTACAAAATTAACTAACACATCCCATGTAAATTCTTAAAAACCATTTCTTGTAAATATAAGAGGTATCCCCGTTGATGAATCCACGATTCATCATCTCAATATATTGATCTTAGCAAAATCCCTAAGTAAAATCCCAAATAAATGTCCATAAATCATTAAATTAACAAAAAAACTCTTGTAAATAAAACATGCTAATTATTATATATTAGACTGTACAAAATAAATTAACAATAAAAAGTCGTAAAATAAAGGAGTTTTTCACCTGTAAATATCCCAAAACTTCTTGTATTTTTAATAATTTCATTTCAACTTCTTTTTGGCTAATTCTTTCTCTTACTTGTTCATAAAAATGTATATAAAAATACAAAAATACAAAACAAATTTCATCTCGAATAAATGCTCCTAGATCCCAAGGAGAGAAAGCCATAAAGTCCAACTTCCAAGCCAAATTCTCGCTCTGTATGAACTCCGAATTCACCAAACTCACTTTTAAATTCAAGTTAGAAAATTATCTATCCAACAGAAGTGGTTTCATTAAAATTGGAGCTCATTTGCAAAAGTTGGGTTTTGGGACCTAGATGTACATTGTATATTATGTATATATTCATTCATTCTTTATTTTATTTTATCTTTCTTAATTACTAAAAATACAAAAAAATCATGCTTATGTTGTATTTTAATTGTAGTATTTTATTGTATTTTTCCATTGTAAATATCTCTTATTAAAAAGACAAAAAAAATATACATATTAGAAAAGCAAAAAAAATGTACATGTTGTTTGTCTTCTTTTGTAAATTCTCCACTATTTATTTTCTTCTCTTTTATTCTATTGTATTTAAAGTAGCCTACTTTATTTATTTATTTATTTTACATTCTCTACAATAACCATTTCTTAAACCTCCCATTCAACCCTGCCATTTCTTAAACCTCCCATTCAACTGCATTAATAATATAACCTCCCACCACTTTAATAACCTCTCATTTCGTCCTCTTTAGATACATCCCATACTCCTCAATTTGCCCTTGATCCATTTTTATGTGAGGAGAGCCTAGTTCCCAGAGTTGAATCGGTGACAGCGACGCAACCGCGGTCGAGCGACGACAACCCTCTCTCCGGTGAGATCCGTTGGTTTTTTGACCAACATCGCAGCCGCACCCGCGCGCTGCTCGAGCTCATCGCTCGCATGCGATTCGAGCGAAGACCGTGCTCTCGTGAGCACATCATAGGCGACCGCATTCATTGTAGGTAATATCTCTTTTTATCAATCGACATCGTTGTCATTTTTGCATTGTTTTTTACATCACCTGACCATCCACATGCCCCCATTTGTTTAGTTCATCATCATCACCACCACCAACCCATCTTATTATTTTCTATCATATTTTCTATTTAAAAAAGTAAAAAAATAAAAAATTCTAAAACAAAAAAATTATTACAACAGCACAAAAAATATAAAAAACTTTAAAAAATCAAAAAAATAAACGGGAGGGAGGCCGCCCCCCTTTCTTCCAGCCAGTGCCGCCGTGTGGCCTCATCCGACCGCCGCCCGCCACGACACTGCCGCGTGCCGTCGCGACCACGTGCGTGGCGCCACCGCCCCTCCTTGCCGTCCTCGCGACCGCGAGGATGGCGGGCCGTCCACCGAGCCCTCGCCGCCGCCGACCCTTGTTGGGTTCACCGTGCGCCTCCTGCAAAAACGAAGAAGAAGGTCCTTCTCATTTTTCTATTTTTATATTGTAAATATTGCAAATTCACTCGCTTAAGTTTCTGTAATTATGGTTCAGTCCTTGTACATATTTTCTATTGTCAGTTATAGTTCTAATTTGCACAGAGATGCCCGTGTTTGCATTTTAATTTGGACTTCAACTTCGCATCATTTTATTCAAGAAAAAATGTCATTGTGTTGAGCAACTTAGTCTCTATCATTTGAATATTTATTTATATTTTTGTGATATCTGAGTAATTAATAAAAAAATTGACTAACTGAAATTCTGCATATTTTACCCATTCTGTGCCATTAAATTCATATTGGACTCATTGTTACTCTAAAAATTCCACAAAAATTAAATTGATGCCTTGAAATGTGGTTAAAATACCATCCAAATTTCATCCAAAATGGAGTTGTCTTGTGCCTGAAATAAATTATAAAGTGATCTGGCTATTTTATTTTTAACTAAATCCACATACATCCTTTTTACAAAATTTCAACTCTTCTAAATTGAGCATCTAAATATCTTTTTGAAACAATTCTCTCTCTGATTAATTTGCAATTGTGATTTATTAAGAATTAATTACTCATTGTCATTCTATTTTCACTAAAAAATACATAAAAAAATTCATAGTTTGTCAAAAAATTCCAAAAATATTATTGTAGCTTCCTTGCATCATGTTTATGTTCCAATAGTTTTTTCTTGATTTTTGCTTACTGTTTGTGTGAGAAATTGCGAAAAAACTCATAAAAAGTGTGCATTTTTAATTGTTTCATTTTAATTCCTAAAATTCCAAAAAAATATGTCTTGCATTTATCATTGGATTAAGTTTACTGGAAAATGTAATTTGGCTAAATTGAACTGATTTGACATTAAAATTAAGGCTAAGTTGTGTGTCTTCTTAGTAACTTAATTCACTTGCATTACGCATTTTGCATTTGTTTTTGCATAAAAAATCTAAAAAAGCCACTTTGGAAATCTAAATCTTAATCTTCGAATTAACCCTAAAGTTGTTCCTTTACCTCCCTGTGTTCGACCCCGGACTTGCCCGGGATATAAATTAAGCCGAGACACTCTTCACGGAGATCTTCTCCCGATTCTGATTGAATCGCTAAGTACACGTACTACAACGTACCCTAATTAAATATCGTATTTAGCGATTCATCAGATGGCGTCGTTGCTGGGTAGGCAAACATCTTAGGGATTAATTAAAAAAATTTTGAATTTAGATTTTCTCTTTCTCGGGTAGTCTGACCCCCTAGCCACTTGTAATTAATCCATTTTCTTACAATTATTCTCCTCATATTTTTGTATACATTTTGTTTTTATATCTCTAACATAAATCGCATTTTCCTTGCGAGGGTCCGGTGGACTTGGAGTACATCGGAGGACGACGGATGTGACGTGTGCCGACTGGTGAAGAGCGAGGATAATCAATTTATCTTCGAGAGGGATTTTGTAAATTTTTGTAATTATTTTATTGTAACTATTCAGGTAGTTTGCTCATTTACAATGGCTCTTGTTTGAGAGCTTGCGCTTGTAAAGAGACTTGGACATTATTTTGTGGTGTGTCGAGACCTGTTTCACCCTCCGGTGAGGGTGGGGCTCGACTTGAGTGGCAAATTTTAAGGATTAGGAACACAGTAGTATAGAATCAAATTTGTTTGTGCCCATTGTAATATAGGCAACACATATCTTAGAAGATTCACATATCTTATAAGATTCATAATGAGACACACATAGACACGTACTACTTAGCTCAAATCAAAATCAATTCTTCCCCGCTAATAGTATATTGTTTAAGTGTGGTTTTTCTCGATCTACATGCATTTAGTGTAAAATTTACAAATTTAGTTTTGCATAACGCATGGAGAGTGCTGAGATTCACTATAAGGATACCTTCTTTTGAGCATGCATCATAGTTTCTCATTTGCATTCTGATTTCTGATTCCCCTCTTGTTTTACAACTTAAGGTCAAAAAAAATTGGGACTGAATGGTAGACGTGTTTGTGCATTCAGATTAATTTTCAAGTGATAACCTAACTCTAAAATTGGGACTGAATTGACCAGGTCGATTAAAATTAATTGGAATAAAAAGAACCCATGTTCTCGGGTGCATAAAGCCCTCATTGTTTGATTTACTTGCATGTGAGAGAGAGACGACCCTAGGATAGAGCCAAGCCAAGATTTCTTACTTACTACTCTTCAGTGAGGATCTACGGGTATCCGGTAAACGGTCTGGATTTCCTTAGCAGAGTGGGAGGTTTAGAGGACGTCTTAGTCCTCAAGGAACAGGTAGCCATATTTATGCAGTCCGTACTTACTCCTATTCTGGCTACAAGTAGGTCAAACTAGTCGTAAGAACCAGGCCAGTCTGTAGGAAAATACGGGTACCTAACAGCTCGTTAATCTTTCCAAGATTGTATTCTCACCAACTAAAATTGACCAGATAATTCGGCCGAACCCTTACGGCCATCATGTATTCAGTTGGTGAAATTGAGGGTTTGAATTGTGTTTGTATTGTGTGAGTTTACTCCGCACATTTACTTGCACCGTAGAACTAGCGCCTCATTGAATATCGTGTTCTAATCGGTTCTTTTGACATCGAAGACGACTGATTGGGGGGATATTTATTCGAACTTTGCAAATCTCTCATTGAACCCTTCAAGAAGTATGTCTTCACAGGTCCATGCGCAACTTGGACCAACCTGGACTCATGACTCTCTTGAGCCCAGGATCACCTACTCTCGAGATGGTTACTCTCAAACCATTCCATTTCTCTCTTCCCACCTCATCGAGGAAGACCTTCGCCTCGGTGAGAATATCTTGATTCATAAATCCTATTCTAATCAAGAACACCTTGTTGATTCAGGCCATAAAGAAGATTAAAAAAATGCCTCCAAAGAAGAAAGAAGAGGAAGAAGAGAACCATGAAGAGTCGTTGAGAATGGTACTTGCCAGATTAGCTGCATATGAGTAGCAACATGCACTTCTCAGAGCTTAGTTAGGACAGCTAAATGTTGGGGTCGAACTACCAATGGGATGTGGTGTATAACCCCGAACAATATCAAATTCATAACTACTTGAGTCCGATAGAACCCACAATTGATTTTGAGTTGAAGCCGCACTTTCTGAACATGCTGCCACATTTTGATGGGAATGCTTCTGAGGAGCCATATGCATTCCTAAGAGACTTTGAGCTCATCTGTGCTAACCTCAAACATCACAATGTTAGCCAGAATTATATTAGGCTCAAAGCCCTTCCATTTGCCTTGGGTGGCAAAGCTGACTACTGGGTGAAGAATCTTGAAATTACAATCACCACTTATGCCCAGTTCAAGGACCCTTTTCTGAAGAAGTTCTACCCTTTGAGTAGAACTAACATGATGAGGACGCGAATTACGAGTTTTCCCCTATTACCACATGAATCCTTTGTGATGCTTGGGAAAGATTCAAGGACATCCTGCAGAAGTGTCCATGTCATGGACTAGATGGTAACATCTTGGTCCAGTCGTTCTTTACTGGTCTCAATCCTGAGATGTAGGGTTTAGTGAGCGCTGCCTGTGGAGGCAGCTATACATCACGAGGAGCGGATACCGTCTGGAAGGTATTCGAGCAGATGGCTGAAACTAGCCACTCATAGATGGCCAGCAGGGCTATACACCATCCCTCAGTTCACTCTCATTTGAAGGGGGAAAATCAGCTGTAGTCGATCTCTCTTAGGACGTGATCCCTAGCATGGGACTCCTTTCTGACAAGCTTACTGTAGCCGAGAGGATTGACAGGAGAATTGATGAATTAGACCAGAGCGTCTCAAGATTCCAAAACAAATGGAGGAGTTGACTGATAGGGTATCTAAGATAAAGATACCTGTCGTGACTGCACCCTCTGCTCCCGTATACCGAGTTCACTACATTCAGGAGCAGTTGGTGTTAGGGCAACCCCAGCCGTGGGAGCAGGCTCAATCCTATGCCCACTCTTTCCAGTAGTCACCTCCATTAGTAGAGACAATCTAGGAGGAGCCACCACCGGTTTGGGAGGTGAATGGAGTATGGTGTACTCAAGACCCTGCCAGGCAGGGAAGCACGGGAGAGACCGACAGACCTACCAGCATCCCCCAACCTTTCATAACACCGCATTCACCTCCGCACCACCTCCTTCATAGCAGAGCCCTGGATTCCAGCCACCCCAGCAGCAGCGGCAGCAGTACCAGTAGTATGGCCGACAGGGCCATTACCAGGTGGGCCAACAGGGCTCGCAACCCTAGCAGAAACAACATAGGCAGTACCCTGGCCAGCAGGGCAAGTCTTCCCGTTCTTCTTCCCAGCCTTATTCCCTTCCTTCATCATCTAGTCCCATGGATATTCAGCAGCAGATACTCGACGAGCTCCGTTCCTACAAGAACAAAATCATGACTTATGGGTGGATGTCAACCGCCTGTCCAGATGGCGAGATGAGCGTACTGCACCCTCTACCTCGATCCCAGCTCAAGTTCAGGCTAACCCCAATAGCCTGAACCAATCTAGTTCTTAGTAGCACTTTGGTCAGGTATCCTATTCAACATCTCCTATATCTGAACATGAGATTTCTTTCGTGTGACGAGGCTAATCATATGCCACTCAGGAGCAGAAGGACCGTGACCGTACCTAACCGGGCGAGGGACACGAGGAGGGGCATCTCTGGAGCTCTACTTGAGGAGTCTTCAGAGGACGAGGAGGAGAGGCAATATATTCCGGAGCCCCATCAGCATCATTCGAGGATTTTCTACTCAGGGAGCCGAGAGGAGAAGGAGAGCACGTATGTAGCATCAGCAGCATGTATATACTTCTGATTCTACGGAGGACCTTGCATCTCTGGTTGTGGCGGATACCACTCCAGCTTCTATTCCACAACCTATAGTAGATAGTCTAGATTCGGATTCCATGTTGCATCAAAAAGATTCTTGTATGAAGAACCCTATTCCTGTTAATTCCAAGAATGATCTTTCAGTTTATGAATCAGATTCTTCATCTTATGTTTCCCTAGCTTCAATCCCTTTCCCCTGTGCTCTTACGGCAGGAAAGCGCATCAAAAAGATTCAGAAAGATGACCCCGATATGGAATGGTTTTGTAAAGAAAATATCACAGTTAAGGTGTCATTTGATGAATATGTGGCTAACCATCCTGCATTCCAAAAATACCTTAAGGTGAGATGCATACCTACAAGGGTTAGCAGGAAGAAAGAGAACCAAAATATAAAGACACATGTCTTATCAGTAGCCACAACCTATTGTCTCAAGAATCAGACATTGCCAAGGAAAAAGAGAGACATGGGTGCCCACTATGTGGAGAGTCGTATTGACGACATTGCGTTTGCACGCACACTCTTGGATAACGGTTCTTCGATCAACTTACTTCCCTTAGCATTATATCAGAAATTAGAGTTGGGACCACTTCGCAAATCTATAACTTTACTCCAATTCATAGATCGTTCAGTGAAGAGACCTAAGGGGGAAGTAAAGAACGTAGTTATCTTGATTGAGGGGCAGAACTATCAAGTTGACTTCACAGTCTTGGACATGGAGATCCCCAATCATAGGAGAGAATCTCAGATCATTCTCGGACGACCCTTCCTTAAGACCGCAGGCGCAGCTTTCGATTATGGTACGGGAATGATGAAGTTCCGTTCTCCAGGCGGAGAAGTGAACCTTGAGATGAAGCAAACCAAGTGTCAGCTACCAATTTCAGAGAGCAGCACAGAGTACTCATCTTCAGACGCAGATTGCAGTATGATTAGCACAGTTGGGATTTGGGGACAGATTCCTTCAGGACAGAGTGAGATCCTTTCATCTGGAGAGGACATAGTGCATGATGCAGTTTGCCAGGTGTTGTCTGATCTTATTAGAGATGGATCTACCTCTTCCTATGATGACGTAGAGATCCATCTAGATCTGTCAGTTCCATCCTCTTTGGAACAATCATGGGACATAGATGACGAATCGGACGTGGCTTTTGTCGATTGTTTTGGATATTTTTGACAATCCGACTCCCGATACTTCTGATTTGGTGGAGAGTCCTACACAGTTGAGCCCACCTTCATGTAGCACGGAACCAAATTCAGATTCAGTTCAGCTGGATTTGCTTGATGATACTACATTGCCAGAACTGAAATCACTACCTCCTACACTCAAGTACGCCTTTCTTGCGAGACCCTAACAGAGATATCATGTCATTATTAGCTCAGACTTGACTTTAGAACAAGAGTCTAGGTTGTTAGAGGTCTTAGAGAGGAATTGCAAAGCAATAGGCTGGACAATGTCGGATCTCGTGGGGATCAACCCCGCTCTCTGCTCGCACCACATTTTTACTGAGGATAATGTAAGACCTTCCCGTGAGTTCCAGAGGAGACTTAATCCGAATCTACGGGAAGTCGTGAAGAAAGAGATTGAGAAATAGTGCAAGGCAGAGTTTATATACCCTATTTCTGACTCCAAGTGGGTGGCCCCGCTTCATGTTGTCCCGAAGAAGTCGGGAATTCAGATGGTCACCAACGAGGAGGGGGTAGAGATCACGACATGAGTACCTACGTCGTGGCGTGTCTGTGTCGACTACAGGCGCCTGAATGTTGTGACCAAGAAAGATCACTTTCCCTTGCCTTTTATTGATCAGATCTTGGAGAGACTCGCAGGGAAAGAGTATTTCTGTTTTCTTGATGGGTGCTCAGGCTACAACCAGGTGGTCATAGCCCTTGAGGACCAGGAAAAGTCCACATTCACATGTCCATTCGACACTTATGCTTTCAGGCGCATGCCATTCGATTTCTACAATGCCCCGGGCACATTTCAGCAGTGCATGATCGCCATATTTGCCGAGATGGTGGGAGATTTCCTGGAAGTGTTCATGGATGACTTCTCAGTTCATGGTGATTCTTTTGATACATGTTTAGTGCACCTGGACCGAGTCCTCATGAGGTGTAGAGAGGTGAATCCGGTACTCTCCTGGGAGAAGAGTCACTTTATGGTGATGGGGGGTATCGTGTTGGGGCATGTCATCTCCAAAAGGGGAATGGAGGTTGACCCTACAATGGTGGAGGTGATCAAGAAACTCGATCCACCTACCAACGTGAAGTCAGTGCATTCATTCATCGGGCATGTTGGAATCTATAGGAGATTCATTCAGGATTTTTCAAAGATCGCCCGCCAACTGACTGAGCTCTTAGGGAAAGACACAGAGTTCGTTGTAGATCACATGTGTCTGGAGGCCTTTGAGCTCCTGAAGAGGAAGATTTGTGCCTCGCCTATCCTACAAGCTCCTGATTGGTCTCTTCCCTTTGAGATCATGAACGACGCTTCAGATTTCACTATAGGAGTCGTGTTAGGACAACGGCGAGAAGGCATCCCATTTGTGATCCACTATGCGAGCAAAGTATTAGATCCTACATAGAAGAATTATACAGTGACTGAAAAGGAAATGCTCACGGTAGTATGGGCCCTCGAGAAGTTCAGGTCATATATTTTGGGCTCTAAGGTGACAATTACACTGATCACACAGTCATTCGATACTTAATGGAAAAGAAGGACACGAAGGCGCGTCTTCTTAGGTGGATTTTACTCCTCCAGGAATTTGATTAGGAGATAAAAGATAAACCTGGAGTGAAGAATGTTGTGGCTGATCACCTTTCTCGGATTGAACTTAAAAATTCTCCTGATTATGAGCGGATTAGAGAGACCTTCCCAGACGAGTCAATTTGTGTTATTGACTCACTCCCGTGGTATGCCAACATGGTGAAATATCTTGTCTCCAAGCAGGTTCCCCATGGTTGGACTAGGAGAAGCATTGACAGACTTAAGTTGGATTCAAGGAGATACCACTGGGACGATCCTTTCCTTTTCTTTGAAGGACCAGATTGTGTTTAGAGAAGGTGTATTCCTCAGGAGGAGTACTAGAGTGTCCTCACATATTGTCATTCACTCGAGGATGGAGGACACCATTCGAGAAAGAGAACCGCTCACAAAGTACTTCGATGTGGATTGTATTGGCCAACCCTATTTAGAGATGCTATTGATTTTGTACGGTCGTTCCCAATCTGTCAAAGGATGGGAGGGACAGTAGGACAGAGAGATGAGATGCCCATGCAACCGATGATTATTTGTGATGTTTTTGATGCACGGGGCATAGATTTTATGGGTCCCTTCCCAACAGCCAAGGACATGAGTACATATTGTTGGCGGTTGATTATCTATCTAGGTGGGTGGAGGCTATCCCAACCTGAACCGCAGACAGCAAGACTGTCTGTAAGTTTGTGAAAGACTATATTATTGCTAGGTTCGGGGTGCCAAAAGTTTTGATATCTGATGGTGGTAGCCACTTTGTGAACAGAGAGATATGAGATCTTTAGCTAAGGACTATGGATTTAAGCATAGAATTACTAGTCCTTACCACCCACAGTCCAACGGCATGGCAGAGGTTTCAAACAGAGAGGTGAAGAGTATTTGCAGAAATTGGTTCGTCCGGATAGGAAGAACTGGTCTCAGCTCTTGGGCCATGTTATGTGGGCCTATAGGATAGCCTACAAGACACCATTGGGTACTTCACCATTTATAATGATCTATGGCAAGCCATGCCATTTTCCCGCAGAGTTAATTCATAAATCCAAATGGGCAATTAAGAAGATTAATTGGAGTTGTCACCTAGGGAGCTTTGTCGAGACTTGAACTTGAAAGAGCTCGTGGAAATCCGAAACAAGGCATATGACAGCAGTTTGATTTATAAGGACAAAGTAAAGAGATGGCATGATCAGCACATTAGGTGCAAAGACTTTGTCCCTGGACAAAAGGTATGGTTGTTCAATGCCTGGTTGAAGATGTTCCATGGGAAGCTCAAATAATGGACGGGTCCCTTTGTTGTTAAGAAAGTGCACGGGAATGGAAGTGTAGAGATAACTGATCTCACAGATGGTGCACAATCTCATGTGGTAAATAGACAACTGTTGAAGCATTTTGTTGATTCGAAAGAGTAGTTAGTCCAAGTCGAGGTCATCAACTTCATGCAGAGTGAGAATAGAGCAGATACATTATATTACTCTTCATGAAGATGCAACACCAAGATTCAGCAACTTAGAATATTTATTCACTCTTGTATATCATCCATTATCTATATATTCTCTAGATCACATCAGTTCTCACACTTACTCTTGTCCTATACTTAGGCTGTTAGAGCTTAAGTATAGGGGGAACCGATGCCCGCCATGTGTATATACTCATTCATTTCTCCTCTTGAAATTGTCCGCCTCATTTTTTGCTCTTCTTCTACACTTAGACCGACCAGAGCCTAAGTATAGGGTGGGAGGATCGACTTCTATACTTTTTATTATTTTAGCCATCCTACGCTTAGCACGAGCTATGTCTTTTTCTCGTTCTTGTGCTCTGAGGACATAGCACATGCTAAGTATAGGGGGGCGCATATATATTATATATATACTTTACCCATAGCTTGTACTTACACGTATTTTTGTATATATTATACAATAATTACGGAGTGGGTAAAAAAATCTCTTTCAAAAAAAATTCTCTTTCAAAAAATTTCTCTTTAAAAAAACTTAATTTTTTCCCTTTTTCTTTATTTGCTTAAAAAAACTTTTAAAAAAGATGTCCTTTCTTATTACCTATCTTTTTCAAAAAACTCTTAAAAAACACAAAAAAACATTTTTCTTAAAAAAAACTTTCTTCTATTTCTTTCTTTTTTAAAAAAACTTTTTTAAAAAACACACTCTAAAAAATCCAAAGAAAAAAACTAACTAATGGGTTGGTTTAGTCCCTGACACTTTACACTTTCACATAAGACTAGTGATGTTCAAGAACACTTGGTTTATGATGTCTTGAGATTTTCAGTTAACCAGCATTAGTCATTAGGGTCTTTGACATAATTATTCACATTTCTCTAGTTTGAAAGATTTGTGTGCTATATTGCGTACTTAGTCTCAACCTTAAGAATATGATCCGCATCTCACATACACGACTGCAGTTATGATGAGATGAGTTGAAATTTCACTTGAGGAACTGGGATGAGGGATTTGAGTTTGGAACTGATTTGATGATACTCGAGGATGGGATAAAATCAATGAATGCTTCATGAAACCTGAGTGTCAACACATTTAGCCAGTATGAGAACATGGTTCTTGTACTATCTCTTGATATTTACCTATGTGCCAGGGTGTGAAAAAAAATAAAAAATGTTGATCAGTATGCGCCAACTCTTGGTAAAAGCAGTGGAGCTAGCCAAAAATACTACAGAGCAATGAAATGTTAAAGAAAAGCTCTCATTCCACAAAGTCAATTATCAAAAGAGCTTCCACCAAAGGCGAGCGCTCCCAACCATTTCAAAAGTGTTCACTTGGACCACCGCTATTAGGACCAAGAGTCGGGCTTGCACCAAAAAAGGAATCTGCATCGTAAATGCTACAAGCCTGGGTATAGAAGGTATGATAGGTACTCAAAAAAGGTACACCCTGGTGTACTCCCAGGAAAACAAGTGTAGACGACTCCAACTTCTCTTGACGGACGCACTGCAACACCAAAAATATGCGTTGAGTAATAAGGCACTTGAGAGAATCCTTGTTCCAATGAGAGGGAGAGAAGAAATGACACAATCCTATGCCATCCATCAACTAGCCTTCCATCTACACTTTTAAGTCTGACAACTAAAGAGACGGTGGATTGGATGCATGAAATGGTTTATTCCCTAGTCTTGAGGATCGGGTTCTTAGGAGAGTCTCTTGGACTGGAACCGTGGGTGACATTGTTACTCTACTCTTGTAACTGCAATCAACACTTAAGTCATATCCCTACTATATATGTATACAAAGAGAGTCTGATGATTAGGGAAATTGGATACCTTTTCACTAGAGCTTGGTTCAGCGTAGAATTTTAGGATCTCTAAAACCGAGAGTTCTTGAATGGATCAGGTCTTGTATTCACATGCACAGTTAGGGGTTAATCCAACTTATTCATTCTTTATTTGCTCGAGGACTAGCAAAGTTTAAGTATAGGGGGTGATGAATCTGCGATTCATCGTCTCAATATCTTGATCTTAGCAACATCCCTGGGTAAAATCCCAAATAAATATCCATAAAATCATTAAATAAACAAAATGACTCTTGTAAATAAAACACACTAATTATTATATATTAGACTGTACAAAATAAATTAACAATAAAAAACCGTAAAATAAAGGAGTTTTTCACCTATAAATAGCCCAAAACTTCTTTTATTTTTAATAATTTCCTTTCAACTTCTTTTTGGCTAATTCTTTCTCTCACTTGTTCATAAAAATGTATATAAAAATACAAAAATACAAAACAAATTTCATCTCAAATAAATGCTCCTAGATCCCAAGGAGAGAAAGCCATAAAGTCCAACTTCCAAGCCAAATTCCCGCTCCGTATGAACTCCGAATTCACCAAACTCACTTTTAAATTCAAGTTAGAAAATTATCTATCCAACGGAAGTGGTTTCATCAAAATTGGAGCTCATTTGCAAAAGATGGGTTTTGGGACCTAGATGTACATTGTATATTATGTATATATTCATTCTTTCTTTATTTTATTTTATCTTTCTTAATTACTAAAAATATAAAAAATCATGCTTGTGTTGTATTTTAATTGTAGTATTTTATTGTATTTTTCTGTTGTAAATATCTCTTATTAAAAAGACAAAAAAATATACATATTAGAAAAGCAAAAACAATTGTACATGTTGTTTGTCTTCTTTTGGAAATTCTCCACTATTTATTTTCTTCTCTTTTATTCTATTGTATTTAAAGTAGCCTACTTTATTTATTTATTTATTTTACATTCTCTACAATAACCACCATTCAACTCCATTCTACCACCAACCTCCATTCAACCCCACTATTTCTTAAACCTCCCATTCAACTCCATTAATAATATAACCTCCCACCACTTTAATAACCTCACATTTCATCCTCTTTATATACATACCATCCTCCTCAACTTGCACTTGATCCATCTTTATGTGAGGAGAGCCTAGATTCCAGAGTTGAATCGGTGACAGCGACGCAACCGCGGTCGAGCGACGACATCCCTCTCTCCGGTGAGATCCGTTGGTTTTTTGGCCAACATCGCAGCCTCACCCATGCGCTGCTCGAGCTCATCGCTCGCCGACGATTCGAGCGAAGACCGTGCTCTCGTGAGCACATCATAGGCGACCACGTTCATCGTAGGTAATTTCTCATTTTATCAATCGGCATCGTTGTCATTTTTGCATTGTTTTTTACATCACATGACCATCAACATGCCCCCATTTGTTTAGTTCATCATCATCACCACCACCAACCCATCTTATTATTTTTTTATCATATTTTCTATTTAACAAAAGTATAAAAATAAAAAAATCTAAAACAAAAAAATTTATTACAACAACACAAAAAAATATAAAAAAACTTTTAAAAAAAAGAAAGGGCAGGGAGGCCGCCCACCGCCCCCCCCACTTCTCTTCCAGCCAGTGCCGCCATGTGGCCTCCTCCGGCTGTCGCCCGCCACGACACCGCCGCGTGCCGCCGCGACCACGTGCGCGGCGTCGCCGCCCCTCCTCATCGTCCTCGCGGCAGCGTGCGGCCGAACCGTCCACTGAGCCCTCGCCGCCGCCTACCCTTGTTGGGTTCACCGTGCGCCTCCTGCAAAAATGAAGAAGAAGGTCCTTCTCATTTTTCTATTTTTTTATTGTAAATATTGCAAATTTGTCCGCTTAAGTTTCTGTAATTATGCTTCAGTCCTTGAACATATTTTCTATTGTCAATTTTAGTTCTAATTTGCACAAAGACCACTATGTTTGAATTTTACTTTGGACTTCAACTTTGTGTCATTTTATTCAAGAAAAAATGTCATTGTGTTGAGCAACTTAGTCTCTATCATCTGAATATTTATTTATATTTTTGTGATATTTGAGTAATTAATTAAAATTGACTAACTGAAATTCTCCATATTTTACCCATTCTGTGCTATTAAATTCATATTGGACTCATTGTTGCTCTAAAAATTCCACAAAAATTAAACATGATGCCTTGAAATGTGATTAAAATACTACCAAATTTCATCCAAAATGGAGTTTTCTTGTGCATGAAATAAATTATAAAGTGATCTGGCTATTTGATTTTTAATTAAATCCACATACATCTTTTTTTACAAAATTTCAACTCTCATGAATGGAGCATCTAAATATCTTTTTGAAACAATTTGCTTTCTGATTAATTTGCACTTGTGGATTTAGAATTAATTACTCACTGTCACTCTATTTTCACTAAAAAAATCCATAAAAAATTTATAGTTTATCAAAAAAAATCCAAAAATATTACTGTAGCTTCCTTGCATCATGTTTATGATCCGGTAAATTTTTCATGATTTTTGCTTACTATTTGTATGAGAAATTATGAAAAAACCCATAAAAATTGTGAATTTTTAATTGTTTTATTTTAATTCCTAAAATTCCAAAAAATGTGTCTTGCATTCATCATTGGATTAAGTTTACTAAAAAAATATAATTTGGCTAAATTGAACTGATTTGACATAAAATTAATTTGGCTAAGTTGTGTGTCTTCTTAGTATAAACTTAATTCACTGGCATTGTGCATTTTGCATTTGTTTTTGCATAAAAAAAATCTAAAAAAACTGCTTTGGAAATCTAAATCTTAATCTTCGAATTAACCCCAAAGTTGTTCCTTTGCCTCCCTGTGTTCGACCCTGGACTTGCCCGGGATATAAATTAAGCCGAGACACTCTTCACGGAGATCTTCTCTCGGTTCTGATTGAATCGCTAAGTACGCGTACTACAACGTACCCTAATTGAATATCATATTTAGCAACTCATCACCCGTGCAAATATTAGTACCTATTTGTATCCAAAATCCTTTGTTTTCAAAAATCACAAAAACATTTGAAAAATTCTTTTTGAAAATACCAAAAACATTTGCAAAACCTTTTTCAAAAATCCATAAAAATTTCAAAACTTTGAAAATTGCATCACAAAAATATTTCTGCATTGTAGATAGCATTTGCATAGCATTGGCATTTTTTGTATTGAGTTTGATAATTGAACAAGTCTAATTAAAATCTGAAGATTGGAGCTTGGTCTAATTAAAATCTGAAGATTGGAGCTTGGTTGGACCTTAAATCTAACTAATCACATGAACCTTATAGGAGCTAGAATTGAGGTACTTCAGGTCTAGTTGACTTCATTCTTTGAGAATCGTGAGACTTGGTTTATGGATTCTTGATTGCCTAAGTAGAGTATTTTGGAGCACGTGCACAACTCTTGTTGATAATGACCTAACTTGGACACCTACACCTTTCACTTGACTCAACTCCTTTGGAGTGGTAAGGGGATTGGATTTGTCAGTATGAGACGCACACAAGTGGAAACATTTGTCCTCGTCTAGGGAGGGAAGTGCACCCCAACCTGTCCAGTAGCAGAGACGTCTAATGACAGGAGACTGTAAGTTGCAATAATACTTCAAAAGAGGGATAGTCTTCTGGTTCAAGAGGGAAAAAACTCCTTATGTAAATGATGTTGCATATAGTATTAAAAAAAGCATAAACTCAAAAAAGTGGACAGGCTTGATTGAAAATAAAATGCATGCTGGAGTGTACATATTTGTATAGTCAATAAGAAAGCTTAAGCTTCAAAGTCATCTCATGTGAGCTTGCAGCTGGATGACTTGACTACACCGGTCATTCTCCTAGGATAGGTAGCTACACTGGCTACATTCCTTTCTTCTCTCCACCTCCTCTTCTTGAGCTAGTTGTACTTGAACTTAGAAGGGAATACCCCTCTTCTCGAGTAAAGAGTTATTGGATTCGGGAATTATGGTCACCATGTTGGAGAATACTAACTTTTACTGCTTCACCCGAGGAGAGCGACATATCACACACACTGTCCAAGATAGATTCATAGTCATAAGAGTTTGCATATGACTTGATTTGTTCTAACCTGACTATTTAGGAGACTTGAACAGAGCTTTGGGAATCTCGAAGGATTTTGTGTTTTAAATCAAATTCCTATTAAGGTTCCGACCGCACTATCATTCCAAAGGTCTGACTTAAGCTCCAAACTTGGATTTTGTAAAGACAAATTTGAGAAGTAAACTTAATCTAATTTATTTCCTTTTCTTTTCTTTGTTTTTATTTTTCTGCACTTATTGCATAAGTGTTTACTAGAGACTAGCAAAGGGATGCATAGGGGGTGACAAATCTCCATTTCATCACCTTTATTCTATCATTTTAGCCTTAAAAACCCTAACTAATGCATGTAAATACCATTAATTTATATAAATTAACATTCATTCTTTGTTGTATAAATATTGTATAAAATATTATTTTAATGTCAATATTATAGAACAAATAAAAGAAAGAAAAAGAATAAAATACCAAAGGTATCTTATGACCCTAAACCCCGAGGCCTATGCATCTTGATGACTGGATCGACAAGGAACAAAGTAGGGGGAGATAATGGCTAGAAGTACAATAAAAATCCCATTTATTAATTCATCAATAATGCATTTTTAGGACCCATTTCATTTACTACGTTTTATACCTAAAATAAAGAAAGTTTATACATGAAAGTTGTAGATAATAGATATAGAAAAATACAAAATTGATCTCATACAAAAAGAATATACAGTGTACTTTTTATACTCAAAATAAAATCTCAAAACCCAAACTTCACATACCCATATCTCCCAAATAAAAACTCAAAACCAAAATCACCTTTAATTGTATATATCTTTTAATAAGCTTTTTAATGAATGTGGTTTCATATTTTTGGAGTTAAGGTGTGAATGTTAGGTTTTGGACCCCTATTGTACAATATACCCAAATAAAATAATCATTTTCTTTATTTTTCATTATTTTTATAATTTTCTATTTTTGTAATTTTATAAATATTATTTATAGTATATGTAAATATTAAAACTAAAATAAAATCATTAATTAAATATAAAAATAAAATATGCATATATAATACATAGATGAAATACCTATTCATATACCTACATATTTAATATACATATTTATTTAGGAGTATATATTATATCAAAAAATATAATAAAAATATATTTGAGTATCTAAAAAATTATAAATAAATAAATAATAGAATAATAAAATCAAAATTACAAAATAAAAATAAAATACTCAAAACATAGGTAAATATAACTATAAATAAAACCCTAAAAACTAACTTGCAATTAAATACCTCAAAAAATAAATAAAATCATAATAAAATAACCTAGAAAGTAATAAACAATTTTTATTTTATAACTTTAATTTAATAAACACATTTACTATTTTCTATTAATTTACAAATAATATTAGCGTCGGTTTTTCTTGGTTGGTCCACGTGAACCAACCAAGTTGCGTCCTCAGTTGACTCTAGTCAACTGTCTGACTCGCATCTGCGTTTCGGTCAGAATGACTTTTGACCCTTGTTTGCTCTTTTTTCCAAGTCAATGAGAGCATCGAATTGGCTAGATTTCTTCACAACTTTACCACCTCGATCATTGATGATTCACGCCAGCTCGATTCCTCGAGCTTTGGATCACTGTGTTGAGCGCATGTCATCATTCTTTAACCCCGCTCCAGCACCTGTATAAAGAATCACCTCATTCCAAAGTTGGGATTTGATCCCTCTTCTGCCTATTTTCCCTACTTCACACATAACTGACATCTTGGTGACTACAGGAGCTGATCCAGCCCTGGCGCAGCATCTGGAGTTGAATCGAGGCCGATCCGCTACTCCACCGCTATCCTCGCCAGGGCTCTTGCTCCTAGTTGTGTATCGCTGGTGAGCTTATATTTTCTTCACGCTTTCCATTCCTTAGCCTAGAAGTAGCTTAGATCCACTTTGTATTTTGCTCGATTCCATTTCTATACGTGTAAAATCGACGGAGTTCCTGCTCCATCGCCTGCCTCTGTCTGCCCTTCCTCCCTCTGACTATTACCTCCACAAGCTCCCCCTTCATTTGATCATCGCTCGACGCACATCCATTAACCTGGATCTTGCAAACATCAGGGGATTCGCTCTCCACCCTTCGCCTTACACCGGAGAGCTCCTCCCGATACCCCCCTTCACGCATTACACACATCAAGCCCCCTAGCCCCTTGGTTTTCTTTGCTGAATCTACTTGCAGATCCTGGCGGGCCAAAGGGGTCCCTTTTGAAGTCAATTTTTCTGAACTTACAGGTACTTAGAGCCTCTTTCTTCCTTGAGCTAGTTGGATTCCATCTCGACTCTAGGTCGCCTTATGAAGCCGTCATCTAAAGCAGAGGAGCCCTCACTCCTTTTTTCCCCTAGCCCTATCATCCCAGTCGATCGGAGGAGCTCAGTGAGCATATCAAAGCTCGGCCCAGCCGAGTTCTTGGCATGTTCATCGACCGCCCCTTCTAACCGTTGGATAATCTCGTCGCTCCATATCGTTCAGCCACTGTCGGATGCAGAGCCTCCTGGCCATGGATCTCCTGTGAGAGATCTAATCTTTAGATCATCCGCAGTGAAGCATCATCGTGCTATTGGAGGGCGCCACATGTTTAAGTGGATCAATCATGGCCATCCATTTCTGCCTAACGTTGGGTATTTTTGCATCTTCAACCCAACGATTTCTGTATTTATTAATTAGTATAGAATCTTTCCTCTACCATTATATAAGTTTTGTAGTATTTGCATAAAAACCCTCATAGTTTTGTTATTTGCCATTAAGTCCACGCCAGCTTACCTCACGTGTTGCCCTACGTGAGGTGGGCATTTTGCAGGTGAGCCCTAGAATTTTGTGTTTATCGATTTGGCCTTGAAACATTTTTATTTCCTCTATAATATTTTGTGAAAATTGTAGTTTGGCCCTTATACTTACATTTTATTTACATATACGCCCCTACCAGAACATGATCTTTTGTATATTTGTTGCATTTATTTAAAATTTCAAATGTGCTCCAAAAATCATCAAAAAAATGTGTAACTTACTGATTGCACACACTTCTACGTAATGATTTTATTTTTGCAGTTTAGGACATTTTAGTATTTATTAAAAATTAAAAATACAAAAATCCCATGTTTATCTTAGAAAATTCCAAAAAAATATAATCATTTGAAAAATTCCTTGAAAATATATTTTGTTTATTTAAATATTTTAAACCTTCAGACCAAAAATTCTTAAAAGCAAAAAAAGAAAACTTTTAAAATTTAAAATCCCAAAATTCTTTATAAAAATCTATAAAATTATTAAAAAAATCTAAAATATTATTTTCTTTGTTATAATTTTCTTTATTTTATTATCTTTATATTAAAATTGATTTGAAGAATTTTGGACTTAATTTGGTATTTCTAACCTTCATTTCATGTTTAGCCTAATATCAAATCCCTTATTTGGGATTTTTTGACATTAAAAATATATAAAAATTAGAAAAAATCCATAAAAATCACAAAGACACTAAAAAAATATTTTTTAACCTAAAAATATTTAATTATATAATTTTTAGTTAGTTATATATATATTATCTATTATTGTATGTATAGTCTTATATATCCTATATTATATATTTAAAAGAAAATAAAATATAAAATTATAAAACTAGAAAATACAAAAATATAAAACAAAAGAATAAAATTAAAATTACAAAATTAAAACCCATAATACCATACTTTGGTGAAGCCTTTGAGAGGCATAGTGTGCTTTGATTTCTATCTTGCATTGCTCTACACCCCTTGCTTCCTGAGTTCGACTCCTACTTGCTTGTCACTATATATCTGTAGTAGAGTAAAAAAAATTTTGATTCACATTACTTTGCTTGATTTACTCCGTGTGGGGGTTAGTTGTTGAAATAACCGAGAAATCTGAGTAGTCACCTCAACGACAAGTGAAGCTGATTTGTCAGCTCATTTTAGCAACTCTGATTTTCCACTTTTCAGTACCCATGACAGTGGGTCCTGCAAGCGATGTATGGGGTCCTCTCGTGGCCTGCAGTTCCAAGTCTAAGTGAAAAGCAATTTAATTTGACTAGGTCTGAAAGTGAGAGTAGGTGCATGCAAATATAATTAAGTGTTTGGACCTAATCTATTGTCAAGCAATCCTAAATTAGGAAATAATCACACAAAACAATTAAAAATAAAGTTGAAAAATAAAGAAAAAGAAAAGCGATGAAAATGATAAAATTGACGAGGCCCTCAAATGAATGATCACTCGGGCAGTGGACCTCGTGAAGTAGAAGTGTCCTGGAGAGTCTAAATTATTACAATAAAATGTGTATCTCTCTTACTTGAATTACAAAATGAAATAAAATGAAATAAAAGACAAAATGCACTATCTTCAAAAATTCCTCCAAGCTTTCCTTTGTCACTCTCTCATGTCGGTTAGGTTAGAAAGCCGACTCCTCATCTCGGGGGATGCATCGAATCTCCTAGGAAATCTGCCCTCGAATCGTGATCCCTTGCAACAAAGTCAAATACGGAAGAGGGTTAGACAATTCAAAAATAATATCAATAAAATGATAAATAAATAAATAAATAAAGAGGTAAATAGAGACAATAAAGAAAAACAAGGAAATACAATCTATACGACGTTGATCCCTGGCAATGGCATCACTTTTTGAAGATTTTTTTGCGAGGGTCTAAAAATATCCTTACTAAAAAAATGAAGATAGAGTATCGCAGAAGCGACCGCTCACAAAATCCAACTTCAGACCACAATAAACGCACAATAAATATAGCAATGAAAAGTAAAATAAATATGGAGTTAAAATTTATTATAACTCCACAAATGTGTGTACAGGTGTAAGTATGTGTAGATTGTAGAACACAGGGAACAAAAGTGATAAATCGGTAAATTGAATCCCAAAATTTGTCCTTTTTGTTTTTTATTTCCATTTTGTGTGGGGTTTAATTTTTATATTTTTTATGGATTTTATTTTTATATTTTTGATTTTTTTGGTTTTTTATTTTTATTTTCTTCTTGTATTTTATGATTTTTAATATATAATATACGCTTATATATAAATATATATAAAATATAGGGTAAGAAAATTATATATACGACTAAAAATAACTAAAAACAACAAAATAAAATATTTTAGATTTTCTATAATTTTATACTATTTTTATGAGTTTTTAGGGATTTTTGCTAATTTTTATATATTTTTAAAGTAAAAAATATCCCAAAATAGGGATTAAATAAATAGGTTGAATTGATTTGAAGATTAAAAATAACAAAAAGTATCAAAAATTCTCCAAACCATATTTAATATATAATAAATAATATAAAGAAAAATATAGAATAAAAACTAGTATTTTTTGGATTTTTTATGATTTTTTAAAGGATTTTGGAGATTTTAAAGTTTTAGTTATTTTCTTATTCTATTTTTAATGGTTTTGGGTTTGGAGTTTTAAAATACTATAATAAAAATATTATTTTTTGGGGAATTTTCAAAAAGGTTTTATATTTTATGGGTTTTTTTACTGCAAATAGGGACTTTCTGTGTTATTTTTTATTTTTTGAAATAGTTAAAATGCCTAAATGCAAACTTAAAAATATGGCATGAAAGTGTATGCTACCAATCACTTAATCCTATTTTTGCATATTTTTCTGAGCACAGATGTTATTTTTAATATGTAGAAAATAACCACAAAAATGCTTGAACTGAAAAGGGTATTTTTTGCAACTAAAAATAAAGACAAGGGTTATAATACAAATATCCCAAAGTTTTATAACTAATATTTATAGTTTAAGGAGAAAATGGTCACCTCACATGGGACCACAAATGAGGTGACGTAGCACGGACCCGGAAGTAATATTAAATAAGCACAAGGGGGTTCCTTGCAAATTTTACAAAAATATTAAGCCATGCAAAATATTTTGTAAGACTAAAATATAAAGACAAAAAGGCAAGGGGCTAGATGTGCAATTTACCTGCAAGGGTGCAGAGGCGGACGACTCTGATCGTCTCCCTCATCCAAGGGTTAGCCTCCCCGCACACGATGATGCTTCATGCAGGGACATTTAGGATTCGATCTTGCACGAGGATCCAATGGGAGAGGGATCTTCAATATAATGCTTGTTACATGATCAGGGAGTCAGATCTTGATCGGACGACATTCTTCAACCATGGAGAATAGAGGATGAACTCACTCTTGGCGAGTTTTGAATCGATGTTGCACTTCTCAGGCAACATGGAGCTAAACCGATGGTCTCTTGACGTTGTTGCAGTCCTCCCAAGGCTCCTGAAGGTCTCAAAAGTGTCTGGGGCTCGTAGATCGAGCCCTGAATCTCGATGGTTCGACGGAGGCCCCAGGAGCTGTTCTTGGCAAATATCGACCCTCAGATGGGCCCTTTAGAAAATGCAATGAAGATAAAAAGAATGGCGGGGCACGTAGGATGGTTCTGGCGTTTATTGGTGGAGGTCGAAGGTGGAATGGTGAAGGGGAGGTGAGGTCTGATGAGGGCGAAGGATGTGGACCTCTAAGGTCCAGATCGATGGTAAATCTAGGTGGACGAGTGGCACGAATGGTGGAGAAGAGGAAGGGCTTGAAGATGGTGGTGTTTGGCTGGTCGGAAACATGGTGGGATGGTGAACAAGAGCTCTGGTGAAGCTTAGGACCTATTGTAAGCTAAAACAGTAATTAGAACACTAAATGAAGTGCATAAATCGAAACCTAATACTATGGGGTACCTAAAAAGCAAAGGAAATCGAACCTCAAGTGGCCAAAGGCCACGAGATGGACCTTGACGGCCGCGATGATCGGAGATGGTGGGAACCACTCCTACTATGTTCCTTCCTCACTGCGAACCACGACAGAGTGCTCCTGTCACCAACCTCGACACTAAGAAGGTGTCCGAGGGGTTGAAACTGGGTAGGAGAGATCCAAAAAGCAAATGGCTATATACATGCGAGTGAATAGGAGAGGAATATCGAGGATTTTCATGCAATCCAAGGATGGTAAGAGGAAGGGAATGGATCGGTGTAAGTGTTCATTGAGTTGTCAAGATTTTTCATTGAGGAGTCGAGAAGCCTTGTGTAGTGTATCATGGTGTAGAAAATTGAGAAGAAGAGGTCAACGAGAGGTTCTCACTGCCTAGATCTGGGTCAGAAAGTTGACCCTAGGTCAATGGGGGTTGGGATCTGATGGGGCCACGCCACCCACAAAAAGACAAATCGGAATTTAAAATAAAAAAGAATTTGAAATAAATTCAAAAATGAATTTATTAATTTTTGGTTAAAACCTGAGAAATATTTATTAATTATTTTTACAGGATTATTTATTACAAGCTATTTTTAGGGTATATTTATAGGTATATTTACTTATATTATGTATATTTTATTTTTATTTTATATTTTGTATTTTATTATTTTATATACATAATTTCTATATTTATAGCTTATTTTAATATACATAAATGCATTTTTATTTTGTTCTTGATATAATATGTACACTTAAATAAATAAGGGTGTTAATTATATATGTATAAGTATAATATATTCATGTAAGTGTTTTTTTATATATTTAATTTTATTGTATTTTTTATGGTTTTATTTTATTTTTATATTTTTAATAGAATATAAATAATATTTACAAGGTTATAAAATCTAAAATAAATAAAATGATACAAGAATATTCCCTTAACTCCAAATTAAGTGAAACCACCTTCATTAAATAGCTTATTAAAAGTTCTATACAATTAAAGTGATTATGGTGCATTTTGAGTTTATATGGAGAAGATATGGGTATGGGAAGTTTAGATTTTGGATTTTTATTATGAGTATAAAATATACACTATTTATTATTTTTGTGTGAAATCAAATTTGTATTTTTCTATATAGTTTTATCTACAACTTTCATTTACAAAGTTTCTTTATTTGAGGTAAAAATAATAAAGAATAAAATGGATCCCAAAAGTGAATTGTTGGAGAATACAAATTAGGGTTTTATTGATGTTTCCTTGTCGACCCAGTCATCAAGATGCGTAGGTTCGGGGGCTTAGGGTCATAAGATATCATTGACATTTTATTTCTTTTTATTTTTTTCTTTATTCTTTTATTTTAGCTTTAAATAATGTCTTTTTACCATAATTATACAATAAATAATGAATGCTAATTTATGCAAAATAATGATATTTACATGCACTTAGCTAGGAATTAAGGCCAAAACGAAAGAATAAAGGTGATGAAATGGAGATTCATCAAGTACCTAGAGATGAAGTCATAATTATCAGTAGCCCATGTACTGCCAGTACCAGTTGTATCACCAGTACACGGCTGCTCATCAAAACCAGTACCTCCCTCCTCCTTAATTTCATCAGCAGCAACTCCCTCCTCACCACAATCAATTGTACTCTCAGCAGCAACTTTCATAGTATCACTCTCAATGTGGTTAACATGATGAATCATCCGAGACAACTCCTGTGAATCCAGTGCTCGACTGCATGGCCCAACTCGTCAAAGGTCTGACAGAGATGAGTCAGAAGCTTGACGACCTCACCACCATAAAAACTCTAATTCCGGCACAGGTTGAGGCAACCCCCAACACTTTTAAGCATAAAGAGCAGGTATTTTATGATATCTCGTCTAGTCCCGAAGATTAAGGTATTTCAGATTTTATGTTGTCTCATGTAGTGACTCTAAGGAGCGGAAAACATTATAGCCGTCTACAGCTGCCAAGGGGGAGAATAAAGAAACTTCTGGCGAGTTGTCTTCTACATTGGTCAGTCTAGCATCAGATCTGGGCAAGGAAGAAGAAGATGGAGGAGTAGCACCAGTCCACCACCACCAAGAGGAAAAGAACAAAAAAATCAGCAAAATAAAAATTTCCAAAAAGACAAGAAGAGCTAAAGACAAGTCGTGTCAGCCCTAGAGGAGCCAACACCAACAACACTTCTAGAACTGTCCGACAAGGCCGAAGCTTATGTAGATTCAATTTTGCCTATTTTGCATGGCAACCCACCTTTTGGCCAGCCATTTATGCATAATGATGTAATTATGAACAATGTGTTTTTCTGTGAATATTCCATTTCCAAATGTAATGAAAAATACCAAAAAAATTAGAAATTTAAAAAATGCATTGTCTGACCCAAGTGTGGTGGAAATCATTTAAAATCTTAAGTTAAAAATACCATTGATTAAGGTCATGGAATACATGCCGACTTTGAAGAATGGTTAGAAACAGGCATGTACCTCTAAGCATTAGAGCCGCAAGAAGAGATGCAATAGAGGAGAAAAATACATCCTAACCATGGCCATTATAAATGCTATTAGTGATTTTCCATGAAAAAAGAAAGACAAGTGAGCACCTCTCATCAGATGCCAGATTTTTTATCAAATATTCTAGCAAACCCTGCTTGATAGCGGATCTTCCATAAACCTCGTATCGTCCTCGTTGCTTGAAAAAAATGGGCTTGGACTGCTAAAGCCTACTTGTATGATCCTGTGGTTTGCAGATCGATCTATCAAGCGGCCCATGGGTTCATTAGAAGATGTTATCATGATTGAATAGGACATGTGCTTTCTTATGGATTTTGCGATCCTAGACATGGACTATCCTATACAATTACTCTAGATTCCCATCATCCTTGGCCACCCATTCCTTCAAATTGCCAAAGCAGTCATCGACTATGTATTTGGAAAGATTACATTTCACTCCTGCAATGACATGATCACTATAGACATGATCGCCGAGCCAAAAGCTGCATCTGATGGAAGCATAGCAGAACCAACTTAAGACTTTGGCATTATTGACATCAGTGATCAACAATTTTCTTTGAATGATATTCTGGCACAGGAAATTCTCTTTTTAGAGGAGTACCTGAAAAGCACAATCGACCCTTGCTCGCTTGTCAACTGGGAGATAGATATAGAGTCAGAATAATTGATTAGCTTATTTGAAGAAGATTTATGTCAGACTGAACATGAGGAACTCATTGCAGATATGTTCAGTGTATTCATTTTAGAGCCAATAGTGACAGAGGTGGACATCACCTCATTGAATTTAACAGTTCGTCCATCTACCAGCATAATGTCTGAAGTGTCCGCAGAGTAGACTCCACAATTACTTGAACTCAAAAAACTCTTAGCAAGCCTGAAGTATACATTCCTTGTAGGTGAAGAACACATGTATCTGGTTGTTATTAGCAGCATGCTGACTCCAAATCAGGAATCTCGACTTCTCGATGTTCTAGAAACGAATCATAAGCACTTGGTTGGAAAATTTTGGATCTCAGAGGGGTAAATCTAGCCTTGTTCACCATATTTATTTTGAAGATGACTGCGAACCGTCCCGCAAAATCCAACGCAGATTAAATCGTAACCTGCTGATGTGGTAAGAAAATCATGAAGTGGTGTGAAGCAAGTTTTATTTATCTCATCTCCGACTCAAAATGGGTGAACCCCCTGATTGTAGTTCCAAAGAAATAAGGCTTATTGTGGTTAAGAAGGAGAGTAGATCTCTACTCGAGTACCAACATCTTGGCACGCCTATGTTGACTACCGCCGTCTGAACTCAGCAATAAAGAAGGACCATTTTCCTCTACCATTCATTAATCAGGTTCTAGAAAGGCTTGCAGGTAAAGAATTCTTCTACTTTTTAGATGGGTACTCTAGGTACAACCAGTTGGTGATCAACCTTTAAGACCAAGAGAAGACAACGTTCACCTGCTTGTTCAGTACATATGCTTTCAGAAGAATGCCCTTTAGATTGAGCAATGCACCAACCACATTCCAAATATGTATGCTTGTCATCTTCACCAACATGGACAAAAGTTTTCTTGAAGTGATCATGGATGATTTCTCTATCTACGGTGATAGTTTTGACTCTTGTCTTAAATACCTAGACCGAGTACTTGAGAAATGTTGTGAAGTGAATTTAATATTATCATGGGAAAAGAGTCACTTCGTGATTGACGAATCCGGTAATGCTGCTTTTAATAATGTGTTTTTATCGTATTGTGCGTTGTAGGCGGCAATCGGAAACGGTCAAGAAAATACCACAAATAATTTGTTCAATTTTGATCTCGTGGTTTTATGTTTATTTTACTTGGGCAAGTCCCAAGGTCGATCACAAGGAGGCAAAGGAACAACCTAGAATTAAGTCTATCAAAGTTCGAGTTCGGTTTTCGAGGCGGTCTTTTTTTTGGAATTTTCAATGCAATAGAGGATGCAAAATGCAAATTTGGCCTTATTTCAGGGACTAAAATGTAAATGTCAACCAAACAATGTCCGAAAATTATGAAACTTGGCCACAATGTAAATTATGATGAAATGGATGCGCTGTAATTTTTTTGGAATTTTTGGATGCAATATGAATTTTTTATGGATGCAAACATTAATTTTCAATATTTAATTTTAATAAATATTAAACCTACTTATTTTCGAGAACTAAAATTATCTAAGATCTATCACTAGGTAATACATCTTAGAAAAATCCTAGATCTCAAAAATGTGGGGTTTAATACCTACTAAAAATTAAATACTAAAATATGCTAAATGATTTTTACAGGACAAAATATGCATGCAAATTCAAATCTTTTTGGGCACAATGTTAAGACTAATTAACTCTACAAGATATGATTTTTCGAGGATTTTTAGAGCAACGGTTAACCAATTATGAATTTCAGAGCAAGAATTGGGTAAAATATGCCAATTTTCACAGAACAGATATTTATTAATTAACCATCACTCACAAAATTACCCACAAGATGTCAAATAGTAGAGAATTAATTAACGAACATCAAGCTATTTTTAGATTCATAAAATAATGTAGAGAAAGGGTCCACAATCACAGGGGAACACAGGGGTACAGATGCAAAAACTATAAATAAATAGAATAAATATAAAGTGCAGCTGGGGGGTGTCGATGTAATTACCAATACTGGAGGGGGCGATTCTGCAAAATTTCCAGTAGGCACGTGCTAGGCACGTGCCTCTGGAAGGCGGGGGCTGGAGCGCAATATGGAGGATGTCCAGGGGGCTGCGTGCAATTTGCCCAAGGGGCACGTGCGCAGCACGTGACCCCTGGGTTGCTTGCTGGGGACGTTCCCCACGCACGCGCTTCGCGCGTGCTGGGGCCTCGGGCTTCGAGCCCGACCGGCGAGGGGGCGGAGGAAAGGCTGGAGTCGGTGGAGGCGAGGCCGGTGAGGGGCTCTGGTGGTGCTGTCGAGGTGGGCTCACGGAGGAGAGGCGAGCTCCGGTGGCGTGGAGGGGGGCTCCGGCCAAAGCTCGGCCGAAGCGGGGTGGCTGGTAGGCGGAGCTGCTCCTCTGTGGTGGCTGGGCGGTGAGTCGGTGGCGTCGTCGAGGCGGAGGCTGTAGCGGCGGAGCTCGCTGGTAGTGGCCGACACACGGCCTAGGCGGAGAAGACGGAGGAGCTCCAGGCGGTAGGGGGCGAAGCTCGCTGACAAGGGCGGTCGGTGAAGCGTTGTTGGGGGCCGGTGGCGCTGACGGAGTCGGAGGCGGTGATGGCTGAAGCGACCGTAGAGGGCGAAGGAGGTGACCGTCGTAGGCTCAACGACCCGAGGTCGGAGCGGAGGAAGGTGCGGCGGAGAAGAGGTGCCGTGGGCTGCAGCGACGTCGGGTAGGACGTCGGATCTCGCCGGGGAAGATGGAGCTTGCCGGGCTGTCACCACCGGCGAGGCTCGAAGTTAGGGCTATCGGCGGATGCTGAATGAAGGGCCGGTGGCGATGCTTAAATAGGATGGGTTGGGTCGCCGGGTATGGCAGGAGATCGGGGGGATTGAGGGCGATCGGATGAATCGAGAAGATGATGCGATTGAGGCCGAAAGGAGGAGGAGATCGGAGATAAGGATTTGATCGGGCGAGGGCCGAGATTCGCGGCGGCGGAGATCATGGGTCGGCGGTGGTGTTTCCAAAAAGGGGGAAGAACAGATGGGGAAGACGAAGCACAGGTGCCGTCCGATCGTGCGTGATCGGACGGCCCCTGATGAGCCACGTGGCGGGTGGAGGCCAAAGGAGAGAAGGAATGCGCACGTGCAGAGCACGTGCCCTGGAGGCACGTGCCTCGCACGTGCGTGGTTTTAATTTTAATTTTTTTTTAATAAAACCGAATATTAATAAAGCCAAAAACGGCTGACACGTGGCGGCACCAGGTGCTGCCACGTGTCAGCACTAGTAAATTCAAAAAATAATTAACTTGTAAAATCAAAAATAAATAGTAAATGACCTCGGATCGAAAAACTTTCTTCACGAAAATTGCTTGTCTCGATGAGATCTACAACTTTCATGAAGACACCAAAACCAAAATCGATCATTTGCACAAAGTGAATTTTTGGGGTATCCCATGTACATAGAATACCTTGATTTTTTGGGTTTTATAATTTTTATGTCATTTTTAAACAAGATAAAAATCCGGAAAAATATGGAAAAGTCAAAGATAAATAAAAGACACTTAATTCTAATTTTTTTGGATTTTTATTGATTTAAGAAAATATATACATAAAATACAAGGTCAAAAACCGCGAAAATATACAATCTACAAAAGAGGCCCAAAACCCAACTTTCACATATGAGCTCCGATTCACTTGAACTTGGTCTTGTTTTGAAGGTAATTGAATGTACATTAGTTCAAAAGTGAGTATGATTCAATCGGACACTGAATGTGGAAGATATGTGGCTTTTAGTCCGAAAATCCTGGAATTAGGGTTTGAGTTTTTGGTCCACTTATTTGAGTTAGTTATTTTTTTGTATTTTTCCTTTATTCTTGTTAGTAATATGTACACAGTGGAAGTGGTTTTGAGTTATTCGGAGTTAGCATGAATGAGTTAAAAATCTGGGAAGTCAGGCTTATTTACAGGTCAATTTGGCTTGGATTTTTGGCTTCTTATTTTGTGCAGATTTTTGTGCTAAAATGTAATTCTTATGAAAACATGCATGAATGCTAATTATGCAAAATAGATGCAAGAATGTTGTTGATTTTTAAGGGTTTTGAGCTTAATAAATGAGATTTAGAGTGATGAATACGAGATTCATCATCCCCCTATACTTAAACCATGCTCGTCCCTGAGCATCAAAAGAAATGCCATGAGGTGAAATGAGATTGGGTTCCATACCAAGACCATGAGCTGAAGGTGAAAGTGAACCTAAACTTAACCTTTGGATTATTTGTGTGTCGGAACTTCTGTGAGACTTAGAATTTTAAAATCAACAGCCCTCAAGTTCTACACATCATTGCTACAGTTTCGGCTCAGAAGTCATCTTAGATCAATCATCTTCCCAAAGTATACTCTTTGAACATTGAATAACCGACTCTTGTGTGTGAAATATTTTAGCTCTTCCCACCCAGAATGCCGGACTACTGCACAAGCCTCCTCTCCAATAACTCGTCCTCGGGGAGTCAGGTATTTCCTTCTAAGGTCTGTCGCGCTGTGTTCACAATCGAATTGGGGGGAGAAGATAGAAGAATGAGAAAAGAACTGGAGGGTGGCCAGTGTAGTCACCTCTCCTTGTGAAGATGGCCAGTGTAGCCGAGTCTCCACCAAGATCTGCAGGTTTCTGGAAGCTTGGACCCTTTTTTTTGGTCAGATTTTATTTGGTAGTTGCTTCTTTGTATTTGGAATTTTTGGTGGTTCTGCTTGGATCTTGTTGTGCCCCTACGGATATAGAATCTTTTATTTCCGTACATTTTTTTGGGGTCTTAGAAAAAATTGTGCCCAGCCGTCCATCCCTTTTTCGAAGCTTTATTTCAACCCGTACTCCGGTCTTTAGATTTCCACGCTACCAGAAAAGAAACTTACACAGTCTTCCAACATATGTTTGAGTTGAGCTAAGTGCATAGTGCGAGAGTACAAATTAATTCCCTATTCCAGAGTTGTACCCAGAATGAAGAGACCAGGTTAGACACTAAGAGTCAAACGCTGTACATTGTCATGTGGAACTCAAAGAATTAAGTCAAAGACCTGAAGACTCTAAAATCCTTTTTCTCGGTGAAGTTCCTCTGAAGATTAGGTGGATTAAGGTCAAGTCCAGACCACTCTCGGTTTCGGCTCACAACTTGGTTCAGAACCCAAAGACTTTTCACATATGCAAATGCGATGCTTGATGAAATGCGAGTGTGTGAAATGCAGACACAATTTTTTTTTGTTTTTGATTTTGATTTTTTTTTGATTTTTTTTTATGCAAAATGAATAAGAAGCCATTTTTCAAAATTTTTGGGCAAGGTCAGTGTTAGTGGAAAAGAAAACATTTTTTTTTGTTTTTAAGAAAAATTACCCACCCCGTAAATACATATAGACTTACGCGCAAGTACAAGGTATGGCTAAAATATATACAAAGTATATATACAGACCCCCCTATACTTAGCGAGTGCTGTGTCCTCAAAGCACAAGAAGCGTAAAGAAGACATAGCTCGGGCTAAGCGTAAGAGAGTGAAAAAGAAAATGAAAAAGATTTACAAAAATCGCCCCCCTATACTTAGACCGTGAATAGTCTAAGTATAGAAGAAGAGAGAAAAAGAAAAAGAAGCGGTCAGGGTATGTGAATGAGGAGGGTATATATAGGTGGGGGGCGGTTCCCCCTATACTTAGGCTTTGGTCAGCCTAAGTATAGAAGAAGGATGGATATGGAGTGAGCGAAAGATCGGAATGTGATGAGGGAAATGGTATATACAGATGGCATCGGTCCCCCCCTATACTTAGGCCTTGGCCTAAGTAGAGGAAGAAGCTGTACAAGGAGACCGATGTGGTCGGGAGGGAGGGTGGGTAGCCGATGATTAAGGCGGTTTACGGCTGATCTTCTTGTGAGCCTGCGGTGGGAGATCGTAATGATGAGTCGGAGATGAGGTATATGATTCCCAACTATTATCAGCGTCATCCTCAGAAATATCATGATGGATAGTAGATGAAATATTTGAGTCAGATGAAAAGTAACCATCATCAGAGTTATCCTCAGAGGAATAGTATTTGAAAGTGGACACACTCCAGATGTTCATGTCTTTTTGTTTCTTCAATTGTTTCCTCAAAATTCGTTCCTTTTTAAGATCAATCAGTTTGTCCTCCGATGAATATTCAGATGCTCCAGTCTCAGTCAGCTCATAAGAAATAATTCCAGTGTACTTGTGGAAGGTAGGAGCATCAGCTTTGGATGAGTAATAATTAGGAACGGGAGTTGTCCAACGAGAATCAAATTTTGGATCCTTGCGAAGATATGGCTTTAGAGATGCCGAACAGACTTCACTCATGTAGACTACCTTTTCCGGACCTGATGAGGGATCATCAACCGATTCCTCTTCCGAAAGATCAAAGGTGACTTTCTTTTTCTTGTTTCGTGAAGATGTCGGTTCACTTGAGTACCCAGATGAATAGCCATTAAAATTCTTCTCCTTGGTCGGTGTTCGGGCTACGTGTTCGTTCTTTGTTTCCTGAATGTTGGTGCACTCTTGATTTGGGAGGATTTGGTCAAGATAATCAGAATATGTTGCTCCAGGGTGCGACCATGCAAATGTCTCAGGATCGTAGTAGAAAGCTGCGGGAATTGAGATATCGGGGAGAGTCTCTAAACCAATAGTCTCATTAACAAACGCAATCTCAGATGTAGCAGTGGGGTAGGGCTCTTCTACCATTTCATGGTTGCGGTTGTTGGGGACTTCGTGGGTTACCTCAGAAAATCGTGGTTCCTTAAAGACTGTATCAGATCGTAGTGATTCCAATGCCGTAAAATTTATTTCCCGAGTCTCACAATCGATACTCGCCTTGGCCAATGCCAAGAATGGTTTTCCGAGAATGATTGGAGACTGGGTGAATTCTCCTTGATGCTCAATATCAATGATCGTGAATTCTACCTTGAGCGGAGCACCTTGGAATTTCATGATGACAGAAATGGTTCCTCTCGGCCTTTTTATCGATCGGTCTGCCAATTGAACAATCTCTCGTATCTTCCGAATTGGTCCGAGTTTGAGGTCCTGAAATACAGAGGTCGGGAGGATATTGATCGGTGAATCGTCATCAATACGAGCATGTGTGAAAATTGTGTCTTTGATTTCACAGTCAAATCTGGGCAACCGCTTCACTATGCGGCTCTTGATTTTTCTCCTCAACACCAAGGAGGAGGCCATTGACAAGATATGTCTTTCAGTTTTTGTTCTAATCCTTCCTGACTTTTTGATGATTAATCTGTCCGTTAGAAATTTCTTAAGGTCAGGGAAGTGTTCAATGGCCTTTATAATGGGAAGTTCAAAAATCAAGTATTTTTCTAGTGCTTCCCGTAACGCAGGATCCAAATTCCTCAGATCTTCTTCAGATTCAATTTTTATGAGATTTTCTTGATTTTCAAATTTTTTTGTATTTTCTGTGTGGTGTGGCGATGTGGTGTCATCCTTAGATGAGAAGGGGCCTTGATATTCAGAGTTTGGGTCAGAGGCATAGTCATTCCTAGGGGTATAATGAGCAGAAGTTTTGATATTAGAGTCATCCCTAGGTCTTTGACTATCCTCAAAATTTTCATCATGGGACTCAATCATTTCCTTATTTAGTTTTACACCCGATCCACCATAGAATGAGATTACTCGGTCGGCAAATTTTTGAAATTTGTCCTCCATCAATTCAAATCTTGTTTTTATCCTTGAAACATTATCCTCACAATTTTGTTCATGATCAACCACAGGAGCACTCAGATTTTGTTCAATAATTTCGTCTTCCATTTTTCTGTACATGCGGAGAGGAGAATTTCTTGGGATATCCATTAAATGATCATTTCTTGAAAATTTCTCCTCAAAATTTATGGAAGGAGGCAGCTCATATGGTACAGGCATGTGTGTTTGATCTGAGTAGAGTTCGGTCCTTTGATCATGTTTGGTCAGTTCTTGATATTGTGGAGTCGGCATACAGGGTTTATATGTGTCTAGGAGTTCAGTCCAGTCCTCTGTATGAGTATCATGTCTGTCATGGTCAATCCAACGATGATGATCATTAAGCGCATGTCTTTCCATCTGGGTTTGTGTTCTCTGCCCGTCACGGGAGTTAAAGAGATTTTGATCTTGAAATGTTTCATTGGCGAGAGAGTGAGAATAAGGCGGTTCAGTCCAAGATGGTGTGGTTGGATGATTTGAGAAAGGATTTAATGAGGTCGAAGTCATCTGCGGTTGAAAGCTTCCCGCAAATGTTGGGGGATTAAACGAAGAGGACATAGTGGATTTGGGCCAAACCGACATAGATTTGTTTTCGTAGTGGTGTTCGGTCATTTTTGAAGGAGTTGAGAGAAATGATGGGTTGGATTTGAAATTTGGAAAAATTTCCATGATGAGATTAAAATCAAGAGATGGGAGAGACGATTGTATGGGATAGAAAATCTTATCAAATGTGCGGCTACTGATCTTTGATATCGGTTCACGCACACCAACACAAACACAAATCAAACCCCGGGTTCACCAACTCACACAGTGAAGCCGCAAGATTTCGGCTATTATCTTTTCAATTTTAGTTGGTGATAATTCAATCTTGGCAAAAATTTAGCGAGCTGAGATTTTGGATTTGGGCTCTATCCTTAAATGTCGTCTCTCGCTCACTCAGAAAAAATAAAATCATCCAAGGTCGGGGTTGCTCTCCCGCAAAAATTCTTGATTTTATGAGTTGTTAAGATCGGCTATATTTAGCAGTCCCGATTTTAATGAGGTGATCACTGAAAAATTAGATGAGCACAAATACACGTCTACCGTCCAGTCCCAATTTCCTTTAAAGTTATGTTTTAAAACAAGAGGGAGGAATTCGGGAAAAGCCGATGCACGCGGAAAACTATGATGAATGCTCAGTGAGAAGATTTACAGTGAATCCTCGCAATCTCCATGTGGGATGCTAGACAGAATTTAAAAATTATTCTATATGAAATGCAAGCCGATGGAAAACCGCACCTAAGCAGAAAGTTCTATTAGCGGGAAGAATTGATTTAAATTTTTGGCTAAATTGAACGATCTATGTGCGTCTCGATTAAAGTGAAGTGTGGCTTAAGATCCTACGAGCACAAACAAAAATATAAATGCTCTGAGAGCCGTATGTGCAAGTCTATCCTAATCGCCACTCAAGTCGGGCCCCACCCCCGCCGGAGAGTGAAACAGGCCACGACACACCACAAAATAAAGTTTAGAGGTCTTTCTACACACGCGAGAGTCCAAACGGACACCACTGTAAAATTGCAGAAATTAAAATTGCAGAAATTAAAAACCTAGACTCTACTCTCTCTCACGACTCGACTCAATCTTAAATTAATTGCGGTTTTTGGTGAAGTTGCGTCGGTTATTGAAAACCGCTCCACGTACAAGGTACCTCACAAAAAAAATAAGAGAGAAAATGTAAGAGAGTGACTCAAAAAATAATATAAAAAATAAATGCTGAAAATAAATTGCAAAAAAATGGAATTTACAATGAAAAATTCGGGGGTCAGACTACCCGAATGTGAAAAACCGAACAAAATTTTTTTAGACAAAAATCTAAGCCGTTTGCCTCCCCGGCAACGGCGCCATCTGACGAATCCGGTAATGCTGCTTTTAATAATGTGTTTTTATCGTATTGTGCGTTGTAGGCGGCAATCGGAAACGGTCAAGAAAATACCACAAATAATTTGTTCAATTTTGATCTCGTGGTTTTATGTTTATTTTACTTGGGCAAGTCCCAAGGTCGATCACAAGGAGGCAAAGGAACAACCTAGAATTAAGTCTATCAAAGTTCGAGTTCGGTTTTCGAGGCGGTCTTTTTTTTGGAATTTTCAATGCAATAGAGGATGCAAAATGCAAATTTGGCCTTATTTCAGGGACTAAAATGTAAATGTCAACCAAACAATGTCCGAAAATTATGAAACTTGGCCACAATGTAAATTATGATGAAATGGATGCGCTGTAATTTTTTTGGAATTTTTGGATGCAATATGAATTTTTTATGGATGCAAACATTAATTTTCAATATTTAATTTTAATAAATATTAAACCTACTTATTTTCGAGAACTAAAATTATCTAAGATCTATCACTAGGTAATACATCTTAGAAAAATCCTAGACCTCAAAAATGTGGGGTTTAATACCTACTAAAAATTAAATACTAAAATATGCTAAATGATTTTACAGGACAAAATATGCATGCAAATTCAAATCTTTTTGGGCACAATGTTAAGACTAATTAACTCTACAAGATATGATTTTTCGGGGATTTTTAGAGCAACGGTTAACCAATTATGAATTTCAGAGCAAGAATTGGGTAAAATATGCCAATTTTCACAGAACAGATATTTATTAATTAACCATCACTCACAAAATTACCCACAAGATGTCAAATAGTAGAGAATTAATTAATGAACATCAAGCTATTTTTAGATTCATAAAATAATGTAGAGATAGGGTCCACAATCACAGGGGAACACAGGGGTACAGATGCAAAAACTATAAATAAATAGAATAAATATAAAGTGCAGCTGGGGGGTGTCGATGTAATTACCAATACTGGAGGGGGCGATTCTGCAAAATTTCCAGTAGGCACGTGCTAGGCACGTGCCTCTGGAAGGCGGGGGCTGGAGCGCAATATGGAGGATGTCCAGGGGGCTGCGTGCAATTTGCCCAAGGGGCACGTGCGCAGCACATGACCCCTGGGTTGCTTGCTGGGGACGTTCCCCACGCACGCGCTTCGCGCGTGCTGGGGCCTCGGGCTTCGAGCCCGGCCGGCGAGGGGGCGGAGGAAAGGCTGGAGTCGGTGGAGGCGAGGCCGGTGAGGGGCTCTGGTGGTGCTGTCGAGGTGGGCTCACGGAGGAGAGGCGAGCTCCGGTGGCGTGGAGGGGGGCTCCGGCCAAAGCTCGGCCGAAGCGGGGTGGCTGGTAGGCGGAGCTGCTCCTCTGTGGTGGCTGGGCGGTGAGTCGGTGGCGTCGTCGAGGCGGAGGCTGTAGCGGCGGAGCTCGCTGGTAGCGGCCGACACACGGCCTAGGCGGAGAAGATGGAGGAGCTCCAGGCGGTAGGGGGCGAAGCTCGCTGATAAGGGCGGTCGGTGAAGCGTTGTTGGGGGCCGGTGGCGCTGACGGAGTCGGAGGCGGTGATGGCTGAAGCGACCGTAGAGGGCGAAGGAGGTGACCGTCGTAGGCTCAACGACCCGAGGTCGGAGCGGAGGCAGGTGCGGCGGAGAAGAGGTGCCGTGGGCTGCAGCGACGTCGGGTAGGACGTCGGATCTCGCCGGGGAAGATGGAGCTTGCCGGGCTGTCACCACCGGCGAGGCTCAAAGTTAGGGCTATCGGCGGATGCTGAATGAAGGGCCGGTGGCGATGCTTAAATAGGATGGGTTGGGTCGCCGGGTATGGCAGGAGATCGGGGGGATTGAGGGCGATCGGATGAATCGAGAAGATGATGCGATTGAGGCCGAAAGGAGGAGGAGATCGGAGATAAGGATTTGATCGGGCGAGGGCCGAGATTCGCGGCGGCGGAGATCATGGGTCGGCGGTGGTGTTTCCAAAAAGGGGGAAGAACAGATGGGGAAGACGAAGCACAGGTGTCGTCCGATCGTGCGTGATCGGACGGCCCCTGATGAGCCACGTGGCGGGTGGAGGCCAAAGGAGAGAAGGAATGCGCACGTGCAGAGCACGTGCCCTGGAGGCACGTGCCTCGCACGTGCGTGGTTTTAATTTTAATTTTTTTTTTAATAAAACCGAATATTAATAAAGCCAAAAACGGCTGACACGTGGCGGCACCAGGTGCCGCCACGTGTCAGCACCAGAAAATTCAAAAAATAATTAACTTGTAAAATCAAAAATAAATAGTAAATGACCTCGGATCGAAAAACTTTCTTCACGAAAATTGCTCGTCTCGATGAGATCTACAACTTTCATGAAGACACCAAAACCAAAATCGATCATTTGCACAAAGTGAATTTTTGGGGTATCCCATGTACATAGAATACCTTGATTTTTTGGGTTTTATAATTTTTATGTCTTTTTTAAACAAGATAAAAATCCGGAAAAATATGGAAAAGTCAAAGATAAATAAAAGACACTTAATTCTAATTTTTTTGGATTTTTATTGATTTAAGAAAATATATACATAAAATACAAGGTCAAAAACCGCGAAAATATACAATCTACAAAAGAGGCCCAAAACCCAACTTTCACATATGAGCTCCGATTCACTTGAACTTGGTCTTGTTTTGAAGGTAATTGAATGTACATTAGTTCAAAAGTGAGTATGATTCAATCGGACACTGAATGTGGAAGATATGTGGCTTTTAGTCCGAAAATCCCGGAATTAGGGTTTGAGTTTTTGGTCCACTTATTTGAGTTAGTTATTTTTTTGTATTTTTCCTTTATTCTTGTTAGTAATATGTACACAGTGGAAGTGGTTTTGAGTTATTCGGAGTTAGCATGAATGAGTTAAAAATCTGGGAAGTCAGGCTTATTTACAGGTCAATTTGGCTTGGATTTTTGGCTTCTTATTTTGTGCAGATTTTTGTGCTAAAATGTAATTCTTATGAAAACATGCATGAATGCTAATTATGCAAAATAGATGCAAGAATGCTGTTGATTTTTAAGGGTTTTGAGCTTAATAAATGAGATTTAGAGTGATGAATACGAGATTCATCAGTGATCATGGAAGGACTTGTGTTGAGCAACATCATTTCCAAGAGACGCATGCAAGTCGACCCGATAAAGGTGGATGGTATTGCTAAGTTAGACCCACCTCGAAATGTCAAAAATGTGAGGTTATTCCTTGGAAATGTTGGATTCTACAAAAGATTCATCAAGGACTTTAGCAGACTTGCCCGACCTCTCACATAACTTCTCTTCAAGGAGACTGATTTTATTGTTGATCAAAAGGTTCTCCAATCATTCTATCAGTTGAAAGAGTTCGTCACTCATGTTCACGTCCTATAGCCACCGGATTGGTCTCTACCATTTGAGATCATGACGGATGCTTCAGATCTTGTAGTTGGGGTTGTCTTAGGATAAAGAAGAGAAAAGATTCCCTATGTCATTCACTATGCAGGCAAGACACTCGATGAAGCACAAAGAAATTATACAATTATAGAGAAAGAAGTGTTGGCAATTGTTTCTGCTTTAGAATAGCTCATATCCTACCTTCTTGGATCAAAAGATATTGTGTTTACTGAGTACTGACCACTATGTTATCTGATACCTACATAAGAAGGATGCCAAATCACTTCTACTCATATGGATCCTTATCTTCTAGAAATTCGACTTGAAAAATAGAGATAAACCTGGAGTTTAGAATATGGTAGCAGATCATATGTCCAGAATAGAATGCCAAGATACTCAGCTGACCGATTATAGAGACCTCCCTTGACGAATCCATCCTCAACATTGGATCTCTCCCTTGGTATATCGATATTGTGAACTACCTTGTCTCTAGGGTAGTTCCACAAGATTGGACGAGAATCAAGAAGGACGTATTCATGTACAATATTCATTTTTACAAGTGGGAAGACCCATACATGTTTATGGAAGGAGCATATTGCATATGGAACCAATATATTCCTCGGGAGGAGTACATAAGTGTCCTCGAGCACTGCCATAAGCTCGAATTTTATGGACACCATTTTGAAAGTCGAACGATAGCAAAGATACTATAATGTGGCCTCTGGTGGCCAATGCTATTTAAAGATGCCACTGAATATGTCAAAGCATATACTGATTAACAGAAAATGGGGAAAACACATGATGATAAATATTTTATGCCTCTCAAATTCATTCGGATATATGATGTGTTCGATGCATGGGGCATTGATTTCATGGGTTCGTTTTATAATAGTCAGGGCTACGAATATATCCATCTTTCTATAGACTACATGAGTCCTTGGGTTGAAGCTATCCCTGCTTGAGCCGTAGATAACAGAATAGTTTGTAAATTCCTGAAAGACAACATCATTTCGCGGTTCTGGATACCGAACATCCTGATATCAGATGGGGGTAGCCACTTCACCAATAAAGAGATCAAGAAATTAACAAAGGAGTACAACGTCAACCATCAAGTCACATCTCCTTATCATCCTCAGCCAAATGACCTGGCTAAATTATCAAACAGATAAACCAAGACAATCTTGCAGAAACCTGTGAGGTCGGATAGAAAGAACTGGTCAAAACCCCTGGAGCCAATTCTCTAGGCATACAAAACCGCCTACAAGTCTCCCTTGGGCATGTCTACCTATCGTCTTGTGTATGGAAAGTCATGACATTTGCTCGTGTAACGCATTTACAAATCACTATGTGCAGTAAGCATATGTATCCTCGACTCATAGCAAAGTGGCCAACAAAGAAAATTGGATCTGAACAAGCTCATGAAATTCCAAGACTACGCCTATGACAACAACTTAATGTACAAGGATAAGGTTAAATGTTGGTATGAGAAACACATCAAAAGAAAGACCTTCTAACATGGATAGAAAGTGTGGTTGTTCGACACGAAGTTGAAGATTTTTCCAGAAAATTGAAAATTAAATGGACATGGCCTTATAGAGTCAGAATCGTGCATGACAATGGAAGTATTTTGATATCCAAGTTGTCACGATGCACAGCTTTTCATCCTCAACGGTTAGTTGCTAAAGTCGTATTTAGATCATGATACATTGTTGAATGTTGTCGATTTCTGTTCAAGTTGTTTTTAAAGAGGATTTCGAAGTTGTAGCATCAGCCGAGATAGACAATGCATCACACAATATATTTGATTGATTTTCTTCTTTTCTTCTTTTCATTTCTATTTTTCAATTCTTTCATTCTTCTGTGTTGCACTCACCCCACTCATTTGTGCTATACTTAGGATATGATTCATCCGAAGTATAAGGGGGTGAGTGTATTCAAGTTATTCATTATTCTTTCTCTCGCTTGTCTCTCAATTTTTGTCACTCAGTCTATACTTAGGGATATTCCCCCCTAAGTATTGGGGGATGATGGTGTGCCCATTAATTTCATAAATTCCGAATCCTCGATCATCTCTATTTTGTATACAGACTTCTATACTCAGGATTATTTGATCATAAGTATAGGAAGGATCGCTAACTTCTCATTCTTTCATTCTTTAGTCGTTGTAGTATAGGCTTTCATATTCTTAGCACGAGTTATGTCTTCCGTTTTCTCTTTCATAGCTTTGAGGATATAGCACAAGCTAAGTATAGGGGGTCATATATATGTTCTATATACTTTAGACTTTACTTGTAATTTCATATTTTTGAATAATACGAATAAGATACTATATGGGTTAGAATAAATCAAGTGTATAATACACCCTAATAATGTATTTTTTCAAAAAGTCCTTGAGATTATAATTAATAAACCGGTTCAAAAATGTTTTGCAAAATGATTTGACAAATTGTAGTAAAAAGACTTGAAAAATCTTTTGAAAATCGTTTGGAAAACTTTTGCAAAATATTTTCAAACTGTTGTAAAAATCTTTTGTAAATATTTGCAAAAATCTTTTTCATTTGTTTGAATAAAATTTTTGAAAATCTATTTGCAAAGTTCGAAAAATAGTTGCAAAGATATTTAGAAAAATCTATAAATATTGTTTGAAAAATCTATACAAAATGATTTTCAAATGTTGTAAATACTTACAAAGTTGTTTGTAAGAATTATTTGTAAAATAAAGTTTTCAAAAGTTTTATCAAAAAATGTTCAAACTATTTTGGGGGCCTTCTACATTATCGTAGCAAATAAAATTATTTACAAGCCTTGTGTGTGTGTGTGTCTATATATATAACAATAAATAACAACTAACTTAACTTCTGTAAATACCCAGTGTAAATCCTACATCCATCCCTTGTAAATATTGATGCACATCCGTGTAAATATATGCACATACTTCTTTCAATAAACCTTATTAAAAATCCCTAATATTTGCAAAATTTCCAAAACCCATAAAAATTTGCAAAATATTTTCAAAAAAGTACGTAAAAACTTGCAAAACTTTTTCGAAAATCCATAAAAAAAATTCAAAATCAGAAAATTGCTGCACAAAAAGATTTCCCTACACATTACATAGCATATGCATTTTTCGGAATGATTAAGACAATTGAACAAGTCTAGATAAAGTCTGAAGATTGGAGTTTGGTATAGACCTTAATCCACCTAATTTCAGAGGAACCCATTAGGGTCTGGAATTGAAATGCTTCAGGTCACCTTGAATTAATTCTTTAAATTCCACGAGACTATGTTCATGAGTCGATTCAATGTGTTTAACTAGAACCCTTCATGTCATCCGTACGACTCTTGAGACAGTGGCTTGAATAGAGACCTCACACTTAACAGTTAGTTCAATCCAGATGGATTGTTGAAAGATCTAGGATCTTAGTAGGAACGATACTAGGTCGCTTCATCAAAGGTGGTTCAAGAACCATTCTTGGGGACTTCCGAAATCGATACTTCAACCCACTTCTTATGGTAGTAAGGACATCTAGCGACTAGAGATTGGATTGATATAATGCTTTGGATGAGGAATGGTCTGCTAGAACAACTTTTTCTAAGATCGTGAAATATGGACAGACCAAAAGATTCTATGTCCATCGAGGCAAAACAAGAATGCAAAGAAAAGAAAAATCCAAAAAGAATCCTACACCAAAAATTCCACAAAAATATTGAGCTTCTAGAAAAAGCTGACTTTTTAGTGAAGACTCGGTTACACTGATCAAGATTCATAAGGAAATAAGAGTACACTGAACCGTTTCCACTTCTTTTCCCATTCTTATAGCTTCTCTCCATTTTTGGTTGTGAATTAGCATGCACATGACCTTGAAGGAAATATCTGTCTCCTCAAGGATGAGTTGCCAGAGTCGGAGGCTCCTTGATAGTTCAACATTTTGTTTGGGAAGACTCAACAAATTCACACACATGGTACTTGTCAGTTAAAGGTTACAAGAGTATGTGACTGAGCGAATCGTTCTGACCAGACCGTGAATTGAACTGAATGATAAGATTATGGAACCTAAGGATGCTGTGTCACAATTCCCAACCTTGATGTGGTTCCGAACACATCAAGAATCTAAAGATCTTAACTAAGCTCCAAACTTTTATTTTATTAAGACAAGGTTAAAAGTTGAAAATCATTCCAAGTTCTTTCTTTTTCGTTTCTTAATTTCTTTTCTGCACTTATTAGCATAAGTGTTTGCTAGGGACTAACAAAGGCAAGTATAGGAGGTGATGAATCTCCATTTCATCACCTTTATTCTTTCACTTTGGCCTTAAATCCCTAGCCAAATGCATATGTATAGCATTAATTTTTATAAAATAACACTTAATAATTGATCTGTAAATATCATGCAAAATGTTGTATTTAATTCCTAAATTCAAGAATAAAGAAAAGGAAAGAAAAAAAGAATGAAGTGTCAAAGACATTGAGTGACCATAAATCCCGAGACGCAGTCATCATGATGACTTGGTCAACAAGGAATAAAGTAAGGGGAGATAGGGTAGAAAAACTATAACGAAAACACCAAAAAATCCTAATTTTTATTCATCAATAATTACATTTTGGGACCTATTTTATTCTTTATTCTTTATAACTCAAATCAATAAACTTTGAACATGAACATTGTAAGCAAAAATACAAAAAAAAATACAAAATTTATTTCATTCAAAAATAATGCATAGTGTGCCCGAGACACACGGAATAAAAAGTCACAAAGAAAAATTTATAGACCTGTCACAGCCCGGTAATGACGCCATTTGTTAAACAGGGTTTCTACTTGTCTGATGTTCTACACAAGACGAGAACACTATCGTTTTTGCCAGTGAACAAGAACCACTAATTCAAACAACAATTAACCCACAATCAATGATTAAAGAAATGCAAAGTGTGTAGAGTTAAAATTTATTTTATTTAACCCTACAAAATGTGTGCATAGATGCAAGTATGTAGAGTGCCGAATACAGAGTGCCGAATATAGGAGCAATACGTGGTAACACTGATTAATATTCATCAATAATTACATTTTGGGACTTATTTTATTCTTTATTCTTTATAACTCAAATAAATAAACATGAACATTGTAAACAAAAATACAAAGAAGAGTACATAATTTATTTCATTAAAAAATAATGCATAGTGTGCCCGAGACACATAGAAAAAAGTCATAAAGAAAATTTTGTAGACTTGTCACGGCCCGGCAACACCATTTGTTAAACAAGGTTTCCACTAGTTTGATGTTCTACACAAGGTAAGAACACTGTCGATGTGGCGACCGAACAAGAACCGCTAACAACAATTAACCCACAATTAATGATTAAAGAAATGCAAAGTATGTAGAGTTAAATTTTATTTTATTTAACTCTAAAAATATACGTATAGTTTCAAGTATGTACAGTGTCTAATACAGGAAGCAATATATGGTAGTACTAATTATTATTTATAAATAAATAATGAATAAATAATAATGTGTATTTGTACAATATTCAATCAAATAATCAATGAATTAATTTTTATGGCTTTTGATTTTATTTTTTATATTTTTATTTAATATTTTATATACTTTAATTTTTGTTTTCTTTTTATAATTTTCTGATTTTAATGTCTCCTTTTTATATATAATATTTATAACTATATATAGATGTATTATACAATACATGGTAATATGGTTATAAACATAATAAAAATTGTAGAATCAATATTTTTATGTTTTTATATTTTATAATGTTTTTTGTGATTTTTTAGATAAATATGTTAATTTTTAGAGATTTCTAAAGTCTAAAAAAGTAAAAAACAATGACTTTTTAAATAGGTTGGATGCTTTAAGGTGTTAAAAATATATTCCTTAAAACTATTTTTAATAGATGATACAGAATATAAAGAAAATTAAAAGATAGAAAAGGATATTTTTGTTCTTAAAATATTTTTTATAATTTTTATTATGATTTTAGAGCTTTTTAATTTTTAGGCATTTTCTTTTCTATTTTAAGTATTTTTGGTCAGGAGGTACAAAATATAACAATAAACAAATACTATTTTTTGGCATTTTTAAATAAGATTTTATTTTATTTTTTTTGATTTTTTTAAAGTAAACATGGAATAACACTTGTTATTTTGATTTTTAATAAATCCTAAAATGAAAAAATAATTATATAGTGTGGAAGATCATGCAAAAAGGCACAAATCCTAGTTTTTTATAATTTTTGGAGCACGGGTGATATTTTTAGAAAATAGAAAACAAATACAAAAATTGATTGAACTAGCAGGGGTATATTTGTAATTAAAGTTAAAGACAAGGTGGATGTGCAAATAATTTGAAAGTTTACAAGTGAATTACAAATTTTATAAATTAAACTACAATATCCAAAACTCGCTAGGGTATGAATGCAAAATGCCCATCTCACATGGGGGCCACATGAACTTGGCAAGGACCTAAGAACAATATGCAATAAATCTAGAGGTTCACTTGCAACTAGAAAATATAAAACTAGATTAAATAATTACATGACTAAATAAAAATGAAACAAAAGTGGGGTATGATATTATTTTACCCCTAAAGTGCCCAATCGTGCGATGATAGATCGTCCACTCGGACACTTGTCAGGCTTTGAGGACATGATGACACTTCAGCTGGATGTATGAGATTAGATCCCAGAAGGATACCAACGGTGGAGCTTCTCCTTGATCTGACTTCTCCCGCTTGATCTAGCAGTTGCCTCTTGATTGAACTATTGAGGAGGGTGGTGGAAGAACGCAAGAAGAACGTGCCCATGGAGAGTTTAGATTCGTAGTAGTGTGTCTCCGGCCACCTAGAACCTTGCTGATTAGCTCCCAGCACTCTTGTAGATGTTGCGCTACTCCTAGAACATTCAAGTGTGTTAGAAGACCATGGATTGGTCCCTAGAGCTCAAGGTTGTAGAAGAGGTCATGGAGGGTTCTTCTCAGTCGGATCAAACCTCAGATAGGATCTTCAGGACCTGCAAGGAAGATAGAAAGAACAGCGCGGCAAGGGAAAGGGTCCTAGCTGTTATTGGCGGCTGGTCGAAGGTAAAAATGGAGGTGGTGAGTTGAGGTCCAGCGAAGTGGATGAGATGGACCTCGAAGGTCCAGATCAGGTGAAGATCTGGGTGGCTAGCGATGGGGTGGATGATGGATAAGTGGAGGGGTAAGGCGATGAGGTGAACAGTGGTGGTCGGCACAGCGAGGGGACGACAAAACAAGTTCGCCGGAGTAGAGGCTCCGGCAACCTTAAATCTAAAGTTTATGCCAAAGAAATGGATTAAAGAACGAAATTAAAGCTAAAAACAAAAACTAAAGGCTAAATCTACCTAAGAGTGCGAAAAAAGAACTCAAGTGGTCGGAGACCGCGAGATGAATCGCTGGGAGCAGAGCTCCGGTGATGGGTTGGGATCCACCTTCTACGCCACTCCTCCTCGCTACGGAGCATGGGGAACTCCTCCTTCCATGAGCAGCTCAACCATGAGGGTGCTTCGAGGGGCCAAAATGGGTGGAAGGGAACCAAAAATGGAGGAAGGTGGAGGATGTGGTTATGTACATGGGCGAGAACAATGGGGAAGAGCGCTCGATGCAGAATTCCTTAGATCGATGTAAGGTGTTAGTGTGAAAGACCTTCGATCGAGGAAGAAAATCAATGAAGGAATTGTTCCAAATCAATGATCATATTAACTGAAGAAAAAGGGAGAAGAGCGGTCAAATCTTTTGACACGCTGCAGGCCTAAGCCGAGGGTTCAGTTGACCTGAGGTCAACGAATCCTTGGACCTCATTGGTCCATGTCACACAAGAAGACAAAATAGGGGAAACAGATAAATAATTAAGAAAAATAAAAATTGAATTATTTAAATAAAGTTATAAAATAAAAATGTATTCATTATTTTATGTAGTATTTTAATATGATTTTTATTTCTTTTTATGAGTTTATTTATTGTCTTTTGCTTTTTACATGTATATTTATAAGTATATTTCCCTCTATAGTATTTATTTTATTTTTATTTCGTATTTTAGAATTATTTTTTTATATACTTATTATATATATTTATTTATAACTTATTTAAATGTCCATAAATATATTTTTATTATCTTTTTCTGATATTATCTATGCACTTAATTAAATATAGGTATTAATTATATAGGTATACGTATAGTGTATTCATCTATGTATTTAAATGGATTTATTTATTTTAGTATCTTTTTAATAATTTTTTTTCTAATTATGTACATTAACTGAAAATAATATTTACAAAATTATAAAAATGTAAAATTATGAAAAAAATATAGAATAAATAAAATGAATACTTTGTTCAGGTAGATTGTACAATAGGGGTCCAAAACTTAATTTTTGCACAAATTAAGTGAAACCACCTTCATTAAATATCTAATTAAAAGTATATACAGTTAAAGTGATTTTGATGGATTTTGAGTTCATATGGAGAAGATATGGGTCTGAGAAGTTTGGGTTTCGGGATTTTATTCTGAGTGTAGAATGTACACTATATATTATTTTTGTGTAAAATAAATTTTATATTTTTATCTACAACTTTCATGTACAAAGTTTCTTGATTTGGGATATAAATAATAAACAATAAAATGAGCTCCAAATTTGACTTATTGATGAATAGATAAATGGGATATTATTGTATCTTTACCCTTGTCTCCCCCCTATTTTATTCCTTGTCGACCTAGTTATCATGATGCCTAGTTCTCAGGGTTTAGGGTCATAAAATACCTTTGGTATTTTATTTTATTTCATTTTCCTTTCTTTATTATTTTATTTTGGCTTTAATTACAATCTTTTATGAAATATTTACACAATAAATAATAGATGTTAAGTTATGCAAAACAATGAAATATACATGCATTTAACGATGGTTTAATGGCATAATGAAAGAATAAAGATGACGAAATCGAGATTCATCGGGACACACAGAATAAAAAGTCAGAAAGAAAATTTTACAGACATGTATCTTCTCCATACAGATACAAATATGACCAAACTCACCTTTATTATTCATAAAACTAAATTATCTATTTAATGAAGGTGGTTTCATTTAATTTGGAATTACTATAAAAAGTTGGCTTTTGGGCCCTCATTGTGCAATATAAATGTATATAAAAATCAATATATTTATTCTCTACATTTAGCTTCTTTATGTTTTTAGATATTTGTAAATATTATGAAAAATACATTTCAATGATAAGATTAGAAAAACACATGAAAATATATTAAAATAAATAATGTATTAAAATATATAGGTAAACTATACCTATATAATACATATACATATTTATTTAAGTGAATAAATAAAATGAAAAAAACAATATAAAACTGTTAGAATTGCAATTAAATAAGTTATAAATACAAATATCAAGTAAATATCAAAATAAAATCTAAAATCCAAAATAAAAATAAACTGTACTAAATACATGTACATATACCTATGTATATACATGTAAATATTAGCACCTAATAATGGTATTGTAAAAAAATAAAAATATCCTAAAAATACTACAAAAATTTTTCATGTTTTGACCAAAAATTAAATAAAATATTGACTATTTTAAAATGATTTAATAACGGATTTTAGCATCCCTATTTTCTGGTTGGTCCACATGGACCAACCAGAGCTTGGCGTTAGTTGGCCAGGCGATCAACCGTACGTCTTTCGCTTCCACCTTGTTCTTGTTAGAGGTCTCGTGACCTCTGACTTTCTCCATATTTTTGGAAGAGATACATGGATTGATGGACCTCAATCCCTTCATCGAACCTCTTCACCATGCCACCCACTACCTCATCCACCCCTTAGCCCCCACCTACTTATTCCTCCTCATACGCCATTGCCTCTCGAACTCCACCCCATTGCATGCTTATAAAATTACCCTTCACTCCTTTTTGCTTTTTGATCCCCCTTCTAGGTTTGTAACCCCAAGAAAACCTCCCTAGGTTGAGTTGGCGATGACAACACCGATTCCCCAGTCTCGTCGACTAGGATAAAGGTCTGGATTGCGACGGTCCAAGCTTCTCCGGCCACCTCTGGTGAGATTCATCTGCTCCAGGCATTAGCGTATGTTCGAGCTGATAACCCTAGCTAATCTTATTGCATTTCTTCCCAGTATCTTAGATGTAGCTTTAGTTTCATTGAAAAGCCTTTAGTTTTGTTTAAATTTAAGATTTAAAATTGTTGGAGGACTAGGCTCCAACCCGAAATCCATCGTGACTCCACTATTTCAACCCATCATTTTCATCCGATCATATCTCCCACTCGTTTCTTCATCATTTCCACTCATTTCCCATTCAATCCTGCACAGATTGAAGATCGCATGAGCTCTCTCCGCCACACTTCATCAGAGCATGATCATTCCATTCATCCATTGTGCCCTTCAGCTTCATTCAGGGTCTAGAAGGACCCCTCATTTTCCCGTAGTATTTTGTGTAGTTATCAGAGCTTCAATGTACCTGGAGCACCATCTCAAAGCTCAAACCAGGAGCTCCCAGGAGCTTGGACCTCCAGGCCCCTTCCGACGGGGCTTGCAGACACGGCCCGCTCCCAAGAAGACTAGAGCGCCCATCAACAAAGGAAGAGGAGGCCGGAGCACGTCGGAATCCAAGATCAAAGTTCGAGGAAGAATATCTTCTTCTCTATTCGTCCAGACAGCCTTCCCTTCATCTGATCAAGACCTGGGCCTAGATCTAATATGGGCCCTTCATTTCAGTCGAAGCAGTACCGCCTTCCAGCCGTAGATCAAGACATGTAGCACAAACATAGGGCCCCCTCCACTTTTTGTATTTTCAATTGTCCTATAAAATATTAAAGTACGCTTTATATTTTGTGTGAAAATTGCACGAGCCTTCTGGAACCTTTTGAATATTGTATTTTGGTCTCGTGCCAGCTCACCTCATGTGACCGCCTACGTGAGGTGGGTAAAATGCAATTAAGCCATGTTGAGTTCGTTTATTTGTATTTAATTGTGGAAATGTGTAAATGCGTGTTAACTTTTAGGTATTTTTGCATGCAACCCCCTGTACTTTATTTTTATTACATAAATACCCCTACTAGGCCTGTAATTATTTAGTTCTCTTTTTATTTTTATTGATTCGCTCCTGTAATTGTAAAATATTGGTAAATGCTTCATAATATGCTTGCTCACGCCATATTTTTTATTTTAGATTGTTGCATTTTTCTATTTATTAAAAACCATATAACATCTATTTATTATGTGTTTATATATAAAAATACAAAACAACTATAAAAATCCCTTTATAATTCCAAATAAATTATAAATTATATATTATAACTATAGATAAAAAATCACAAAAAATATAAAAAGAAAACCTTAAAATTGAAAAAGCCTTCTAATCCTATAAAAATTGTAAAAATTCTATAAAATAAAAATAGTTTTCTGGTGTATATTTTTATTAATATTATATAGTATATATATTAAAGTTAGTTTTGAGGAATTTTGTACTTATTTATATTTTTAAAACCCAAAATAATCTAGCTTATTATTGTATTCCCTATTTTGCTATATATAAGACATTAAAAATACCTAAAAACAACAAAATTTACATAAAAATTCACAAAAATACAGAAAATTGAAAATAAGAAAAACATTTATTTTGTAATTTTTGAGCATATATAATTATATTTATAAATATAAAACCTTATATAGATTATTTATACTATATACGACTTATATACTTATTAATAATAATATTATTTCTAAATACCTAATATATTTTTAAACCATTTAAAAAATAAAAAAACATTTCTTATTTATATTATGACATATTTATTATATTATATATAACATATTATATAATGATTAATACATATAGAAATATATTATTTCTTTAAAAATAAAAGGAGCTAAAAATTCACAAAAATAAAACGAAAAAATCAAAAATTTAAAACAAAAAATATAAAAAATACATAAAACATAAATATAATTAAAAACCCACAAAAAAATAAAAAGAAAAAAGTACAAGAACATTTATTGTTTAATTTTTATTAATTGATAATAAATCCCCTATCCCCATTGCTCTCTATGGTTCTACACTCTACATTTATTCACTATACATATATTTTGTAGAGTTAAAATAAAAATATATTTTGACTCACACATTTGCATTGCTTTATCATACATTTGTCGGTTGATTGTTTGTCCGAATTGGTTGACTAAGATCCGAGTACTACGAGAGCGACCGCTATAGCGCTTTCCAGATCTGACTTGTCAGACACTACATGTCCTCCAAGTCTGAGTGTTAGGATCCCCGTTCTACCAATTTAACACTCCCCTACCCTATTTTTCCTATTTTTTATTTTTTTGAAAAATTCTTTCGTAGATTTTCATCATTATATCCTTATATTATGTCATTCAAATTTCTTATGAAACAGAGACTCCTGCGGCCTCCATATAGACGAAATCGATTTAAACAATATCGTCGCTAAAAATGAATGTCTAGATGGAGGTCGTAGGAGTCTTTGTTTCTTACAAAACTTTAATTTAGTGATGAATATCCACATATTCATTTTTCAAAAAAGAATAAAAATAGGGAAAATATCATGGGAGAGCCAAGTTAGCTCCCCCTGGGGCAACCCATTTTTCCTATATATATATATATATATATATAGGAAAAAAGGAGTATGTTCCTTGGGAACAAGTAACTTACATGCTCCCACCTTTTTTCTCCATATTTTTTATTTTCTGAGATGAAACCTAGTGTAATTTAGATCACGATATGTCGTCATGGTGTCATTCAAAATTGGGCTTGATTCGAGACTTTTATCCCCTCAAGCTTGTCAAACTTTAACGATATCAGAATTGCTGAAATTGACACCCCGCAGATTGAAGTGATGGGAACGTCTGTTTTGCACAAAATTTGAAAACATATTCCACTTATTATTCTAAGTAAACCCCCCCCCCCAAGTTTCATTTCAAAAAAAAATTAAAAAATTGCGGAAAGAAAGGCGGGAGCATACTCTTATATGCTCCCAAGGAGTATACTCATTTAACCTATATATAAACACATATACATACATATACATATATATATATATATAGAGAGAGAGAGAGAGAGAGAGAGAGAGAGACAGAGAGAGGGGGCTGATCTTGTGAGAGTCAAAATATGTGAGAGAATGTGAGCAATGATTCTGGACCACTAAATTCTGTCATCTCTCTCCTCATTGATTGTAGAAGGAGAGAAGAGTATAATCTAGCAGTCCATATTCATTGCTCCCATACTCTCACAAAATCAACCATCTATATATATATATATATATATATGTATACGTATTTGTTGACTACTGTTGTGATGTGATGGTAATGCCCTCACCTTTCTCTATGTATAACTCACGTATAAGATCCGTAGTTCGATTCTAAATGGCTCTACATTTGATACAACTCAATTGTTATAATCATCTCCTTTAAGAGTCATGATCAGCATGCTACTCCTAAATTCCTAATCGTTACACGTTTTCCCTCATTGACCTTCCCTCTCTTGCCTAATCCTCCTCTTTCTGAAGAAATCATACTCAAAACAGCTTTTTTTTGGAAGAATAGAGGGATAGAGATCAGCTACCTAGAGTTGAAGCACAGCTTAGAGGCTTTAGTGGCAGCTGGGCACTGGTGAGCCCGAAAACGCACCTTTGTGAGGAGAGAAAAGAGGTTCGGAGGAGGTCGAGGTTAACATTTTTTAAAAGAATGATGTTATTTCCTAACAGTTACACTATCGAGTTCACTACGAGAGAAAATCGTTTATCTCAATACCAACCCAATTAAAGTTATTTACCACGGCCATCATTAGGGGTGTAAACGGACCGAACCTGAGCGAACTTATATATTTTAGGTTCGGTTCGTTTATTTAATCGAGCCTAAACTTGTGTTCAGGTTCGGTTCGTTTATTTTCGAACCGAATCCGATTCGAACCTCCTTTTAAACGAATCGAACCTAAGCGAATATCGAACTTAATAATTCTCTAATAAGAAGGAGTGAAAAGAAGAGAAATGGAAATATATGTGTGTATTTACAGTTAGAATAAATATTCATTTAGTTTTTTTCTTTATCTAACTCATCTTCATCTTTTGAAAAAATCAGATTAATACGGATTCGTCTCTTTGAAAAAATATAATTATAATATATTTTCTATATATTCAGATGGGGATAAGGAATTAGAATAATGCAGAGATATTCGATAAGTAATGTTTGTACTTGTTCTGTTGATTTGAAGATAAATAAGGGAAAAGTACTAGACCATATATGATAGATGTTGTAAACACGATGTGACTATTTATTTTTGGATTGTTTATACCGAGATAAAACCTAGTTATCCCGTAAATATCTAGTTATCTCTAGACAAAAATCACTTACCTTGGGATAAAAACCACTCATCTCAAAATAAGTCCACTTCTACGGATAAGTATTTGTATATATGTATATGTGTATATTTATCGAGCTTTTAACGAATCGAACCTGAGCGAACCTATGATTTTTAGGTTCGGTTCGTTTATTTAATCGAGCCTAAACTTGTGTTCAGGTTCAGTTCGTTTATTTCCGAACCGAATCTGAATCGAACTTTTAGCGAGTCGAACCTGAGCGAATATCGAACTTGAGAATTTTCTTACACCCCTAGCCATCATCCTCAACGCTTACGTTTTTATTCAGTTCGATCTCGTTTGATGCTTTATACTGAGAGGGTGGAAGGTTGACTTTCTCCCGAGGCTTCCTTCCCAAAAAAGGAAAAAATAAATGATACTTTGAAGTACCTCGCGTTGTGCTCGCAAATCTTAGGGGCTATTTTGAAAAACACCCAAACTGTGGTCTTCTACCGCCGGTCGTTCCGGGAGACGACCGGTCACACTCACGGATACAGAAGGGCGAAAACAATTGTTTTACCCGTGCTCCTCTTTTAGCTTTTACTAGTGTAGAGCCCGTGCGTTGCACGGAAAAATATATGCCTATATTTAATAATATTAATAACTTTATAGACATCAAAATGTCAGCAGAAAGGAATAAATTGATAATGAAATAAGTTGCAAGGATTGAACAATTATCTACCAAAGTGTGTAAATAAGTATATATTTTAGTTATTATGTAGGGGAGTAATGAACATTTCAAGATCGGCATGCCTAAAGCTTTGATACAACTAAGTGTGTGACAAAAGACAGAGACGTAGTTTTATGAATCGAACATCTACACCAAGATGTAAATGAAGTTGTTTGAAGATTAATCAGAAGTTGTGTATATGCTTGCGTGTGGAATTTATAATGAGATAAGCCTGCATGGTTGGTTGTCAATGTAAAGAGTAAAAAGAGTTTAAATTTTGTTCAACAAATAAATCAACTATAACTAAATTGTGAGAACTGAATTAAATATCGACCAAATTGTGTAGAAGCGAGTATATATATGTTAAAAAATTGAGACATATATTCATGGAATATGCGTTAAACTCTTGTATTGGAAATAATTCAGCATATATGACATTTGTAGCATACAATAATTTAGGAACATGGAGCAGACATGAGTTGATGCTTTACACGTACGTCAGAGAATTGACCGCCTTGAAACAAAATCTGCACCAAAGAAACGAACATGATACAAATGTAACATCGAAAAAAAGGTATCTTATGTTCTGATCAACATCGGAGCCCTTTGACTGGCAATGTAGAAGAGCTCTTCTTTAAATTTCGTAAGCAAACAATGTGAAATAATACCAAAATCCGAAACAATTTTATATGCAATAATTCACTTCTAAAAGGCCACTGAGAAGTCACGCATATAACTAAATTAACATTAAAAATATAACATGTAACTTCTTTAGCAAAATATAGTGATACAAAAACCTAATAGGACATAAAAGAAACATTAATCTAATAATCACAAGAAATTCAATAAACAAAGAGGCATCGGACTATAAGAAGATTGGGTGATATTAGCTATGGTAGCAATGTTCTTTGTACTTGATGCCTTGCTCTCAACACCCACTGCTTCACTTCCTATAGAAAACAAAACTATATATGACAGATGGAATCACTAATAAAAATCCACACGTGAGTTGAGTTCTCAAAGATAGTAGCGAATGCATAACAAATTTATGCTGAGAGGTTTCAAGTATAATAGCACATAATGTAATAATTGTAAGCAGTATATAAAATCTTGCGTAAAGAAAAAATAGCACTAATCGTAACTTGTTTTATAAGTATAATATAACAGTAATTATTTGAACATGCCATAAGAATTTATTTCTATAAAGAAATATAGCACAAATCAATGGGCATAACAATATAATATTGAAATAATTCATTTAATAGCAAATGCAAGTAAATGCTGCAAGTCATATTACCTTCAGCAACCATCTATCATACCCACTGCTCGCATACTTGCGCCTAATCTATAACTTCCTACAAATAAGAAGATCGAGCATCTGATAATATATTAAAGAACAACATTATTCATGACATTACTCAAACCAATATTATCTATAATACCATAATATCACTCAAAGAAGATGAGTAGAATTATGGAGTGTACGATCAAAAGAAGTTGTGATCTTTCAGGTCAAACGAACATTAATCATGCAGTGCTAACATGTTGATAACAAATCACCACTCTGAGTCAACTCATAGCAAAAACAGTAATAGCAAGTTGTCCGGTATACACATCATGTATTTTTTCGTGGAAGCATAACCTAACATGTAAGTTACGATCATTTTCTTTTTTATTCGATTGAAAGAGTCATCATTCCTTCTGGATGCTAAGATTTAGATAAAAAAACTTAAAAAGTAAATACGAATAGATTATACATAGTTTTCAGAATATAAAAATATGACATCACACTATTAATGATGTTCGATATTTGAATTGTGTGGGATATTTGATCGTAATACAATTGTGAAGTGTAGGAGGAAACTATTCGATATCACAAGGAAATCCACTAACAAATACATGTTTGTGGGCAGCTTTTCATTCTTTTATGCGGGTGAGAATCTGAGCCTCGAAGGAAAGTTATTTTTATGGTCCAGCGTTTCATACACAAATAATTTTTAGAATCGAATGAATCATGACAGAAGTATGGCCTACACATAAGGTATGCTTTCAATAATAGAAGAAGTATAAAATTTACTCACAATGACAACATCGTTGATATGACATCCACTCATAGCATGCTGATCAAGTGGAGATTCCATTTTATTGCCCCTGCAAGGATTATATGTAATATAACATAAGATATAGTGTAGAAGGATTGTTACAACGGTAAAATGACTAAGGAATTATGTTGTCATTAGAAATGGACTAAAACATCAATGTAGTAATGAATGGTGAAAACACCCGAAATTAGATGTTTGGTCAATCCCTGAACTTCGATCAGAAGTACCTCTAAACACATCTAGAATTCAAAAAATAGTATACGAGGCAATGGGTTCTATACCACCGCATAAGCTACAACAACTTCAACCTTATATTTTTTTCATGCACCATGTCTTGAAAATATGACAAGACGAAGAATGCATTTTCAGTAATAAATTATATAATCCCTTTCATTTCAACAATAATCGTAATGCCTTTATGAAAACATGACAACTCGAAGAATACATTTTCAGTAATAAATTATATAATCCCTTTCATTTGAACAATAATCGATCGTAATGCCCTTTGCAAGACCTCATATTGATGTATGAGCTACCCATAAATGAAACTTTATTGTTTAGTCAAAGGGAAAAACTTGATTGCATGGATTTTTGTGAGAACTCTGGAATAACTTGCAGTTGAATGGGAAAGGAAACTAAGAAACATCTATTCGACCTACCCATAAACACAAGGAAAACTTAATAGACATTAACCAAGCAAAACCGAAAACTACATATATTCCCATGGCATAGAAGGAGAGCAGAAACTAAAGATATTAGAACCAAACTTAAAATAGTTACCATACTTTCATTGGCTCCTCGGGCGGTATCATTTTCTCGAGACAGATATGCACGATGGGGTTAATCACTGCAGAAAATAAAACACCGTAAGGATGCTCCAACACACTCGTTACCTAATACAGCACAGAAAGATCAAATTTCCAATAACTATCACGATGTCTCCCCTAAATCAACATGTGTAATATATATTAATATAGCAAGGTCTATGACCTCCTAAACAGAACTTTCTATATATAATCCCATATGTGATAAGAAAAGTTTCTAATGTTGGGGGAGAAAACAAACACCTCAGGACTCGAAGGTCACTGAGTTTTTAAAAATAAGCAACATTAACAAACGAAACAAATAAAACACTGATCGAATGTACCATAATCAAGTAAATCCATTTCGGATACAGGTAATAAGAAGCTTTGAGCGGGTCTGGCCGGCGGAATACCGGTGGGAAGAAGCTTAGGAATTAGGTTTCTGCAGAAAGAATACTTACGAAAATCAAAGAAACAGTACATAAGTTGTATCAAACCTGAGAAGAGTCGTAAATCCGGCGTCTCCTCATACCAGCAATCATGTGATTCTCTCAGTCTCGTTCGAGTAAAACCGTCACAGGTGACGAGAAGAGAATCTCCGACTCTGCATCGACAGAGAACCAGAAAGAGAAAGCTTAGGAATAGGATTTAGGATTTTAACAAAAACAGGGGGAAAGGAGTTCAATTCACCCTCGTTTTTGGTCGTTGTACACCTCTACCGCAAAGTCCTGCCTTTACTGACGTGTTGGTGTAAAGGAAAGTACGCCAACACGTGTAAGACGAAGTACATGATGTGGCGGTAACGAAAAATTCCTGCCGCCTTCGTCGATGGGTGGATTGGGACCTTCTGTTTAGATGCGAATAAAATATACAATCTCTCACTCGGATGGAGAGAAATTTAGATGGACGAAATCAAAAAATAAGATGGTGAACAGTGCTTGCGAAGAGCTAGAGCAATCTGTGAAATTTCTCTGGCGGAAATCTGCTACAGTACCAGCCCCACGGGCTCTAATATATAGTAAGATTTTGAAGCACAGATCATTGATTGATAGGTCCCACTCCCGTTACTTGTAGAAACCAAAAACATACAAGAAATTGCTTCTAAGATGCGGGTTACCCACATTAATACGAGAAATCTGTGGACGAGATAGTAGAGGGACAGAGAGAATATTTGGAGGATGCCGATGAACAGGTGTCGGTGGCGTCATGGGGGGCTTCTTTCCGCACACCTGGAATCGCGTAGGATCCGACGCAGTCGTATCATGTGACAGCAGCCGGAAGGTCAAATTCCACGTAAGGATGAAGAGGCATCAGGGACAATCACCTCCTTCCGGTCGCTTTCTTCTGCTGCAGCTGTCGCGGAGGAAGACCGTTCTCTTCTTCCCATCCCTACGACGTGATTAGGACAGGAAATCGTTAATGACGCCGGAGAGCGTTAGTTAAAATTATAAGCTGTCAGTTCTAAATATTAAAAAGAATAAATAAAAGAATGACGAGCTCTGGATGTGGAATTCTTACCAAATATTTGCAATTCGAGTCACACATTTTGAGAATGGTCAACGAGCATGCGACCGAAGCTCCGGGGAACACATACGACCGCGTCTCACACAAAAGACGTAACAATTAGGGCACAATCTCGGAGAGATGCTAGGCTAAATAGGCACATCTGTGAAGATGCGGAGAACTTGCATTGTTACTGTTCCATGGGATTGGCTTTGGACCTCTACTGCGTAGCTTAGGTGGAAGGTGAAGAAAACTTCTTTGGAAGTAGACTCAAGCCATCAACGAGATACCATTCTAGAAGAATTAGAATTCTATCCTTGTGCTTAAGGGACAGTCTCAAGTAGACACTTCTATAGGGTGTAGGCCTCCCAAAAAGAGGTAACAGAGACGTGTAAAAGTTTCCTCGAACCGGACGAAGATTGACCCTCAAGTGCAAACACAGAAGGAAGCTTGACTGTAAGACCCACCCTTCAAGTAATAACGGAAGTCAGCCTTAATGATCCGACAGTACCCACTCAATTGACAGTTAGAGCATGTGTCCGGACCTGAAACATTACAATAATATCATCAGTATACATAGTTTCTGCTACTCTCAAATGAAATAGATTTTGGATTATACTCACATTAAAAAAAGAGATTTCCCTCTTCAAGAATTACAAGAATAAACGATAACATTCAAAAGCCAACACATGTAGTCTAACGTGAATCCAAAATTACGAGGGATCCACCTCTATCTCTGATTATATATATATATATATATGAGGAAAGGGAGCCTACTTTGTGAAGTAGGTAACCTTACCTACTTCATATTCCATTTTTGCATATTTTTTTTTTTGAAAAATATCATCGTGGATTTTCATAACTATATCCCTCTAATATGTCATTCAAATTTCGTTAGAAACAGATACTCCTACTGCCTCCATCCAGAACAGGTAAAATATAGCAAATCTATGACCGTTAAAAAATGTCTGTCTAGATGGAGGTCGTAGGAGTTTTTGTTTTTGACGAAATTTGAATGTCATTTTAGAGGAATATAATTATGAAAATCTATGGTGGTATTTTTCAAAAAAATAATAAAAAATTGCAAAAAATGAAATGTGAAGTAGGTATGTTACCTACTTCACAAAGTAAGCTCCCTTTCCTCTCTCTCTCTCTCTCTCTCTCTCTCTCTATATATATATATATATATATATATGGAATTTATTCAATGAGCCTTGTGCTCATTTGAGTTTCGGTGAGTCCATCTTTTTAGTCCTTTGATCTTAATCCAACCATCATTGTATTACACGTGTATTGCCTTTTTTAAGAAGATTTTTTCAATCCCCAAATAGTAGGGACCGTAGCCTTAATGGGAAGAAAACTAAATTGGAAATTATAATGAAGTCTAAAAATAGCACGCACTTATAGAAACATATTGTACTGCAACGACAAGGGATTGATCTGACGATTTGCAGCGTGAGGAGATTGTCTTGTAAACTGAGACCATCGATTTGTCCAATGTAAGGTTTCGTTTTTGAAGATTAAACGTTTATTTCACGTTATTGGTAGAATCTGATCGTTTTTTTAGTTTTCGATTTCAGTTTTTAACGTGATGGATTATTTGCGATTGTATTTGAATCATGATATCTCAGAAGCAATGGTAAACAATGATTCTTGATTGGATTTGAATCGTCAGAATATCATATGAGAAGTATCGACGATGGATGATCTTACTATGAGAATATCATATGAGAATATCATATGAGAAGTAAAGTGATGGATTATTTACGATGGATTGATTGTACTTTTCTATATATTATTCTTACTAGTTCATTTTTATTCATTAGTTACTTATGTATCTTAAGAAAATACTGCGTATTACTTGTCAGTTTGTCATTCTCACTAAATCTTTAATACTGAATTACTAATGTATTTACTTAATTTACTTATAAGATATTTTATGTTACTATCATTAACACATTTGTTACTTTTCATGCATTACTTTGAAAATATACCGAGTTACTAATGTTATTACATTGTTTACCTGAGATGTTATTTTAATTTTACTATTGCATACATAATTGTTACTGCTCCCTCTTTAGTTCTTACAACTTCCAACTACTAGTTTACTAATTCATTTTTATTTCAGGTATGTCAGATGCCGGAATACTTCTGATGTTTTACAACTCGCAACATCATTCGTGGATAAAAAAATAAAAAATGAAACATTGGATCGAGAGAGCATCCTATCAGAAGACACAACGATGAATGACCTGCAATTGGATTTGGATCATGAGACATGTATATTTTTACTGAGACAAACGTGAAAGTTATTGAGAAAATGTGAAAGTTACTTGCATACATGTATTTTCATTTATACCAAGTTACTGATGTCATTTGCCTATTTTACATGCATTTTGTTAAGTGTTACTTGTTCTCCTATCATTCTTACTGAATCAATTATATTCAGAATGTTGTCTTCAAATTAGATTCAGTCAAAATGATATAAAGTTAAGTAACAACAAACAAACAAATGGAATCAGTAATATATATACAATAGTCCAGTAAATGCTTGTTGCGAGATTAGTAATACCAAAACAACGATCAGTAATTTATGTTCATTTTATTATATGGTTCAAAATTCAGTAATATATATACACTGGACAAGTAAGTAGTTGTTATGAAATTAGTAAAATCATAATAAATGATCAGTAATTTTCATATGCATTATAAGTGATTAAAAAGATTATACAATTAAACAAAAGGTGCGTCAGTAACACTCAAAGCATTTAGTAAATATAACATTAGTAACAATCAAGATGAGTTCAGTAAAATGAACATCTGTAATCAGTAATCATTGTATGGACATTAGTAGTTTACTTACTTAATTACTGATCTCACAACAATAATTACTTGAGAACTGAATACGTATTACTTGAGTAACATGAATCAATTACCGATCTCTGTACAATGTAATATTACAGATATAAAATACTGACAAATGTTTCAGTATTACCGATCTCGCAACACATAATTACTTGAGTACAATATATAAATTACTAATCAAATATACAATGACTATTTCTTTGGTACGAAATTAATAATTTGAATTTATCTTTCCAAAACAGTCTTCCTTCTTTTAAGGACTCGATATAATTGGAAATATAAAATGCTCAAACATATTAATATCCTTCCAAAACCGTGCTCCTTCGAAATAGGAAACCATTCAAATGGAAATACACGTGGCGCGCCCACATTTGGTGCTCACCAAAACTCAGATGGGCACAGGGGTCACTGGATAAGCCCTATATATATATATGGGTTAAATGGGGCTGCTCCCTGGGGGAGCTAACTTGGCTCCCCCTGTCCCATTTCGTCCGGTTTTTTTTTTTTTCTAAAATCTCTTCCGTGGAATTTCATCACTACATCACTACATTATGTCATTAAAATTTCATATGAAACAGAGACTCCTACGGCCTCCATCTAGATGATGAAACGAAAATCGAGTGAGCGAGGTAGATCAGGTATATCCCATGCGGTCGTTGCGACCTCAAACGCTCGTGTGTCAATCGAGAAAAAGAGACCACCAAAAGCGAATAAAATCAATCAAAATCAAGTAGCGGTCCTGCTATTATTTTAACCTGGTATAGCGACCAGGGTCGAACACAAGGAGCACGAGATGGCCTTGCGGCCTTCGAAGTAGTCTCAAAAATAAAATAAAATAAAATAAAAAGTATTTTTGATGGGTTTTTAATTGTTTTTAATTTTTTTTGGATTTTTAATTAATTAAGAAAATAATGAAAGCAAAGAAACAAGCCAACACAACTATTTATTTAATGCATCAAAAATCAATCAAAAATTCAAATAAAAATGTTTTTATGCTTTTTATGATTTTTACTGTTTTTAGTGAATTTTTAGGATTTTTCTGATTTTTATTTAATTTTCTAAAAATAAAACAATGCAAGAAAATGAAGACATTGTCCAGCCGAGCTTGAGGGACTTAGATAAAATATCTAAAAGTCCCCGATAAGCCTAGAGGTAAATTTCCTGTATAGAAAAAGAAACAAGGAAAATTTAAGCACCTTAATTATTATTTTTGGATTTTTAGATTAATTATTAAAATTTTTATGAGATTTTTAGTATTTTGTAATTTTTATGAGTTTTATATAATGAAAAATGACCAAATTTGGTCAGAAAATCAAGGAAGACAAACTAAACAATATCTAATTTTTTTATAGTTTTTAGGTGAGTTTTAATAATTTTTTGTGAATGTTTAAATCAAACAGTAAGGAAAAAGGCTGTTTTTGAATTTTAAAAATGACAAATAAAACCAAAAATGTCTCCAAAAATTCTAAAAACTTTTACAACATGGCAGGAGCCATGCATCCAATTTTCATTGAATTCGGAGTAAGTTTGATATTTTATTAAAATTAAAAATCAAGCCACAGTGCATAGGGACCTAACTGCAAATAATATAAAGCTCTAGGCCTCTTGGATAACAGGCCTGAAAAGTGTAGGGCAAGGAATTCAAAATACCCCCCGGGCCATGCACGATACACGTGACTCAGGCTTGGGGGTACCTAATTGGCATTCCTATTAATAAACATACAAAGCATAACATGCCAAAAATGCGGGGCAAATATTGCAAAAGTACCAAATACCACGTGCCGATGCACATGTCCACAGCAAACATGGGTATAAATGCAAATATGATTAAAGTAGGGTCCAATGTGTAATTTACCAAACGTAAATAAACTATCTAAAATATTAACAGGACTAAAGACAAATAACTAAAAAGTTAAGAGCCTATAAAGAAATTACCCTTTATTAAACGTCGACGGCTGATGTAGCGCCACGTAGCAGATCCAACGGGTGAGAACGATGGTGCCTTAACCCTGAAACGCAGGCCTGATCGGACGGTCGAGGGTCCACCGTGTGGCAGATCTGACGGTGCACGAACGCTGCAGCAAAACCCTTGATGAATCGACGGCTGAGAAGACGACGCGTGGAGATCGGACGGTTCTGAATCACGGGCGCCTCTTCATCTTGATCGTGCGGCTCAGATCGGTCCTCCGAAGGATCGGACGGTGACGAAGCTCCTGGGATGGATGGATCAGATCTGAACTGGAGTGCTGAGGATGATCTGACGGCTCACGAGGATCCTGGAAGAACTGACGACCGGCGAGCTTCGCCGGCCCAAATCTCGGGCATAAAGACTCCTCGACGACTGCTGGAAAGCGGAAAGGCTCCGTCATGAAGCTCCGCAGCTGATGAGATGCTCCGATGAAGGCGGGGAGCTCTGGAGAGCTCCGACGACGATGAACACCTGGAGCTCCTGTGCCTGAGCTGTTGGCCTCTAGATGAGACTCTACTGACGATATAACCTGCACAGGAAGAAAGATGAGTCGAGGGCAAACTGCCTCGACCCGTTAGAGCGAGAAATGGATGGGCGATGCGTCGATATGGAGACCCTCCGGCGAGCGGCGGAGGTGGAGGGCCGATATCCCTGCTCCAGGATGAGCCAGGGGGGATGGGTAGGTGGAGAAGGTGCGGAGGAGACTCGCGAAGGTGGTGGCGGTGTCGGATGGGCTGATGGGTAGGCGGAGACGAAGGGCGGAGGCGGCAGAGCTACACTACTGAAAACGGAAAAAATCCTAATCTACGCTACTCTACGGCCTAAAGGGACTACCTGGCGGATGCTATCGACTGGGCTGAAGCTCGGGGAGCTCCTGGGTCATGGCCTGCAAGGGGTCGTCGGCTCCCCGAGGCTGGGCGCGCTCGTGGCGGCGCACGGCGGCGAAAGCTGTCGGATCAGTGGCTCTCGGCTTCTCGGGCCTCGCTGCTACTCCCACTCGCTCCGCTGTCACTCAGGCAAGGTGGAGGAGGTCACAGGCGACAAGGGGGAGGTCAAAAGATGCGGGAAAAGGTCGCCGGAGGAGATGCTTTATATGCTTAGGGATCCGAGAAGAAAGGGATCGGGTGAGTCGCTCGTGCCTCGGATCCCTAAGATCCACCCCGGGCGAAGATCTGGGATGATCAAGGAGTAATCGGAGCCCGGGGTTAAGGTAATTGGCTGTCGGATCGAGTGGGTAGAAAGTGTCGAAGTCGGGTCGGTCACTCAGATCCGAGACTCAGTGGTCCAGGGAGGGAAGTTGACCGGGGGGTCAACATCCCCCGTGGACCAATGGGAGAAGGCCACCTCAGAAAACATTGAAAATTCATTAAAAAATAGAGGATGACCGAATTATTAAAAACTCAAAAAATGAAAAATGAAAAATGTTTATTTTATTTTTTTTCTATTTTTTAGTGATTTTTAATTAATTTTTCAAAATGAAAATAAGGTATTTACAATATAGTACTATACATAGGTATATATACAATATTGAATTTTCATTTTTGATTATTTAATTTGTTATTTTTACACATTTTTATCCCCATTTTATATTTTATTTATTTATAGTAAAAAATAAGGAATAAAAAGGTATTTTTATTTTATTTTTATTATTTATACACAAGGGTGAAATAAATACATATGTACATATATACACATGGTATATTTACAATGTGATTTTTAATTTTTAATTTTGTTCTTTTTATTTTGTTTTTGTTTTAATGGTTTTTATTTTATTTATTTACAACATAAAAAGTAGAATATATACAAATTTTATAAAAATTAATTTTATTTATTTATAAGGCTAAATAAATATAGATGTGTGGACTATATACATGGTGACTATGTACAAGTGTTCTATTTTTATTTTCTTTTTGATTTTTTCTATTTTTATCTTGATTTTATATTTATAAATATATACAATATATACAAACTACTTTTATTCTATTTTTTAGAGGAAAATATATTTATTTTATTTACAGGTATATTTACACACATGAGCCCCTATCTTCCTCTACTTTGGTTTTTATGCGGTCAGGCCCATGCTGAGCCCTCCCTTGGGATTAGGTCGCTCAATATTTATTCTAAATATTTCCCTCTTTTTCTTTTTGTTCTTTATTCTTTTTTTTGCACAAAAACATGCTAATTATTACTTTTTACACCATGCATGCTTTTGGTAATTATTTATATTTACAAATATATACATGCATTTGCAAAGGTTTTTGTAGCTAAAATATAAGAATAAAGAGTGATGAATGAGTATCCATCACCCCCCTATACTTAACTTTGCTAGTCCCTTAGCAACACTTATTGAAAAAGAAGTGGAAAAGAAGAAAGAAAAAGAAAAAGAGAAGAATGTACATGGATCAAAGTTGAATATTAGACTTGCCTTCATTAAATTGAATTATGGAGCTTAATCAGATCTTTGGATTATTAATGTATAGGAACCTTATTTGGACTTAAGCTTAAAACTCAACAGCCTCTAAGTTCCACTAATCTCTAATCAAGACTCCTCAATGCTCCAGATCAGAACAAGTCATCAATCACAAACCCTGAAGACCATGAATCTTTCCTTGTCCTGTGAATGTGAGGTATAAGCTCTCCACCTCAGAAATGGCAACTTGACAACCCTCCCCAACAAGGTAACTCTATGACCTCAATCTAGCCACTCTTTCCTCGAGGAGCGGGGTATTCCCTTCTAAGTTCAAGTTCAATCGGCTCAAGAAGAGGAGGAAGAAGAGAATGGACCATGGCCAGTGTAGCCATGTATCCTTGGGAGCTTGACTAGTGTAGCCAAGTCTCCCTGCTGCAAGCTACATAAGGTGGATCATGAATCTCAAGCTTTGCTTATTGCACTCTATATACATACTCCGGTGGGATTATCATTTTCTCTCAGACCCACCACTTTTTTGGAGTTATTTTCTTTTTGCATTTTTTTTCAAGTGCATCTATACAACATATACATGTGCAGCATATATACAAGGAGTTTTTCCTCTTGAGCCAGTAGACTATCCCTCTTTTGAAGCTTTATTGCAACCCACAACTCCCGTCGTTAGACCTCCTGGCAACCAGACCAAGTTGAGACGCACTTCCTTCACTAAAAGAAGAAGAGAGGTTCCGCCTAGAAGTACTACCCTCATATGCTACCCCAAGTCAAGGAAGACTGCCTCCTCACCACCTCATCCGTAGAGAGCTCGGTGCAAAGTGCTGATGTCCAAGTAAATCCATTGTCTATATGAGTCATGTGTTGTTGTTAAGTGCTCTACTTAGGCTCATTGAGATGACATGTGATCATAGCCTAGTGGACTCAAAGAATTAAGTCACCATGGACCTGAAAAGCCTTAAACCTAAGCCCTATAAGGTTTCTCTTATAAATTAGGTGGATTAAGATCTTAATCAAGCTCCATTTCCCAATTTGATTCCAGGCTAGTTTAAATGTCAACTATAATCCAGAAAAACTATATACATATGTACAAAAGATGCTATTTACACAAATTTTTACAAACATGCAAAATTTTTGAAAAATGTTTTGAAATCATGAATGGATGAATGCATGAAGTGCAAGTTTTGCAAAAGTATTTACACACATTTACACAAGATTTTTGCAAACTTTTGATTTTCAAAACATTTTGGAAAAATTTTCTACTATATACATACTTTGGATAAGAAAATATTTACACAAGCTTTACACAAAATATTTTTGAAATCATTTTTACAAAAATAATTTGTACACTAGCTATTTATGTGCAAATAAAAGAATGATTATGTACATGAAAAAAAGTTTTTAATTTTTGTGATTTTTAGGGTTTTTAGCCATTTTATTTATTAACACACTCACACAAAGTACGAGTTATGGCTAAAGTATGTATGAAATATATACACACCCCCCTATACTTAGCTCGAACGATGTCCTCAGAGTCAAGAGCGATGAAGAAGACATAACTCGTGCTATGTATAGGGAAGTGAAAAGGAAGGCTATATACAAAGACGAGTGAATGAATAGAATATCAAGAGGATCTCTCGGCTTTTCCCCCTATACTTAGGATCAAGTAATCCTAAGTATAGCAGGTTGTACTCAAAGGGAAAACCGAGTGGAGAATGTACAGGGTCTACCCCCCCTATACTTAGGGTAAAATATCCCTAAGTATAGGCAGCAAAACAGGGGTAGACAGAAACACAAGGAATAACCGAAGGTCCTAATCCCCCCTATACTTCGGGTAAAGTACACCCTAAGTATAGCATAATCAAAGGATGAATAAAGGGATGTGGGACTACAGAATGTGATGATATGGACATCTGGATCTATACAAGTCGGAAGATCAGTGAGAATCAGGCGTGAGATGCATTAGATGTGAGTCAAAAGACCACATCTCACGCAAAATGAATCGGGGCAACATCAACGACTCGCGGCTCATGATCTAGAAATGGCTTGAGCCGCTGGCCGTTCACTCGAAAGGTACTCTCAGAAGACAACTCGGATATATCAATGCTACCGTTGTCGTGTACCTTTCTCACCAGATAAGGTCCCTTCCACTTGCTCTGTAGCTTCCCTGGAAATAGGCGAAGCCTCGCATCAAACAGCCATACTCTCTGTCCAGGCTCAAAATACTTGTGGCTGATGTGAAAAACATGCCACTCCTTCACTCTCTCCGTATAATGTAGGTTGATTGAGAAGGCGGTATCTCTCAACTCCTCCAGGGCTGCTAACTCTGCCCTCCTCTGGTCTCCTACACCATTTGAATCCATAAGTATCTCAGTGACTGCCCAAAGTGACCTGTGTCTCAGCTCAACAGGTAAATGGCACGGCTTGCCATATACGAGGCAAAAGGGAGATGTGCCCAAAGGTGTCTTGAAAGACGTCATATATGCCCACAAGACCGAGTCCAAAAGCTGTGACCAATCCTTTCGGTCAGGGCGGACGACTTTCTGCAATATAGTCTTGATCTCCCTGTTTGACACCTTGGCTAGACCATTCGTCTGTGGATGGTAAGGTGTAGCAACACGATGGTCTATACCGAACTCGCTAGCAAGGGCCTTCACCTGGTCGTTGATGAAATGAGACCCCCCATATGAAATCAATACTCGAGGTACCCCGAACCGCGTGATGATGTGTTTCCTAAAAAATCTGCAAACTGTCCTCGCATCAGCGGCTCGGGCGGGGATAGCCTCAACCCAACGACTAACATAATCTACGGCCAACAGAATGTACTCAAATCCCTGACTCTTAGGGAATGGACCCATGAAATCGATGCCCCATGCGTCAAAAACCTCACAGAAGTGAATGGGCTGCATCAGCATCATATCACGCTGTCCACAAGTGCCCATCCTCTGACAATCAGTACACCTCTTCACGAGCTCATCAGAGTCCTTGAAGAGGGTAGGCCACCACAAGCCGGATTGGAGCACTTTCTGCGCCGTTCTCCTCCCAGAATGATGTCCTCCTGCCTCAAGCTTGTGGCAGTAAGTGAGGACGCTATGGTGCTCCTCCTGAGGAATGCACCTACGCCAGATGCTATCCCCTCCTTCGTGGTAAAGGATGGAATCCTCCCAGTGGTAGGACTTGGCCTTCGCAAGGAAGGTCTCAAGCCTCTGCCTGGTCCAATCTTGTGAGACTTTCCCAGCAACGAGAAAGTTCACAATATCGGCATACCACGGGAGTGAGGCGATAGCAAGGATCACCTCATCTGGGAAGGTCTCACAAATGGGATCAATATGCTCAGACTCCTCAGGCTGCTCTAAACGGGAGAGATGATCCGCCACCACATTCTTGACTCCAGGCTTATCCTTGATCTCAATGTCGAACTCCTGGAGTAGAAGGATCCATCTAGTCAGTCTGGCCTTGGCATCCTTCTTTGCCATGAGGTATCGGATGGCGGTTTGATCAGTATACAGGGTCACTCTAGATCCAATGATGTAAGATCTGAACTTATCTAGGGTGAACACTATGGCTAGCATCTCCTTCTCTGTGACTATATAATTCCGCTGCGCGGAATCCAATGTGCGGCTAGCGTAGTGGATAGCAAAGGGGACTCCATCCCTCCTCTGTCCCAGCACGGCCCCCACGGCAAAATCGGAGGCATCCGTCATGATCTCAAATGGGAGAGACCAATCAGGCGGCTGAAGAACAGGAGCCTCAATAACACTCTGCTTGAGAGTCTCAAAGGACGAAAGACACTTGTCATCGACAAGGAACTCGGTGTCTTTCATCAAGAGGTCAGTCAACGGCCGGGCAAGCCTGCTGAAATCATGAATGAATCGTCGGTAGAAACCGACGTGCCCCAGGAATGACCGTAACTGCCTCAGATTGGACGGTGGTGTGAGTTTTCTAATGACATCAACCTTGGTCGGATCAACCTCCATGCCCCTGTTGGAGATGATGTGGCCAAGCATCGTCCCTTGAGTCACCATGAAGTGACTCTTCTCCCAAGACAACACCAAATGGACCTCTATACATCGCTGGAGTACTCGATCTATGCAGTCAAGACAGGAGTCGAATCCGTCGCCGTAAACCGAGAAATCATCCATGAAGACCTCCAAACACTCCCCTACCATGTCCGAAAAGATCGACAGCATGCATCTCTGAAATATCGCAGGGGCATTGCATATCCCAAATGGCATGCGTCGGAAGGCGTATGTGTCGAAGGGACAGGTAAAGGTGGTCTCCTCCTGGTCCTCAGGAGCGATGGCCACCTGGTTGTAGCCCGAGTACCCATCCAGAAAACAATAGTGGCTCTTCCCTGCCAGTCTCTCAATGATCTGGTCAATAAAAGGCAGGGGGAAATGATCCTTCTTGGTGGCCTAGTTGAGTCTCCTGTAGTCAACGCAGACCTGCCAAGAAGTGGGTACTCGTGTAGCAATCTCCTCTCCCGACTCACTGATCATAGTCGTGATGCCCGTCTTTTTGGGCACCACATGCAAGGGGCTGACCCACTTGGAGTCGGAAATGGGATAGATAAAATCGGCGCTCCACCATTTCGAGATTTCCTTCATGACAACCTCTCTCAGATTGGGGTTCAGCCGTCGCTGGAACTCACGCGACAGCTTTGCCTTATCCTCGAGATAGATATGGTGGGAGCACAGGGCCGGACTAATCCCCTGGAGATCTGCTACGCTCCATCTGATTACCTTGCGGATCTTCTCAAGAACCCCCATCAAACGGGATTCTTGCTCTCCAGTCAGATCGACGGAGATGATGACTGGGTACATCTCAGGCTCACCCGCAAGGAATCGATACTTCAGCGAAGTAGGGAGCGGCTTCAGCTCTGGACAGCTGGGTGCTGGCAAATCTAGCTTCGAAAGAAGCCGCGTGTATGCTGCTAAATCTGTCTGGGAGAATGAGAACGTACTCTCGCAAACTGGATCTGGAGAACGCTGCTCGACGGAACTGTCTCTAATCTGCTCGGCATCTACCTCCTCCTCAGGTGTAGGCTTAGTGGGACTCAGGTCTGGCATGTAATCCTCGCAATCTACCCAATCAGACTCTGAATCTGAGGAATCTGCATCACCCAAGGTGGCATCAGCACCACCATCATCACAAAAATCCGTGCTGCGGTCAAGAACCTGCTCTGCTGCCACTGAAGTATCCTGAACCAGGAATGTGCTCTCCAAGCTCTCCTCTGCTGTCATCTCTGCATCAGCTGTGTCTGAAAGTGAGAGGATGGCCTGTGCTGCTGGGTCTGCCCATACTGCCTCATCGTCTGTGATCACAAAATCACAGTCCTGGGGGATGTCTAGCCCTGCATCTGTCAGCTGCTCTGTATCTAAAGTGGTCTCTGAGCATGATCTGTCTCTGGCTCTGCTGTCCTCGACCGTCTCTATTTGTACACTCTTGTCTTCGACGCGAAAGTATACCTTCCCGCTATCATGGTCAGTCATCGCCTTGGCTGTGGCCAAGAACAGACGACCGAGAATGATGGGGGTATTGGTCACTGAATCAGGGATCTCCATGTCCAACACTACGAAGTCCACGGGGAATTGCAGGCCCTGAATAGTGACGACAATGTCTCGCAATAACCCCTTCGGCCTCTTGACAGATCGATCAACAAACTGAAGGACTGTCCTGCTCTGTCTAAGAGTGCCCAACTCGAAGCGGTCGAGAAGGGCTGCCAGAAGGAGGTTGATAGACGATCCGCTATCTAATAGAGTCCGGTCAAACCTCTGCTCTCTAATGTGACATCTGACATAAGGGGCTCCTGAATCTGGCCTCTTGGCCGGCAGACGGTTCTGAATCGCGAAGCACGTGGCTTTCGTCAGCTTATGGATCTCTGAATTGTGGTTCCTCCTCTTCCTCCTGATGGTAGTCATGTCTCTCTACGAACGCTGAAGAAGGGGAATGTGCTGCAAAGCCTCCTGAAGAGTCAGCTGGATATGGAAACGATCTATCATCTACTGGCTGAACTCTTCCTGATCTCTCTTTTTGGGATTTTCTGTTTTCTTCCCCTTCCCCATCTGAAGGGCTCTAGGGAAGGGGATCACTGGGTCTTTCTCAGATGAAGGACTAGGAAAAGGTCTAGACGGCTCGACGCCCGGATCCGCACATACATCAAGCACCACAGTGGGACCAGAAAAAACCAAACCTTTTCCTTTATTCACAACATGGTTCCGAGATACATCAGGTGAAGGAAAAACAACAGATCTCTTTACATGAACTCTGGTGGCCTCAGTACCACCAGTGGCTGGATCAACTGGACGTCTCGCGGCCTCAGTACCGCGCTCTGGCTTGGCAACCCGGGTGGCATCAGTACCACCTCCTCGAACTGGTGAAATGGCGGCCTCAGCACCGCCTATGCAGTCAGCATCCTTGGTGGCATCAGTACCACCGTCATCATCTCGAGCGACCTCAGTACCGCTCTCCTCCTCCTCATCTGGCGCTCTAGGTGTATCCTTATGACGTCGCTCAGACGAGGCACTGCCTGCTGGCATCCTACCGCTCCTAAGTGTGAGAAAATCAGCATCAAAATGGTCTGCAGACATATCATCAAATGGGTCACTAGGAGTGGTATGCTCAGTGTAAGCTACCTGCTCAGACTTCCGCTTCAGACTGTTGGGGTTCGGCTCGATCTGGGCATGGATGGCGGCCTTCCCTCACACAATGTCCCGCATCTCCTGGCGGAACTCGTCCATCTCCCGTCTGAAAGTGGCCTGCTGGTCCGTGAGGAGGCGGGCTATGTCATCCAAAGCGGGGCTCTCATGGGAGCCCGATGGGTAGCCTTTCTGGTAATGAGGCTGCTGGAACTGGTGTTGCTGCTGCTGAGAGGGGTATGGGTGTGGTGGATGCTGCTGCTGGTGAGGCTGCTACTCACGCCTCCAAGATTGTCCCTGCTGATGGGGACGAGGAACGTAGGACGACTGCTGCTGCTGCTGTGAAGGGTAGACTGGGGACTGCTGCTGCGGCTGGTGATCTCTCTGCCGACTGTACTGGCCTCCCTGACCAGATGGCTGCTGCTAGGGCTGGGTATCTCTGTTCCCCCACCTGAATCCGGGATGGTCTCGTCGGATTCCAGGCTGAGGGCGATCATACCAAATCCCGTTGACATCCATCAACGACTCTGCATCGTACTGGGCTGGCGGGAGTACTGCCAGAGGCTGATCAGGCTGGTATACCACCATCTGCATGTCTGGAGATGGTGGTGACTGGTAGGTGGGCTGCGGCTGCTGGTACGGCTCCGCCTGTACAAGCTGAACCTGTCTAGGCTGCTGGTGTGAGCTGGAGCGCTGGGACGAGCTGCTGCTGCTGCCGTGATCACCTCGCGACTGAAGACGGGGCTGTGAAGCCGTCTGTGCCTCCTAGAGACACATGAGCTGGGTCTTCATGTCGCTCAGAGTCTGTGCCATCTGCTCCATCTGAGTGATGCCCTGGCACTGCTTCTTCTCTATCAGCTCCATCCGATCAAACTTCTCGCTGATAATCCCCATGTCCACAACGGATGACTTTGCCTGTGCTGCTGCTACTGCGGACGAACTGGATGGACCAGCGTCGACCCGTGCTATCCTCTGGTACTGCACGGGTCCTGGCTGCTGGGGTCTGTCCTGAGTGTACAACCAGGTCTGGGACATCACCATATAGTTCTCGGCCATCTCCTCGTAGATGGCCCAGACCTGGTCGCGATCCTTGGCGAAGTATGACCCGCCACAAGAAGCGTTCACCAAGCCCTGGAGCTCTGGTGTCAGCCCGCTGAAAAAGCTCTGCACAAGGTTGGGCTTGGAAATATCGTGGTGCGGGCATCGATCAGTCAGCTCTCGGAACCTCTCCCATGCCTCATGGAACTGCTCGTTGGGGAGCATGGAGAAGTTGCTGATAAGGGCTCTCGCTGCATTGGTCTGCCCGAGTGGATAGTACTTGTGTAAGTACTCGGTGCGGAGCTGCTCCCAAGTGTAAACAAACTTCCCCAGATGCTTCATCCAGGTGGCTGTTCTATCTGCCAAGAAAAAGGGGAAGGCGATCATCCGAATCGTATCCTGGTCCACCTGACGATCGTGAACAGTGCTGCAGATCATAAGGAACTCCTGGAGGTGAAGATGGGGCTCCTCAGTAGCGAGTCCGTGGAAACGGGGGAGAAGCTGCAAGGTGTTCGGGGGGAACTTGAAGTCCCCCACGATAGCTGGTAGTACGACCCAGTGGTGCATCAGTGTCGATCTGGGGTTGTGCAAGTCCTGCATCGGTCTCGGTGGTCCTCCTGCCATGGCGGCGGCTGCTGCTGTGGCGGCTGCTGCGGCTGCTGCATCTGCATCATCCGGGATCCTCGGCCCGTCTCTCCGCTCCTCTCTCTCTGCTCTCATCTGCTCCATCTCTCTCTTCATATCAAGCATGAATGCTCCCTGATCCCTCAACTGCTGTTGAACGGTCTCGAGGGAGGCGATCAGGGTGGAGTTGATCGCGCCCTGGTCCAACACAAAGTGCTCAGGCTGTGGACCTCGGGAGCGATCTTCTGAACTGTCGGCCATGGTGTCTGCAAAACCAAATGACCCAAACTCAGGTGCCGATAAATATGATAATCTCTCCTCTGGAACTGGTCTCTCGGAACCGAAAGAAAGGGGGTCGAGGTGGAACAGGGCGGAATCATACTCAGGCTCGGAGAGCTGGTCTCGGCTCTCACGAGCCAACCTAGATGAACGGGTAGACGCGCCCGAAAGCGGTGCAGCCAGAGGCTGCCTAAGAGATCGTCTACCCATCATCGTGATGTAGCGAGTAAGGCGGATGTGATCTGGAGAAACTATGATGACAAACAAACCCCTCAGTTCACCAACGCGACGCGAGCTGAAGACCGTGAAAGTTCGGTCAAATTATCTTGTCCAATTTTATTTTGGTGAACAAACAGAATATCAGAGCGATTACGTGACCTGCTGGGATACCAGATGCTACCCCAACCGACTGTCCCGCACGAAAGAGTCGGTAATCAGTCGGGAATAGCACCATAGGGCTCTACCTAATGAACGGGTCACTCTCTCGCACAAGCAAACCAACCAATGAGGGGTTTCTCTCCCCAAGACAAGTTTTTCAGATCAGGTGTCTTTTAGGGTCAATAGCTTAAACAGTCCCAATTTTATGGTTTTTCTATTTAATCTTTTTAATAAAAACAAAAGGCCTAATGAATTTTTCGGTTCTCCTGATTATTAAGTCAAAAACAGGGGGGAGAAGACGAAAAAGCCGATGCGCGATGAAATCAATGATGCATGCAAAGATAGAAATGCGTACCTGTCTCCAGCACTCTACATGCAAGTGATCCACGCAGAAATGTAAAGACTGAAAGAAACTACCTATATGGTGTAGCGGTAAAAAGCCGAGTCCTAACAGGCAATTCTACTAGAAGAACCGTCTAACTGGTCACCGATCCTTCAAGCCAAAGGGTCCGGTCTCGGTCTACCCCTCCTCCTCCAGACACATCAGGTTCAGGAGCAGTGCTTGGCAGGGCAGGCTACGGTACGTAGGCTACGAAGGGAGTGAATCAGTTATTTTTATTAGTGATTTATTAGTAGGTCCAATTAATCGCTCTATAGGAACATGCAATCAATTAAGTGTGGAGATCCTACTAATTACGACACAGTCAAGCAGAAAATCCTAAATCTATGGGCTCGAGAAAAACCGAAGAAAATCATAAAAGGCAGCGAAGAAAACCAAAACCGCAAAAAGTCGCGAAAAATCCTAAGGGTCCCCCGAGCACACCGGTGCTCGGCGAAACAGACCCGCTAAACAAGTCCAAGTTCAAGTCTGTCCCTGTATTATTATAAATAATCAAATAAAAGAAATAAAAATACTCGCCCACTCAGCTCTCTCTCTCTCACACTCTTCTGCGGCTCCGTGCAGAAGGGAGCCGCCTCCAAGTCTCGCGGTTGCGCCGGCTTCTTGAAAGCAGCCGCCTCGATCCTCGGGCCCTCGCAAGAAAGAGACAAAGGGTCAAACCACGAATGATAATCAAATACTAGCAGAAATTGTAAACAATGGTATATGTGCAGAAATGTCAAGTAAAATAAACAAGCACAAATAAAAGAAAAAGAAAATAAAACAAAAATAAGTGAAAAATAAAAAGCCGCGAAAAGCCGCGGACTCGGAAAGAGCCGCGGAAAGCCGCGAAAAAGAAAATGAAAAGAAAATGAAAAATAAGAAGAAAAACTACTAAGTCGTGCTCTCCGACAACGGCGCCATTCTGATGACACGAAAATCGAGCGAACGAGGTAGATCAGGTATATCTCATGCGGTCGTTAAGATCTCAAACGCTCGTGTGTCAATCGAGAAAAAGAGACCACCAAAAGCGAATAAAATCAATCAAAATCAAGTAGCGGTCCTGCTATTATTTTAACCTGGTATAGCGACCAGGGTCGAACACAAGGAGCACGAGATGGCCTTGCGGCCTACGAAGTAGTCTCAAATATAAAATAAAATAAAATAAAATAAAAGGTGTTTCTGGTGGGTTTTTAATTGTTTTTAATTTTTTTGGATTTTTAATTAATTAAGAAAATAATGAAAGCAAAGAAACAAGCCAACACAACTATTTATTTAATGCATCAAAAATCAATAAAAATTCAAATAAAAATGTTTTTATGCTTTTTATGATTTTTACTGTTTTTAGTGAATTTTTGGGATTTTTCTGATTTTTATTTAATTTTCTAAAAATAAAACAATGAAAGAAAATGAAGGCACTGTCCAGCCGAGCTTGAGGGACTTAGATAAAATATCTAAAAGTCCCCAATAAGCCTGGAGGTAATTTTCCTGTAAAGAGGAAGAAACAACGAAAATTTAGGCACCTTAATTATTATTTTTGGTGTTTTAGATTAATTATTAGAATTTTTATGAGATTTTTAGTGTTTGTAATTTTTATGAGTTTTATATAATGAAAAATGACCGAATTTGGTCAAAAAATCAAGGAAGACAAACTAAACAGTAGCTAATTTTTTTATAATTTTAAGGTGAGTTTTAATATTTTTTTTTGAATTTTTAAATCAAACAGTAAGGATAAAGGTTGTTTTTGAATTTTTAAAAATGACAAATAAAATCATAAATGTCTCCAAAAATTCTAGAAAATTTTACAACATGGCAGGAGCCATGTGTCCAATTTTCATTGAATTCGGAGTAAGTTTGATATTTTATTAAAATTAAAAATCAAGCCACAGTGCAAAGGGACCTAACTGCAAATAATATAAAGCTCTGGGCTCCTTGGATAACGGGCCTGAAAAGTGTATGGCAAGGAATGCAAAATACCCCCGGGCCACGCACGATACACGTGACTCAGGCCTGGGGGGACCTATTTGTCATTCATATTAATAAACATACAAAGCATAACATGCCAAAAATGCGGGGCAAATATTGCAAAAGTACCAAATACCACGTGTCGATGCACGTGTCTACAGCAAACAGGGGTATAAATGCAAATCTGATAAATGGTAGGGTCCAATGTGCAATTTACCAAACGTAAATAAACTATCTAAAATATTTACAGGACTAAAGACAAATAACTAAAAAGCTAAGGGCCTACAAAGAAATTACCCTTTATTAAACGTCGACGGCTGATGTAGCGCCACGTAGCAGATCCAACGGGTGAGAACAATGGCGCCTTAACCCTGAAACGCAGACCTGATCGGACGGTCGAGGGTCCACCGCGTGGCAGATCTGACGGTGCACGAACGCTGCAGCGAAACCCTTGATGAATCGACGGCTGAGAAGACGACGCGTGGAGATCGGACGAATCTGAATCACGGGCGCCTCTTCATCTTGATCGTGCGGCTCAGATCGGTCCTCCGAAGGATCGGACGGTGACGAAGCTCCTGGGATGGATGGATCAGATCTGAACTGGAGCGCTGAGGATGATCTGACAGCTCACGAGGATCCTGGAAGAACTGACGACCGGTGAGCTTCGCCGGCCCAAATCTCGGGCGTAGGGACTCCTCGACGGCTGCTGGAAAGTGGAAAGGCTCCGCCGTGAAGCTCCGCAGCTGATGAGATGCTCCGATGAAGGTGGGGAGCTCTGGAGAGCTCCGACGATGATGAACACCTGGAGCTCCTGTGCCTGAGCTGCTGGCCTCTAGATGAGGCTCTACTGACGATATAACCTGCACAGGAAGAAAGATGGGTCGAGGGCAAACTGCCTCGACCCGTCAGAGCGAGAAATGGATGGGCGATGCGTCGATATGGAGACCCTCCGGCGAGCGGCGGAGGTGGAGGGCCAATATCCCTGCTCCGGGACGAGCCAGGGGGGATGGGTAGGTGGAGAAGGTGCGAAGGAGACTTGCGAAGGTGGTGGCAGTGTCGGATGGGCTGATGGGTAGGCGGAGACGGAGGGCGGAGGCAGCGGAGCTACAATACTGAAAACGGAAAAAATCCTAATCTACGCTACTCTACGACCTAAAGGGACTACCTGGCGGATGCTATCGACTGGGCTGAAGCTCGGGGAGCTCCTGGGTCATGGCCTGCAAGGGGTCGTCGGCTCTTCGAGGCTGGGCGCGCTCGCGGCGGCGCACGACGGCGAAAGCTGCCGGATCAGTGGCTCCCGGCTTCCCGGGCCTCGCTGCTACTCCCACTCGCTCCGCTGTCACTCAGGCAAGGTGGAGGAGGTCACAGGCGACGAGGGGGAGGTCCAAAGATGCGGGAAAAGGTCGCCGGAGGAGATTCTTTGTATGCTCAGGGATCCGAGAAGAAAGGGATCGAGTGAGTCGCTCGTGCCTCGGATCCCTAAGATCCGCCCCGGGCGAAGATCTGGGATGATCAAGGAGTAATCGGAGCCCGGGGTTAAGGTAATTGGCTGTCGGATCGAGTGGGTAGAAAGTGTCGAAGTCGGATTGGTCCCTCAGATCCGAGACTCAGTAGTCCAGGGGGGGGAGTTGACCGGGGGGTCAACATCCCCCGTGGACCAATGGGAGAAGGCCACCTCAGAAAACATTGAAAATTCATTAAAAAATAGAGGATGACCGAATTATTAAAAACTCAAAAAATGAAAAATGTTTATTTTATTTTTTTCTATTTTTTAGTGATTTTTAATTAATTTTTCAAAATGAAAATAAGGTATTTACAATATAGTACTATACATAGGTATATATACAATATTGAATTTTCATTTTTGATTTTTTAATTTGTTATTTCTATACATTTTTATCCCCATTTTATATTTTATTTGTTTATAGTATAAAATAAGGAATAAAAAGGTATTTTTATTTAATTTTTATTATTTATACACAAGGGTGAAATAAATACATATGTACATATATACACATGGTATATTTACAATGTGATTTTTAATTTCTATTTTTGTTCTTTTTATTTTGTTTTTGTTTTAATGGTTTTTATTTTATTTTTTACAACATAAAAAGTAGAATATATACAAATTTTATAAAAATTAATTTTATTTATTTATAATGCTAAATAAATATAGATGTGTGGACTACATACATGGTGATTATGTACAAGTGTTCTATTTTTATTTTCTTTTTGATTTTTTCTTTTTTTATATTGATTTTATATTTATAAATATATACAATATATACAAACTAATTTTATTCTATTTTTTAGAGGAAAATATATTTATTTTATTTACAGGTATATTTACACACATGAGCCCCTATCTCCCTCTACTTTGGCTTTTATGCGGTCAGGCCCATGCTGAGCCCTCCCTTGGGATTTGGTCGCTCAATATTTATTCTAAATATTCCTCTCTTTATCTTTTTGTTCTTTATTCTTTTATTTTTGCACAAAAACATGCTAATTATTACTTTTTACACCATGCATGCTTTTGGTAATTTATTATATTTACAAATATATACATGCATTTGCAAAGGTTTTTGTAGCTAAAATATAAGAATAAAGAGTGATGAATGAGTATTCATCACTAGACAACCATTTTTTAACGGTAACAGAATTGCTAAAATCGACCCTGTCTGGATGGAGGCTGTAGCAGTCTCTGTTTTGCACGAAATTTTAATAACATAATATAGGGATATATTTATGAAAATCCACGGAAGAAAATTTTCAAAAATAAAAATAAAACATGGGAAAAAAAGGGAGAGGGAGCCAAGTTAACTCCCCCCATGGGGGCAGCCCCATTTTACCTTATATATATATATATATATATATATATATATATATATATATATATGGGGTTGATGGGGCTCCCCCCTGGGGGCAACCATGTTGGCTCCCCTGCCCCATTTTTCATCAAAATTATTTTTACTTTTTTTGAAAAATATCGCTATGTATATTCATCCTTATATCCCTCCTATATGCCATTCAAATTTCGTCAGAAAAATAGACTCTTACGGCCTCCATCCAGACATGGTAGATTTAAAAAATCTTGCGACTGTTAAAAAAATGACGTCTAGATGGAGGCCGTAGGAGTCTTTGTTTCTGACGAAATTCGAATGACATATAGGAGGGATATAGGGATGAATATACATGGTGATATTTTTCCAAAAAATAAGAAAATTTTGCGAAAAATAGGGTGGGGGCAGCCATGTTGGTGACCCCTAGGGGCAGCCCCATTTTCCCAATATATATATGATTTAATGGGGTTGCCCTGTCTCCTTATTTCGATGTTTTTTTTTTCAAAAAATATTGCCATGTATATTCATCCCTATATCCCTCCTATATGTCATTCGAATTTCATCAGAAACAGAGACTCCTACGGCCTCCATCGAGATGGCGTCGATTTAAAAAATCCTGTTACCGTTAAAAAATGACTGCCTGAATGGACGCCATAGGAGACTCTGTTTCTGTCGAAATTCGAGTGCCATATAGGAGAGATATATGGATGAATACATATGGCGATACTTTTTTGAAAAAAAATTTAAAAAAACGTCGAAAATGGCGCGGGGGCAGCCCCATTAACCTCACACACACACACACACATAAGGGCAGGGAGCCTGCACCTAGTGGTGTAGGAAACTCCCTGCACCCACCCTATTTTCGCATTATTTTTTTACTGTTTTTGAATTAAAAGTTGGGGAGATTTACTTAATACATTGAGGGGAATAAGTGTTTCAAATTTCATGTAAAATAAGCATTCCTAACATGTTCATCTAAAATAGGTCGATTTCAGCAATTCTGAGACCGTTAAAATTTGGTAGTCTTGATGGAGATGATAGAAGTGTCGAATTAAGTTGAATTTGGAATGACAACATGGTGATACATGATGATCTAAATTCTCCAAGGTTTTATTTTAAAAAAATCAAAAAACAATGAAAAATTAGGCCAGGTGTAGGGAATTTCCTGCACCCGCCGATGTAGGGTCCTTTTTCCCTATATATATATATGAGAAAAGGGAAGCTGTTTTAAGTAACAGCGAAGATGACTGATACACAAGGCAGTTTCTCCAATATTTTTTATTTTTTTCCAAAAATTCCACCATGTATATTCATCTACATATCCCTCCTACATGTCATTCAAATTTTGTGAGAAACAAAGACTCCTAAGCCCTCCATCTAGAACAAGTAATTTTTAACGGTCTGAAATTTGCTGTAATCTACATGTTCTAGATGGAGGGTATAGGAGTCTTCGTTTCTCACGAAATTTGAATGACATGTAGGAGGAATATGTAGCTGAATATACATGGTGGAATTTTTTAAAAAAAATAATTTTTTTGGGGGAAACTGCCTTGTGTAACAACCATGTTGGCTTTTACTCAAAACAGCTTCTCCGGCCTCTCTCTCTCTCTCTCTCTATATATATATATATATAGGGTAAAATGGGACTGCCCCCATGGGGGAGCTAACTTGGCTCCCGCGCCTCATTTCTCCCGATTTTTTTTATTTTTTTCGAAAACTTTTTCCGTGGATTTTCATCATTATATCCCTATATTATGTCATAAAAAATTCGTGCGAAACAGAGACTCCTACGATCTTCATCCAGACGGGGTCGTTTTTAGCAATTCTGTTACCATTAAAAAATGACTGTCTGGATGGAGGCGGTAGGAGTCTCTGTTTCGCATGAAATTTTAATGACATAATATAGGGTTATAGTGATGAAATTTCATGGAAGAAATTTTTGAAAAAAAATAATAAAACTGGACGAAATGGGGCGGGGGAGCCAAGTTAGCTCCCTCCAAAGGGCAGCCCCATTTAACCCTATATATATATATAGTTAAAGGAGGCTACTCCGTGGGTGTAGCCAATTGGCTACTCCCACCTCTATTTTTACCTATTTTTTTATTTTTTTAAAAATAAAAATATGTAAATTCATAATTATATCCTCCGAACATGTCATTCCAATTTCGTCAGAAAACAGAGATTCCTATGGCCTCCATCTGAAGGGGGTCAATTTCAGCAATTCTGAGACCGTTAAAATTTGTCAGTCTTGATGGAGGGGATAGAAGTCTCGAATTAAGTTGAATTTTGAATGACACCATGGTGACGTACTGTGATCTAAATTCCAATAGGTTTCATTTCAGAAAATTAAAAAAAATATAGGGAAAAGGGGTGGGAGCATGTAAGTTGGCTACTAACAGGGAACAAACTCTCTTTTCTCATATATATATATATATATATATATATATTGTAACGTCCCGGGCTTAGGTCCCCGGTCCGTTATTAAGGAAAACTGTCCATGACAACTTGTTGGGTTTGTCTCAAATGGACCCGTTGACAACCACCCAAAATGCTTAAGCCCAAGTTATCAAGTAGTAATCCCCACCACTTATAAACCACACCCACACTTCGTGAGTTTTAGGTATGGTACTATGTTTGGGGTTAGGGTGTTACAACCTCCCCCACTTGTAATCGCAACGTCCTCGTTGCGACATGGTCCATCACTTCTTCCTAGCGATAATGGCGGTTGTACGCTCCGAGTAGCCATTTCCTTCAACCTCTTTGTAGGGGCGGCACTACCTCTCGGGTAGACCTTTCCACTATCAGAGAGAATTTGGCTCTGATACCATTTGTAACGTCCCGGGCTTAGGTCCCCGGTCCGTTATTGAGGAAAACTGGCCCTGACAACTTGTTGGGTTCGGCCTCAAATGGATCCGTTGACAACCGCCCAAAATGCTTAAGCCCAAGTTATCAAGTAGTAATCCCCACCACTTATAAACCACACCCACACTTCGTGAGTTTTAGGTATGGCACTATGTTTGGGGTTGGGGTGTTACACACACAAACACACACACACACACACACACACACACACACATATATATATATATATATATATATGGGAAAAATGGGGATGTCCCCTAGGGGCAGCCAACATGGCTGCCCCCACGGTTTTTTTGTGTGAAATTTTTTTATTTTTTTGGAAAAATATCACCATATATATTCATCCCTATATCGCTACTATATGTCATTCGAATTTCGTCAGAAACAGAGATTCCTACGGCCTCCATCCAGACATCATTTTTCAAACGGTCGCAGGATTTTTTAAATCGACCCTGTCTGGATGGAGGTCGTAAGAGTCTCTGTTTCTGACAAAATTCAAATGGCATATAGGAGTGATATAGGGATGAATATACATGACGATATTTTTCAAAAAAAATAAAAAAATTTGCTAAAAAATGGGGCGGGGCAGCCATGTTGGCTGCTCCCAGGGGGCAGCCCCATCAACCCATATATATATATATATATATATATGGAAAAAGGGAGTATGCTCCCTGGTTGTAGCCAACTTACATGCTCCCACCCCTTTTCTCCTATATTTTTTATTTTTCTGAAATGAAACTTATTGGAATTTAAATCACAATATGTCACCATGGTGTCATTCAAAATTCAACTTAATTCGAGACTTCTATCCCCTCCATCAAGACTGTCAAATTTTAACGGTATATGAATTGTTGAAATTGACCCCCTTCAGATGGAGGGCATATGAGTCTTTGTTTCTGACGAAATTGGAATGACATGTTTGGAGGATATAGTTATGAATTTACATATTTTTATTTTCTAAAAAAATAAAAAAATAAGGAAAAATAGAGGTGGGAGTAGCCAATTGGCTACACCCAGGGAGTAGCCTCCTTTAACCCTATATATATATATATATATATATATATATATATATGAGAAAAGGGAAGCTGTTTTGAGTAACAACCAAGATGGCTGTTACACAAGGCAGTTTCCCTAATATTTTTTATTTTTTTAAAAAAGTCTACCATGTATATTCATCTACATATCCCTCCTACATGTCATTCATATTTCGTGAGAAATAAAGACTCCTAAGCCCTCCATCTAGAACACTTAATTTTAACGGTCTGAAATTTGCTATAATCTACCTGTTCTAGATGGAGGACATAGGAGTCTTCGTTTCTAACGAAATTTGAATGACATGTCGGAGGGATATGTAGATGAATATACATGATGGAATTTTTGAAAAAAATAAAAAAAATATTGGGGAAACTGCCTTGTGTAACAACCATCTTGGCTATTACTCAAAACAGCTTCCCCGGCCTCTCTCTCTCTCTCTATATATATATATATTCAGAGAGAAAGAGAGAGGAGTGATCTTATGAAAGCCAAAACCTTGTCAGAGCATGAGAGCATACATTCTGGACCACATGATTCAGCTAGGAGAGAGAAAACCAAGAGGAAAAAACAGAATGATGTGGTCCAAAATGCATGCTCTCATGTTCTCACAATATATATATATATATATATATATATATATAAGGGAAAATGGGGCTGCCCCCACCCTATTTTTCGTAATTTTTTTTATTTTTTGAAAAAATATCATCATGTATATTCATCCCTATATCCCTCCTATATGTCATTCGAATCTCGTCAGAAACAGAGACTAATACGACCTCCATCCAGACATCAATATATATATATATAGAGGGCCGATCCTATGAGATGAGATTTTGGTAAGATGGTGAGATGGGAGATTCTAGGCCACTAGTTTCAGGCAGGAGAGAGAAACCATGAGAGAGAAGGTTGAAATTAGTGGTCTAAAATCTTTCATCTCACAATCTCACCAAATCTCATCTCATAGGATCACTCCTCTCTCTCTATATATTCAGCTTATTGGTAATCATACTGGACTTTCAGTTCGACTAATCAAGCAATCTCTAATTGATCGCAGTTATGCCAATTTTGGCGGTTTGGATTAACTTGATTATTTTTCTATTGGACCAGAGATTGCATGCATTTTTCAAGTATTTGAAGTTCAACCATAATTCGATAAATTTTTTACCAATTGATCCTTCGGTCTATTTGGTAATGATAGTTACATATTGGACCAATTTAAAAACGAAAATTTTCAGTATGGTACATAACTACGATTATATAAGTGGGGGAGTTTTCAAAGGAGGTATCGGGGTATCGTCTCACTACAAACATTGGGATATAGTGAGTTTTTTTCGAAATCCGTCACTAAATCAACCGTTGTTAAATATGCAACAATGGTATTATTTGTTGTGAAATTATTTCTTATACATGAAATTAGATGAATATAATATCTGTCGCTATATCATTTCCGATGTTCAATATAGCAACAATTATATGTTGTTATTTTTCAAAATTTTAAGTAATCATCACTAAATTTTTAGTTCAAAATTTAGCGACGATTAGTTTTTTCAAAAATATCGACAGATAGGCGTCGTTATATGGACAATCGCTAATGATATAGCGACATATATTAATTTCGTTTATAACTTCAAGTATAAAAAATAATTTCTCAACAAATAATATCATCATTATATATTTAACAACTACCGATTTAGTGAGGAATTTAAAAAAAAACGTCACCATAACTCAATTTCTCCGTAGTGTATATAAATCGATAAGTTTAGGTTTGAACGATAGAAATGTGCTGTTTGGATTTTGGGGATAGAAAAAGAGATCCCGTGAATCCTCACCTCATATTGATTTTTCTATTCATGCAATAACCTTATGTAAATAGTGTTACTATTTATCTTCCTATTCAAACGACTTATTATACCCTTCATAGTAATTATAACTTTTTTCTAAGAAAAATAATAAAGATACACGGGACATTAATAACACATTCTTATTTTACTTTTATCCCACGAATAAAAAATACCTAAAAAGAACATTAAGAGAGAAGATGCTCTCTTATCCATTGTTCATAGTGACATTAAATATCTAATATATAGAACATTTGCCACATATTTTGATGGCACGTTTTGAAATCTTTAAGTGGCCGGTCATGCAATTATACTTGCACACATGAAGCAGATTGAGTGGAACGTCGGTACCTCAATTCGTATCCAGAAAGAATCCGTAATATCCAATATCGAATTTTTATTGGTGGATAGGATTCTTAGGGCATGTTTGGTAATCGGGTTGGGTTGGGTTGGCTTGGAGTACCCTCTTATGAATAGTAGTTGTTTGAATGGTTAAGATAGTTGGAGAGGGTTGGAATGATAAATGTGATGTGATGTCACATTGATTATGTGTTATATTATCTTTTTTATTATATTTTTTTAACTTTTTTATTTAAATATGGTTAAAGATATTTTAACAAAGAGATAGTGGGGTCCATACAACTAACACAGCTTAGGGTCTGTTTGGTTACCGGGTTACCCCAGGATAACCCGGCTTACCCTCCTCCATTCCTGGGTTGGGATTTAACCACAAATCAATGTGACATCACATCACATTCCTTATTCCAATATAACCATCCAAACAACTACTATTCACGGGAGGTTACGCCAACCCACCCCAACCCAGTAACCAATCAGAGCCTTAACATCTAAGTTCGACTTGATATAACTGAATCAGGATATCATTCCGAATTCCATTTTAGTTACACACTATCCATATAAAATGCTCATTGGATGTCCCTTTCCAATGGTGTTTGTGTTTCTTATATTTTAATTACTTATTAGTCCGGATCGTATAAACTATACGATCATATATAAAGCATAATAATATAAGGATTTTTATCCGTATAAACTATACGATCATATATAAAGCATAATAATATAAGGATTTTTATCAGTTGTGCTCCTCCGATATATAACAATATTAGTTATGTCCCGTCCTTTTTTAGAATATCAGTTGTGCCACTAACTTCTTTCTCCATTATCACTTGTATCTTTGCGTCAGATTGATCGTTAAAGAATTGAAATAACCATGACTTAATCAAATTGTCGTGTGGTTAAGAGGGGTATTATGTTCAGAACAAAATCTCCCCCTCATTTCCCACTAGCACCACAAGCTTGATCTCCTCTCCTCCTGTTGCCCGGAGCCGCCGTCTCCTCCCCGAGGGCCTTTTCGAGCGTAGGGCTCCTTATGCTGAACGACCTCCAGGACAGCAACATAATCGCAAGGGACGCTACATCGGGTCGGGACTCAGAAAGACCATCGGGAGGGAGCAAGGCGGAGCTGGATGAGGCGGGGTTGGGGAGAAGGAGAAAGATGGGATGGATGGGGTGGATTGGGGAGGAGGAAGCGGAGGAGGAGGTGCGGGGCAGGATGGGGAGGAACGAGGGAGGAGGGGGAGGTGCGCGGGCGAAGGGAGGAGCAAGGGGTGGGGGTGAGGAGCAAGGGCGGAGGGGGAGACGCAGGATCGGAGGGAGGAGCATGGGAGTGGGGGTAAGGGGAAGGAGCTCGGGACAAAGGAGGCGACAGAGGAGGAGTGGGGGCAGAGGGGAAGGCGGGGTGGGGGGGGGGTGGGGGGACAGGGGGAGGAGCTGGGGCGAGGGGAGGCGACGGTGGAGGAGGAGTTGGAGGCTGGGGAGGAGGGAGAGAAGGGAAGGAAGATGAAGAAGATGGGGGAGGAGGAGGAAGAGGATGTGATGAACTTCCAACCTCTTTTTAAATTTATTTCCTCTTATGCCCCCAAATTTGACATCCGTTTGCCACTAACATGAGGGGTTACGTTATAGAACGACAAGAAGTTAGGGACACAACTGATATTTCCAAAAATAGAGGGGTATAATTAAAATTACAATATCTCGTAGGGGCACAACTGATAAAATATCAAAAGATAAAGATATACCTTTACATACATTGTATTTTTTATTTATCATATCCTAAATATTTACATTTTGATATTATATTTTAACTTTTAATTTTTTGACGTAGCTATAAAATTATATAAAGTAAAAATTATGTATAGAAATTGAAGTCCAAAAACACCTTGTTTATATAAATCAAACTGTGTGGATATTAAATGACTTGATACAGATAGGATATCGAATGGCTCGGTAGATAATACCTATCCATATCCATTTAAAAATAGGTAGCTATAAATAATTCTTAACACCACTTTTTTTTCCTTGTCTTAATAAAAAAACCTGGCATTAGCATTAAAAATCGATAAAAAAAAGACAAAAAGAGAAAATAAAAAGAACACCAGAACAATGTACCATATGTAAATATGTATCAATGACAAAAAAAAGTAATAACTAGGGTTATAAACCATATCAAGTTAGACTGACTTTGTTGACAGGTAAATATTAAAAAACCTTAAAAAGTACCCTATAAATATATTTTAAACAAACTTCTTCATGTCGTAATAATCTTGTTTCAATTCCTTTTGGAATAACATTTTTGCAGCTTTCATATAAAAATATAAAAATATTTTAAAAATAACTATCTTAATAATAAAAAGGAAATCAAAATCATAATTTATCAAAATACTAACTTCCCAAACTTGTATCCATTTTTTGTAAAGTTCTAAATGGCCCAAAATCGCCTTTAGAATCAAGGGATTTTTACACCCATAGCTCTGAGTAATTCCGCAATTACAATAATAACCCGGCATAATCATGAATTACATGAGAAACCCTGAGTAATGCTTAACTCTTATATGACATAACCCCGTGTTATATTCCGTTTGGGATATCCATTATATTTTACGGTTTCCATTGAAAAAGACAAAACCGCCCCCAAAGCTCATTCTTACTTGCAATAACATGCCATCCCCCCCTCGAGCTCGAAGCCCCTTTAACACCAACGGTAGATAGGAACCGAACTGTCTCACGACGTTCTCCCGCCCCCGTCGCGCCAAGCTCCCTCCTTGCCACCGTCCCGTACCCCACCGAGTTGCTCCGCCCCTGCTCCAGCCCCTTCCCAGTCGAACTCTCTTTGCAATGTCCCTGTGGAACCTCTGCAACCCACATGTAAGCTCCCCCGAGAGCTCCTCTTCCCCCCCGGAGCACCCTCCCTGTCGAACTCTGCAATGTCCCTGCAGAACCTCCACAACCCACCTGTAAGCTCGCCCACGGCACCAAGCTGCTCCGGCCCACCTGCCAAGCTCCCTCCTGGAAGCCCAACCCCCCTACCAAGCTCCCTCCTAGAAGTGCCCCCCCCCAAGTTGCCCCACACCCTTGCTGAGCAACTCCTTCCCTGGTCGACCCCCCTCCCCCGTCTAGCTCGAAGCCCCCCCCGTCGCACCAATCCCCCCACCCAGCGCCCCTTCCTCGAAGCTCCCCCTCCCTGTGGAACCACCTCGGTCGACACCCGCAACCTCTACAACAACCCTCGGTTGAACTCTGCAACATCCCTGCAAAACCCCTGCAACCCACATGAAAGCTCCCCCTAGCAGCTCCTCCTCCCCGCCGTCAAGGAGCCCCGCGCCTAGCTCCTCCTCGAGCCCCCTCCGTTCCCCTACTCGAAGCCCACTCCCAGCTCCTCCTCGAGCACCCACCCCCAACCCCCCGTGCCGAGTTGCTTCTCCTTCTCCTCCCCTGCACGAAGCCCGTCGCCAAGCAAGCCTTGCGCTCCTCCTCCCCTGCTCGAAGCCCCCCACCCCCATCGGCAGAAGCGCCGAGCTTTGCCCCCATCCTGCTCAAACACCCCCCTGCTCAAAGCCCGCGGCCGACCATCCTCCAGCCTCCCTTCTCCAGTTCGTTGCCCCTCTGGTCGTATTCGCACCTTCCCTGCAGGTTGAGGTGCAGCGGGGACGTTGGGGGGAGATGGTCGGTTGGCGGTGAGGGAAGGAGAGGAGGTTGGAGGGGGGAGGTTGAGGTGGACGGAGGGTGAGGGGTTTGAGCTGAGGAAGGTGGATGGAGGTTGAAAGGAGATGGATTTTTTTGTTTATTTCCTAACCGTGAATTGAGGATGATTTAGATTAACTCATTCATATGATTCAATTAACATATTAAACTAACGGACGGTTATGAGTGTGAGACAGAGTGACTATCCACGGTTTCTCACGTAATTCATAAATATGCAGGGTTATGATTTTAATTGCGGAATTACTAAAGTCCCTAGAATCAATGTATATTAAATACCATTTTCCAAATAATCCAAAATAACAAAGTGAAAGTGAAAAAGGATAGTTTTGGACTTTGGGCCCTCTTATACAAGTGTCATAAATAAATATTTTAATTCCAGATATCTTGCTCTTTTTATTTTTAATCTTTTTGACTAGTCATCTCGTTACCGAATCTGAGATTTTCTAAGTGTATTAATTGGTGGATTTTATAGTTGAAGTATTTGTACAAAAGAAAATCTGAGTCAAAACAAAAATTGCATGCAAAAAATGCATAGAGTGTAGCACATAGGCATATGGGTTTAATTGGACAAGCTCCGAGGTCAAACTTAAAGAGGCAACTTGATTTTATGAAGCTAAAAGGTAGTGTAAAGGTAACTAAGGACCTAGGTGTGTATAGGAAAGTGTGAATCATAGTATGTCAGTATTTATGTGTTTTTTATGTTTTTATTTTTATAGGTATAATAATACATGGAATTTTATTTTTTTTATTATTTCAATTTTTATTTTGTTATTATTTTAACATTTGTTTTTCTATTTTCTTTTTACTTTTTATTTGTTTAATTGATTTTTGAACTTTTCTAAATATTTATTTATGGGGTTTGGAGTTTTATAAAAGGGAAGGAAACACATGCAAGGATAAAGGTAAAATATGTTTAGGGATTTTTACCCGGCAAATCTTATAATCTTTGACAATTACATCCATGACTTTTGAAACAACCTAATTCCTTCTTCGACCCCGTAAACTTGCTAATCCTTACCTCACAGATCCTGAGGTTAACCCCCATCCATTTGCTAGTTAAATGTAACTAGATTCCATTAATAAGAGGTGCATATTACCCTCTTTGTTTAATAAATTTACAAAAGATGGCATCCCCCTTCCACCTCCACTCCGTCGTCCCCAACCTCCCCCGCACCGCCCTCGACCTCCCCTACACCGTCGCCGGCCTACACCTCCTTCAGGCCGTTGTCGACCCGTACCTCCTTTAGGCCACTACCGACCTGCAATTCCTTCTCCCCTCCCTGACCTCCTCCTACGTCCATCTGCACCTCCTCCTCCCCTCCCAGACCTCCTCCAAGCTGTTGCCTCCTTCCCTCCCCGACCTCCTCAAGGTCACCGCCTCCTCCCCTCCCCGACCTCCTCCAGGCCATCGCCCGCCTTACCAACCTTACTCCGCCTCCAACAGGCTCTTTCAGATCGTTTGCCCCCCGTTGGATTTCCACCATTGGATGACCTTTTCGAAAGAACATGGATGTGGAATATCCACCGTTGGATTTTCATTGGCTAGATTAACTCAAGGCTAACCCAAACAATTGACTCAAACAAAGTTAAAACTGATGGTAGGGTCTGTGGCGGTAAGATGGAGCAAGCTTATGAGGTCTAGGGAGGAATATAGATGTTTCAAAAGTCGTGCAGGTTATTTTGAAATATTATAGGGTCTGTCGGGGAAAAATACCATGTTTTTATATTTTTTTAGTCTGGAAAGGTGCTTTTGGGAAACTTAATGTATTGTTTATATTTTAATATGATTTTATGAAAACAAAGAGATTGGAAAACACTTTACATAAAATAATTAGCACAAAGAAAATAGGGAATTATTATGAAAAGGGGTAGAGAGATATAAGAGCTAGTATGTGAACGTGGGGAACAAAAAGTGGGACTATTGTTGTGATTTTGAGTTTTCTATAATTTTATATGATTTTTTTTCCAAAATTTGAAGTGTTGATTGTTTTTAGGACTAAGATAAGGAATTCTGAAAATATTTTTGGAGGCTTATATTCCTGCTAAGGGACATACACCTTTGTTTTGTTAGGAATTATACATCAAGATATGGTTTTATATTGGTCTAGGTGGGATTTTAATTATATCATTTATGAGAGAGAAAAAACAAAGTAGTTCATTTACATGTCTATTTGTACCATGTACAAACAACATATTTTTGTTTCTTTTTTATTTTAGAATCTTTTAAATGTTTAACATTTTTAAAGAGAACAAATTATCGAAAGGTATCTAGAAAATTAAAACCATTTGAAAAGAGTGTAAGATGAATTTTCTACAATTAACTGGAATGTGAAAATATAGTTGTGCTGATTTACAATGTGTGCCCATACTCATTTTTGATGGATGAACCATACTTAGCCCTGAAGTATTTTTAGATTTAGAGTAGTTTTATCTTTGAACTTTAAAGGTTAGTAAAGTCAAATTGGAGTTTTATGCATGAGATACATGTCGACATGCATATTGAAATTACGATTTTGGCTTTATTTACATTTGTTTAAGTATGTATTTTTGGTTTGTTTTTATTTTAATATCATTGAAATGATTAAAAAGAATTAAGCCAATTTTGAGCTAATATAAAAAAATATAAATGTTTCCAGATTCAAGTATTTAAAGACAACGGTATAAAGGGGAAAAAAAGGAAAAATCCTCACTCATTTGACTTGAGTATTTTTAGATTATTTTTAGAATTAAGTATTTATGATAATATATATGTAGTTTAAAGATGAGTTTGGTCAATATATACATGTCCGAGAAGCTGTGAGATTACAAATTAGAAATTGTATTTTCTTTCGATTATTGAAGGTATTAAGTTTGGCATCCTTTTCCTATTTTTGTGCATATTCAATACATAATGAAAAATATAATTAGGTCAAAAATAATGTATCATAAATATTCATGGATGTTTTTCCAATTTATATGTTATATACATGTATAACATGTGTTCCTATATTTGAAATTTTTCTTTTTTATTACTTTTATTGAGATGAACTAGACATTAGTCTCTAGGTTAGGGTTAGAAAGAGTGCCTTTTTTATGTCTCTTCTTTTTCTATATGTTCTTCGTTTCTTAACTATATCTGTTTTTATGTGTTAATAAGTGGGTCATGTTCTCTAGATTGTATTTAAAAGAATGTGGCATGATGTGTAAAAATAGTTTTTTTTGTTAATGTTTTTAGTTTAGTATGCAAGAATAATGTGAATGAATCCTAGGTTCATAATTGTCGCCATACTTAAAACTTTTCCGGTCCCTTAACAGATGCTTATTTGAAGATAAGTAAAAAGAATAGTTAAAAGAATATGGGTACCAAACCAAATAATTGAATAAAAAATAAGAATAAAGCTCGATCAAACCTTAAAATTAATAATGTTATGAAACTTCTCTTGAATTAGGATTTCAGATTCTAATTTCCAAAATTCTCTATTCAGTTTAAGATTGAAAGTCAACTTAGATCCAGCAACTCATCATGTAATTCTCTCTTAACATTGAGGTTAAATATATTGTGCTTGTAATGTGTTATCTCTTCGTACTTAAAGAGGTGAAAGGACCGACAAGTCCAACTTAACAACCATGGATCCCTTCTCGAGCAACTCCTTCCACAGGGATCCATGCATTTACATCAAAGTACAAGTATGTTAAAAGAAAAATCAGATCTTTGGAGCCTGACCAATATCGCAAGGTCTTCTCTTTTGGAGCGTGACCGATGTAGTTAAGTTTACTCTTATAGGCATCAGACCATTATGGTCGACTTTTACAGGTCTAAACCATTTATCCTCTCTTTTTGACATTTGGGCATTGAGTGTTTTCAATCTATTTGGCAGGTGGGAGAAAATATTGTCCAGTCCATGATCATAAGTCCCTTTAATGCATCTAAAATGCATAACTTAGTTTTAACAAGCCATTACTCATATGAAATATTATTTCAACCCATTACTTTGATCTTAGGATATCCATGCTACTTAGAGAAGGTTGGAGATGCAACCAATATCTTTAGTCAACATGTCATGACAGTCTACCTGCATGCATGACAAAGCATCCATATGTGTATTAGGCATAGGTTGAGATGATCTTCCACACATCTTATTTAAGTTGAGCTAAGTGTTAAGTGCAAGAGTTTATAATAATTCATCACTATAAAAGTAATGCCAATAATATGAGGTAATCTATTTATACACGAAAAGTCAAATATGACACTATTGCATGAAACTTAAATGATTACATCACATGGTCTAAAGTCTAAATTCTAATGACTAATGAAGTTCTTGTAAATGCAAGTGTGTTAAGGTTGTGACCAAGATCATTCTCTAAATCTACTCAAGTCTTGGATTTGAAAACTAATTTTTTCTTTCAAAAAATACAAATGCACATGGAGTTTATCTGAGGTAGATTTTCTTTGTTTAACTCTTTTATGTTTAATTTTTAAGTTTTTTAAGTTTTTTTTGGATTTTATTGGTTTTGCAAACTTTTATTTTTTACATATGTGCTATTTTTTTGTGAATTTTATAAGAAAGAGGTGTTAGTAATATATATATCTTTACATATAAAATAATATAGAAGTATTGCAAAAGTTTTATTTACTCACAAAGAAAATGTCATTACTTGTAAAGTTGAAGTATACAAAATAAAGGTTGTGAAGAATAAAAATGGATAAATGAAAGAAGTAAGGGTCATAATCTCCAACAATATTTAGTGTTTGTACACCCTAACTACAAAAATATTATTAGTAGAGCATCAATTGAATTAACAAAATAACTCGAATTATCCACCACACTCCATTATACTTGAGATTTAATTATCCAAGGTACAACGACAAATAAGATGACTGGGGGAAGAATGACAAAGAGTATGAAAAATAAAAAATTAAAGAATAGGAATAAATAAATGGAGAATAAAAATGAACAGAAGATGAGCATGATCCTCAATAAACAAAATCTGTGAAGACCTTGCACTCACTACAAGAAGCCTTTTTGGGATAAGAACATGCGATTATCAGAGAATCACCGTACCGTTTGATCACTATACAAGATTATCGGTCATACACCATTGACGAATTTCCATTTCATCACCTTTATTCTTTTATTTTGGTCTTTAAACCCTAGCTAAATGCAAGTAAATATCATTATTTTGCATAAATTAACATTCATTATTTATAGTATAAATATGGCATAAAATACATTGTTTAAAGCCAAAATAAAAGAATAAAGAAAAGAAAAGAAAAAGGAATAAAATTCCAAAAGGTATGTTATGACTCTAAACCCCGAGACCTAGGCATCTTGATGGCTGAGTCGATCACGAATAAAGTAGGGGGCGATATGGGTAAAATAAACACTAAAAATCCTAACTTTCACCCTTCAATAAATCATTTTCGGGACCTATTTTATTCTTTAATATTTATACCATGAATAAAGAAACTTTGGAAATGAAAGCTGTAGATAAAATTATATAAAAAATACAAAATTTATTTTACACAAAAATAATGCATAGTGTGCTTTTATACTCAAAATAAAAAGCCAAAATCCAAACTTCCCAGACACATATATGCTCCATATGAACTAAAAATGTACAAAACTACCTTAAATTATATATAACTTTTTATTGACTAATTAATGAATAAATTATATATAACTTTTTATTGACTAATTAATGAAGGTGGTTTCACTCAATTTGAACTTAAGATGCAAAAGTTAGATTTTGGACCCCTATTGTATTATATATTTGAATAAAATATTCATTTTATTTATTCTTTACAATTTTTGCAATTTTATATTTTTATAATTTTGTAATATTATTTATAATATATGTACATATTTAGAATAGAATAAAACCATAAATAAAATACTAAAATAAAATAATATACAAAAATACATAGATGACTATACTATACTTATACCTATGTAAGCTCCCCATCGGATTTTCCCTTATTCTTTGGGCTACTATTTTTTCGATAGAAATAAAAAAACCTCCTTTTTTTGAACAAACGTTTCGAACGAAAGGAACCTACCCTCGGGCCCCCAAGGCTTCTCCCTCGGACGGCCAGGAATTTTCCCACCTGAACTTCTCTCGCACTAGGTAGTCTCCCGACGTCTTAAGCTATCTAACCAGTGGGCCGGAACAAGCTCTTTAATAGAAGACGTTCAGAACAGCACGAGTAGACAGAACTTATTCAGTGATTGTTCAAGGATAGAGCGAAAGAGCGAGGTCCATAGTTAGGCGAAGGTAGGGGCGGACAGCCTAAGACTTAGCCCTTTTCAGCCTGAGGAGTTCGGGTAAAATGCCGCGAAGTCTTACCTGAAAAAACCTATCCGCACCTCCCTGCTTGGGAAAGGTGATGAGTAGTCAGGACGACGACTTATGCAATGCCTTTCCGAGGTGCAAGACGTGGAGGAAGGAAAGCCTGAGAAAACCTAGTAATAAAATCGTTTTCTCGTCACGCCGTGAAAGGGTTTAAAAGATTAAAAGTAGGTCCGTTGAGCACCTAATCGCTATGTCATAATAGATTCGAACACTTGTCGACTCTAGCTCTCTCAATTACATCGATCCCGTCAACAAGGCTGAGAATGCTCTTGGCAAGGGGGTCTTTTTCTAGGCCCTCACGGAGACTATGGTGCCTTTATATAAATAAGAAAATAAAATAATAAATAAAAAATGGAATAAAAATAAAATATACAAAATATGTATTAATATACCTATAACTTGTAAAAAGTAACTTGTAATAAATTATCCTATAAAAATAAATAAAAATCGAAATACTACATAAAATAATAAAAAATTTCATGTTTTAACTATAAAATAATAAAATCATATACAAATTTATTTAAATTTATTTTTGAATTTAATTTCTATTTTATCGTTTTACGGATGACGTGGCCCAATCAGGGCCTGCCATCCATCCTCGGTCAACTCTATGACCCAATTTCGTAGGGCTGTCAGACTGTTTACCCCCTCCTTCTCGATTTTCTACTCTGTGGTATGCTTCCCCATGATCATCGACTCCTTCATGACATATCTTGTTGATACATCCACCCATCACGCAGGCCCATCCTCTTCCTCGTGCCATTCTTGGTCTGTGTGAAATCCCTAGGTCAACTCTAACATTCACTCTGTCAGCCATCATCAGACCTCCTTTACTCCACCTTGCCCGCCGTTTGGATCTAGAGCAGCGCCCAGATCGAGCAGCCACTGTCGGATTTTCCGCAACTTCACCGTCGATCTCCTCCGTGAGATCTAATCTCCATCATTGGCATATGAACCGTCATCGTGACACCAAAGCACGACACGTGTCCGAGTGAGGCACCTTCGATCATTTGATCATGCGTTATTGGGGATATTTTGCATCTTTATCCCCCGATTTTGTCTATTTATATTTTAGTCCTATAAGTTTTAAAATTAGTTTAAACTTTTGTGGGTTATTTACATAAGGAACCATGTACTTCTAGCTATTTGCATCTAGTTCCTTGCCAGCTCAGCTCATGTGGCTCCCCACATGAGCTGAGAATTTTTGGATAGAGGCCCTTGTGCCTTTTGGAATTTGTTTTTAGTATTTACAGTTCAAATTTCAGTTGTAAAACTTTGGGTTTTTTGCGAAATCCTTGCCTTTAATTTTAACTACAAATATACCCTTCCCAATTCAACATATTTTGCGATTATTTTCTATTTATTAAAATATCATCCACGCTCCAAAATATTATGAAAAATCAGGGTTAAGTGCATGCTTGCATACACTTTGATGCTATATATTTAGATTTGCTTTTTACACAATTTTCCCATTTTCCAAAAATAAAAAAGAGTACATTTTGTCCTTTTCTGCATTTAAAACCCCAAAAAAATTATAAAAAAATATCTAAAAATTCCAAAAAAATATTTTTGGTTTATTATTTTTTTTACAACTCTAGACCAAAAATCCTTAAAAATAGAAAAAGAAAATGATTAAAAATTAAAAAGCTTCTAATTCCTTTATAAAAATATAAAAAATCACCAAAAAATCTAAAATATTTTATTTCTACCTCTGAAGTTTACTCATATTATTTATTATATATTAAAAATGATTTAGAGAAATTTTGAAAGTTTTGATATTTTTAAGCTTCAAATAAATTCAGTCTATTTATTTAATCATTATTTTGTGATATTTTGACTTTAGAAATATCAAAAAATTATCAAAAATTCCCCAAAAATCACAAAATAGTTAAAAACAATATAAAATAAAAAAATTTATTTTGCTATTTTTTTGTTATTTTTTGTTATCAGTATATTATATTATATTGTATATATAGATATATTCCTTTATACATTATTAAAAAGAAAAGAAAATATAAAAATAAGAAAATAATAAAAAGTAAATTTAAAACAATTATATATATATATATTTATAGAGGATGGGGAGTATGCACTTAGTGCATGTAATTTTACATGCACCGGGGCCTATATCTTCCATATTTTTTTACTTTTTTTTGGAAAATATCACCATGTATATTCATCTATATATCCCTCCAATATGACATTCGAATTTCATAAAAACAGAGACCCCTATGCCCTCCATCTAGAATAGGTCGATTACAACATTTCTATTAAAATTACCTATTCTAGATGGAGGGCATACGAGTCTATGTTTCTGATGAATTTCGAATGTCATATTAGAGGGATATATAGATGAATATACATGGTGATATTTTCCAAAAAAATAAAAAAATGTAGAAGATATAGGCCACTGTGCTTGTAAAATTACATGCACCTGGGTACATACTACCCATTCTCATATTTATATAAATTAAAATAAAAAATATACATAATTAAAAACCCATAAAAATTTTAAAATCCCTGAAAATATCCAAATTCATTCATTGCCTTATTTTATCCAATTTGACTGTATGTCCTCCGTTATTTCCTGTGTTCGACCCCTACCATACTCATCGGCTATATTATAGGGTATAATAAAATTTGATTCACACTACTTGCATTGATTCTCTATACATTGTGTGGGTTAATTATTGATTAGACACGATTATTTAGAGGTCGTCAAAGTAACTGGATCCTTGCCTTGTGAGGCTCATTTTAGACCACTCAATTTTCACGTTTATCAAATGGTGACATCGCCAGGGTGCAACGCATAGGATAGAATTTTGGGTCATCTTTTTTATTCCATTTTTCTCTTTCATTTGATATTACTGTACACTGTGCTAACATCAATTTCTTCTATTTTTCTTGTGATGAACTTTGAGACGACAACGACCGCTTAGGTGGTTGAGGCACCCGGATAGAGAAGACTTGGTCATTCTACCTATTGACCAAGAGCAGAGAGAAAAAGACTTAACATAGAGTTTTTATTTTTTTATGAGAGAGTGATTTATTTCTGCATTAATTAATTTGTAATAATACATGTACTTTGGACATTGGACACTCAAGCCCAATTTCAAAGTGTTTGTTCGCTTAGGGGTTCATCGGATTTTTAAAGATTTCTACTGCCTTTATTTTCTTTGTTTTCCGTATTTTGAGTTTTACACCTTTCTTTTCCTTATTTTCTACGATGGATCACTTAGATCTAGGTGATCTTGCTCAGTAGCTAGGTCCACATCCCTAAGGAAATTCATGTTCCTATAGATTACTTTGCGATTGGAGTTAGCTCAAGTTAATTGTTGAATATGGATTGATCATTGAGGGCCGAGAGAGGCACCATACAATCCTTGCAGGACCAGTTGTGGTGGGAACCAAGGCTATCTTGAAGACCGAACTTTTGGGTAATCAATCTAGGGTTTGACATTTGGTTCTTCACATTGATAACACTTTCTGTTCCTAGGGTGATTTCATCATTACATTTGCATATAGACTAGGTTTATTATTTTTTCCTTGCACCCCATACAGAGAGAGAGCTAGGAGTCATCAAGAGTCTTCTATCTGAGCATTCATCATTGTTTTCAGACTTGCATTGCATTTCCATCTCCAACCTCTGATTTTGATAACCTAGGCAAAAAGAAAAACCAATAAAAACATTAGGGGCTTGTATTGAATCTACTCAAAGCAAATGATAAAACAAAATTGTTTTAAAAAGGGAATACTAAAAATAGTTGACCTAAACAAAATCGATTAATTGAACTCACTGCATTGGGTGAGCAAAGCCCTCATTGTTTTCAGGTACTTCTGAGGGACGGAAGTGTCCTTCCCAGTGAGAGAATGCTATCGTAAGGATTGGAGAAAAAAACTCATCCTGGATATTTCCTTGTTGTACACGTAGATCTCTGAAACTCCGTCACTGCTATCGTACGTGGGTGAGTAGGATTTGGTCATCGACGGTGATTTTTAGTTGTATAGAACATCGACCACTTCTTAAGTATTTGAGCTTAGGCCACGCCATCACGAGGGTGTCTGTCTCATCGTCCCACGTCCGAGTAGGTTTTTGACTGCTCATGGGTGATTCCATTACAAGCGAGATTCGAAGTATTTGCTTCGTCACTATCATCTTCCTCATTATTTCTTTGGCTGAGTAGGGAATCCAACTCTGGACATAAGAGCCTCAACAAGTACATGATACATGTTACAAAGGAGGAGGAAAAGTACGGGACACTTTTCCGACAGTACTCTCTGTCCTATAGGATGAACGCTTAAGGAATCGTTCAAATGATAATTACCTGAAAATCAATCAAAATCTGACAAAGAAAATTATCTAACCTTCACGGCTTCATGATTCGAGTTGGTGTATCCATTGTATTGTGATTTGATTGATTATTTTTATTAAGGACAAGATAAATAACATCGCGCCTTTGCAATTTTTGTCACATCTTCTCTTTTGCATATTTCCTCTTGAATCTCCGCTTGCTTTGAGTCATCTATTATTTTACACTCCTTTTATTCCTTGTTCATCTCCGTATCATTCCTCGATCATCTATCTCCTTTTATTCCTCTTAGATGTCAACCAACAAATGTGTTAGTCGTGACTCCTCCGACACCCACATCGATTCTGTGTCGCCGACATGTCCGATAATGCGAAGCGATCACCAAGAAATCGGTTCGGACCGTGTGAACTTTTCCTTGGACTCCCCAATCCTTTTTTCTTCAACACCTACCATTCTTCGATAAATTCGATGTTTAGAATGGACTCGCAGCCCGAACTAGCGCTTCCTCTTCAAATAAATCATGATTACTCTTGTCCCAGAACCAACCCCTTGTAGATGGAGATGGATTTCTGTATGCTCCATTATCAACCATCTGGGATTGACCTTGATCCCAGACTCATCTCAGCAGTTGGTATTCAGACAGAAACTAATCAGGGACATAGCTTAAGCTAAGTATATGGGGGTCACATATACGTTGTATATACTTTAGCCATAACTTGTATTTTCGTATTCCCAATAAGTATGGATAGAATACAATTATTTAAGTGTAAAGTACATACATTTATAAAATTCATTAAAATTCTTTGTATATACCGATTATTAAATTGGGTAAAAATATTTTGTAAAATGTTTGAAAATCTTTTGAAAAACCTTTTGAAAACTATTTGAGAAATGTTTTGTAAAATGTTTTCAACCTTTGTAAAAATATTTTGTTTGAAAAAATTTCTTTCATTTGTTTGAAATAAAATATTTTGAAAATCTATTTGCAAAAGAATTTCAAAAATAGTTGCAAAATTAGTTTGAAAAATCTATCTATACCATTGATAATTCTTTAGAAAATATTTTCAAATTTTATAAAATATTTGTAAAACTTATTTGCCAAATTAATTTGCAAATAAAGTTTTCAAAATACTTGCGAAATTTTTTCAAATTATTTTGAGAACTATGTACATCCTTTACAAACCATATATATACTTTTAAATTCTTAAAAACCCAACTCTTATAAAAATAAGATGCACTCCCGTGTAAAATCAGTACAACTCTCTTTTTAAATTTATTTTGAAAAATACCTAAAAATTTACAAAATTAAAAATCCTAAAAACATTTGCAATAATCTTTTAAAAAATTAAAAATTTGCAAAACCTTTTCAAAAATCCATAAAAAAGATCAAAATCAGAAAACTACATCAAAAAATATTTTCCTTACATTGTACATAGCATTTGTATTTTTCGGATTAAGTTTGATAATTGAACATGCCTAAGTAAATCCGATGATTGGAGTTCGGTTGGACCATAAATCTACTTAATCACTAGAACCTTATAGGAATTAGAATTGAGATACTTCAGGTCTACTAGACTTAATTCTTTGAGAACACTAGACTTGGTTCAATGTCGTCTTGGCTGTTTAAGTAGAATATTTCAGAGCATACACACGACTCTTGTTGATAATGACCTATCTTGTACACCTGCACCTTGCACTTTGCTCTCCTCAGTTGAATGGGTAGAGGGCTGGATTTACCGACATGAGACACAAGCCAGTGGAAACATCGGAAGTCATACATTTGTGGTCGTTACAGGCCAACCCGATCCAGTAGCCATGAAGTCTAAAGACAAAAGTTATGTGTTACAATAATGCTTCAAAGAGGGATAGCATAATAGCTCAAGAGGAAAATTTCATATGTAAATGCTACTATATATAGTATTAAAAAATAAAAAAAAATAAAAAAATAAAAACTCCAAAAAAGTGGACAAGCCTTATTGAAAAAAAATGCCTGCCAGAATTTATATATAGATGTATAGTCAAATATGCAAACTTGAGCTTAAAAGTCATATTCATGTGTGCATGCATCCCGATGACTTGGCTACACTGGTCAAGCATCGTAAGATAGGTAGCTACACTTGATGTCATCCATTCTTCTCTCCACCTCCTCTTCTTGAGTCGGTTGAACTTGAACATAGAAGGGAATACCCCGCTTCTTGAGGAAAGAGCTGCTGGATTGGGGAATTACGGTGACCATGTTGGAGAAGACTATTTATAATCTTCAGCTGAGGAGAGCGAGATATCACATACACTGTCCGAGATAGATTCATAGTCATATGGATTTGCATATGAGTTGACTTATTCTGACCTGGCTATTGAGGAGACTTGAACAGAGTTTTGTGATTCTTGAAGGTTGTTGTGTTTCCCAATAAGGTTCTGACCACACAGAAAATCCAAAGGTATGATTTAAGCTCCAAACTTTGATTTTGTGCTCTGACTTAGGCTCCAAACTTTGATTTTGTGCAGACAAGTTCAAGAATTAAATCAATCCAAGTTCTTTCTTTTTCTTTTCTTTATTTCTATTTTATGCACTTAATACAGAAGTGTTTGATAGGGACTAGCAAAGGTAAGTATAGGGGGGTGATGAAATCTTCTTTTCATCACCTTTATTCTTTCATTTTGGCCTTTAAACTCTAGCTAAATGCATGCAAATATAATTATTTTGCATAAATTAAGATTCATTGTTTATTGTATAAATATGGTATAAATACATTGTTTAAACCCAAAAGAAAAGAATAAAGAAAAGAAAAAAGGAATAAAATGCCAAAGGTATTTTATGACCATAAATGCTGAGACCTAGGCATCTTCGTGATTGGGTCGACCATGAATAAAGTAGGGGGAGATAAGGGTCAAATACACAATAAAACCCTAATTTTCACCCTTTAATAATTCATTTTTGGAACCTATTTTATTCTTCATTATTTATACCTCGAATAAAAAATTTTGAACATGAAAGTTGTAGATAAAATTATGCAGAAAAATACAAAATTTACTTTAATAAAAATAATACACAGTGTACTTTTTATACTCAGAATAAAAAGTCAAAACCCAAATTTCTAAACCCATATCTTCTCCATATGAAATAAATTATACCAAAATCATCTTTAATTATATATAACTTTTTATTAGCTAATAGATGAAGGTAATTTCACTTAATTTGGACTAAAAATGCAAAAGTTAGGTTTTGGACCCCTATTGTACATATACCTAAATAAACTATTCAATTTATTTATTCTTTATAATTTTATATTTATATAATTTTGTATATATTATTTATAATATATGTACATATTTAGAATAGAATAAAACCATAAAGAAGACACCAAAATAATATAAGATACAAAAATACATTAATGAATATGCTATACTTATACCTATGTAATTAATACCTCTATTTAATTTAGTGTACAAAATACATCTATTAAAATAAAATATATTTACGCATATTCAAATATGTTATAAATATATAAATTAAGAAAATATAATAATAAAATTAAAAATATAAAATAAAAATAAAATATACAAAACATAGGTCAATATAGCTATAAATATACTTGTAAAAAGTTATTTGTAATGAAGTAACCCATAAAAATAAATTAAATCAGATTAAAATACTACATAAAACAATAAAAATTTTTATATTTTAAACAAAAATTAATACTATCATTTACTAATTTATTTTTGATTAATTTTGAATTTAATTTTTATTTTGTCGTTTTGTGGATGACGCGACCCAATCAGGGCCCGCCATTCGTTGACCTGGGCCAACTCTAGGATCCAAGGTCGTAAGGCTGTCAGACTGATCACCCCCTCTCCTTCTCTATTTTCTACTCCATGGTACGCTTCCCCATGATCATCGACTCCTTCAGGAAATATCTTGTCGATACATCTACCCAAGACGCAGACCCATCCTCTTCCTCGTGACATTCTTGGTATGCATGTAATCCCTAGGTAAACTCCCCCGTCCACTCACCTATACAAAGACCCCTCCTCACCATTTTTGAATTTTAAATCCCCTTATTCCCATTTCTTCCCCCAATTGGTGCTCCAGGGTTTGAGCGATGTGACAACTCGTTCACCCAGTTGTTTGGCGTGTGGAGGAGTGAAGAGGATGTTTCCACTATCCCCACGGTCCACCACTGTGAGGTCCATCTTGTAGCTCCCGACCACTCAAGATTTGATTTTAATTGCTTTCTAGGTAGTTTTAATTATCACATTTTCTTTCTTGTCATTAGAGTAATGTTTGATCCCTCACCCTAGCATAAAATCAAATGCTCCCCCGTGACTCCACCTTGTTTCCGATCTGCCGAACCACCTCATTTTGCTCCCCTTTCGCTTCTTCATCATTTGACTACCACTAGTAATCTAGATCCCTCTTGATCTGAACTTCGAGGTGCACTCTATTAGCCATCACCAAACCTCCTCCGTGGATCAGGAGTAGCGCCCATATCTAGCAGCCACCATCGGATTTTGTTGAACCTTCACTGTTGAACTCGCGACGCGTTGCATCGCCCGAATGCAATGAAAAATTGCAGCCTGAATGCAATGAAATGAAAAATTGGCAAGGGCCGTTGGGGCGTTAACTAATTTTAAACATGAATTTAAGCCTGAATGCAACTCACTTTTAAACATGGATTTAAGCAAACATACAGATTTCGTTGGGGCGTTCCCTACTTGCGACACGTTGCATCGCCCAAATGCAATGAAAAATTAGCAAGGGCCGCTACATCGCAGCCTGGATGTAGTTCAAAATTTGCAAGGGTTCTTGCATGAGGAACGCATGTGGGTTAATAAACTAGTTCCGCTGCATCACCACCCGGATGCAGTCCAAAATTTGCAAGGGTTCTCGCATAATGGACGCATGCGAGTAAAGAAGTTAGTCCAAAAGAGTTTGCAAAGGAAGTTACGAATTGGTAGTTGGAATATCGGTACTTTAACTAGAAAATTGATGGAGATAGTGGATACAATGGAAAGAAGGAAGATTCATATATTATGTCTTCAAGAGACTAAATGGGTTGGAGAGAAAGCAAGGGAGATCGAGAAGACAAGCTTTAAACTTTGGTATTCATGTAAAGATAAGGGCAGAAACGGTGTTGGAGTGGTTGTTCATAAAGATTTGAAGGATTGTGTGGTTGAGGTGCAAAGATTTGGGGATCGGATTATTTTTCTAAAGTTGGTGCTTGAAGAAGAAATTCTGAATATCATCTCAGTTTATGCACCGCAAATTGGTTTAGATGAAATGACTAAACAAGCTTTTTGGGAGGATCTGGATAAGATTTTTACAAGGAATCCCACAAAGAGAGATGGTTTGCATAGGCGGAGATCTTAATGGACATGTGGGAAAAGATGTTTCAGGGTATGCAAGTGTGCATGGAGGACATGGTTTTGGGGATAGAAACGAAGAGGGAAAATTCATTCTGGATTTTGTAATTGCTTATGATCTTTTCATAGCAAACACTCTTTTCAAGAAGAGGGAGGAGCATTTAATTACTTATAGGAGTGGCTCAACTAGAACACAGATAGATTACTTTGTGTTGAGGAGAAGGGATCGGTTGTGTTGCAAAGATTACAAAGTAATCCCTGGAGAGAGTTTGACAACCCAACATCGCTTGTTAGTCTTGGATTTACAAAAAAAACGGCTGGTAAAGAAAAGGAAGGTTCCTAAGATCACTAGAACTAGGTGGTGGAATCTTCCGTTGAAGCAATCAAGCTTCAGGGAGAAGGTTTTAGATGACTTATCTTGGGATTGTAGCGGTAGTGCAAACGAGATGTGGGAAGCAGTAGCATCTTGTATCCGAAAGGTAGCCAAAGAGATGCTAGGCGAGTCAAAAGGAGGAGCTCCGGGTGAAAAGGAGGCTTGGTGGTGGAGTGAAGGGGTGCAAGAGAAACTAAAAATTAAAAGAGCTTGCTTTAAAGCTATGTCTAAGGATAGAACAGAGGAAACTGTGACGGACTATAAAATAGCGAAGAAGGAAGCAAAGAAGGCTGTAAGCAAAGCTAAGTCAAAAGCTTATGAAGTTTTGTATAAAAATCTCAACTCTAAGGAGGGCCAGAAGGATATATTCAGGTTGGCCAAAGCAAGAGAAAGAAAGACCAAAGACCTTTCTCAAGTGAGATGCATTAAGGACGAGGAAGGTCACGTGCTTGTTACTCAGAAGGATATAGAAGGAAATAGAGAGATTATTTTGGGTGATCTAGCTAGTAGTGAAAGTTACTTGAATCGTGCATGCTATAGACGAATACAAAGAAAAGAAGTAGAGGAGGCTTTGAAGGTTATGAGACATGGGAAATGTGTTGGACCGGATGACATTCCTGTAGAAGTATGGAAAGTCTTAGGTGAGCGTGGTTTGACTTGGCTTACAAATCTATTCAATGTTATTTGGCGAAGCAAGAAAATTCCTGAAGATTGGAGGAGGAGTATCGTGGTGCCTTTTTATAAGAACAAAGGAAACATTCAAAATTGTTCAAATTACAGAGGTATCAAGCTGATGAGTCACGCTATGTAAATTTGGGAACGTGTGATCGAAAGAAGGTTGAGGCAAGTTTCACAAGTAAAAGAAAACCAATTCAGATTCATGCCAGGTCACTCAACTATTGAAGCCATCCATTTGCTGAGGAGAACAATGGAATTTATAGAGCTAAAAGGAAGAATCTCCATATGATCTTTATTGATTTGGAGAAGGCTTATGATTCCATCCCACGAGAGATACTGTGGAGAGTTTTGGAGAAGAGACAAGTATCTGTCCTATACATTAATCTCATAAAGGATATGTATGATAGGGCTTTATCTTGTGTAAGGACCCCGATGGGGAAGACTGACTATTTTGATATCAACATTGGTTTACATCAAGGTTCAGCTTTGAGTCCATTTCTTTTTTACTTTGATTATGGACGAGTTGACAAGTCACATTCAGGATGAGTTACCTTGGTGTATGTTATTTGCTGATGATATTGTGTTGATTGACGAGTCTAGAGATGGAGTAAATGAGAAGCTTGAGGTTTGGAGACATGCATTGGAGACTAAAGGTTTTCGTATAAGTAGGGCTAAGACGGAATATATGGAATGCACCTTTAATGGAAGCAATGGTGAAGGAATCGAGGTGAAGATTGGTGACGATAACATTCAGAAGAGAGATTCTTTTAGATATCTGGGATCTATTTTGCAACATGATGGGGAAATTGATGGAGATGTTAAAAATAGAATAAATGCAGGCTGGCTAAAGTGGAGAGGAGCCTCCGCTGTTCTCTGTGATAAGAAAATTCCTTGATTAAAGGAAAGTTTTACAAAGCAGCCGTGAGACCTGCTATGCTTTATGGTTCTGAATGTTGGCCTGTGAACCATAGACATGTGCAGAGAATGGCTGTAGCAGAAATGAAAATGCTAAGATGGATGTGTGGACATACACGTAAAGATCGGATTCGGAATGATGCAATCAGAAAGAAAGTTGGTGTAGCTCCGATCGAGGATAAGATGCGAGAAAATCGCTTAAGATGGTTTGGTCATTTGCAAAGAAGGTCAACTAATGCACCGGTCAGGAGATGCGAGTGTTGGGATGTTGAGCAGGCTAAGAGAGGGCGAGGACGGCCCAAGAAGTGTTGGAAAGAGACTATACGAAGGGATCTTTGTTTTTGGGATATAAATCCGAGATTGACCCAAGATAGATCTAAATGGAGGCAAAGAATCCATGTAGCCGACCGTACTTAATTGTGGGAAAAGGCTTTGTTGTTGTTTGTTGTTGTTCAATGTTGAACTCCTTTGTGAGATCTAATCTCCACCGTTGGTCGACAAACCGTCATTATGTCACCAGTGCACGACGTATGTCCAAGTGAGTCACCTTCGACCGCCTGATCAGGTGCTATTGGGGGTATTGTACATCTTTTATCCCCCGCTTTTATCTATTTATATTTCAGTCCTATACGTTTTTAAAGTAGTTTAAACTTTTGTGGGTTACTTGCGTAAGGAACCATGTACTTCTCGTTATTCGCATCTAGGTCCATACCAGTTCAGCTCAAGTGGCTCCCCATGTGAGCTGAGAAATTTACATAGAGGCTCTTATGACTTTTAATTTGGTTTTAGTATTTAAAGTTTAATTTTTAGTTGTAAAACTTTGGGTTATTTTTACAATCAACCTTGCCTTTATTTTAACTGCAAATATATCCTTCCTAGTTCAATAACTTTTTGATTGTTTTCTATTTACTAAAAATATCATCTGTGCTCCAAAGATTCTAAAAAATTAGGGCTAGTGCCCGCTCGTATACTTTTACGCTTTATTTTTAGATTTTCATTTTATGAATTTTTCATATTTTCTAAAATTAAAAGAGCACATTTTGCCCTTATTTGCATTTAAAAACCCAAAAAAATACAATAATATTTAAAAATTCCAAAAAATATGTATTTTATTTATTATATTATTTTACATGTTCAGAGCAGAAATCCCTAAAAATAAAGAAAATGATTAAAAATTTTAAAACTCCATAATCCTTTAAAAAATTAAAAAAATTATTAAAAAACCGGAAATATTTATTTCTATCTTTGAATTTTCTTCATATTATTTATATATATGACAATTGATTTGGATAAATTTTGACACTTTTTGCTTTTTTAAGCTTCAAATAAATTCAACATATTTAGTTAATCCTTATTTTAGGATACTTTTGACTTTAAAATTATCTAAAAATTAACAAAAATTAACCCAAAATCACAGAAATAGTAGAAAATTAAATAAACTACAAAAAAATATTATGCTATTTTTATTGCTTTTAATTCTAAATATACTATTATATATTGTATATATTTATTCCTTTATACAATATTAAAAAGAAAAGAAAATATAAAAATCAGAAAATTATAAAAAAGAAATACAAATTATAAAATTAAAACAATTTAAAAAAATTTAAATAAAAAAATAATAAAATATACATTATTAAAATCCCACAAAAAGTTCACAATCCCTGAAAATACCCGAAATCATTCATGGCATTATTTTAGCTAAATTTGATTGTATGTCCTTCATTGTTTCCTATGTTCGACCCCTACTGTACTTGTCTGCTATGCAATCTTTTGTGGGGTATATATATTTTTGATTCACACTGCTTGCATTGATTCTCTCTATATTGTGTTGGTTAATTGTTGATTAGATATGATTGTTGACAGGTCGTCACAACAACTAAGTCCTCACCATGTGAGGCTCATTTTAGACCACTCGATTTTCACATTTAACAACCATCTCCTATGTTGTCAATTTAGGCAAGGAACCACCAACCATCGTCTTGTTAAGTAATTAAGTAGAGGAGGCGGTCGTTAGCGAGCATCTCCTCCGTGCTTATCTGATGAATCCATGATTCATCTCCTTTATTCTTTCATTTTATGTAAAATCTTTGGTGAAATATATGTAAATAACACCTAATTCTCATTTATAAACACATTCATATTAATAGTTAATATTACATATTTAACACTTATTTACTCCAAAATATAAGAAAAAGGAGAAAAACAAAAATAAAAGGAAGAAGTATGTGTATATGTAAATATGTATATACTGATCCTAACTTCAAGACCATGTTATTATTGACTTGGCCGATAATATAAACAAGTAGGGAGAGATAATGATCTTAACCTATAAAAAGGTCAAAAAAATTATATCATGAATGTAGATAAACACATTATTCACCTTCTCCATATAATCATCTATTTTATTTATCATTCATATCACTCAAAACAAAACATTTTCTTCTTCAAACTTGTTTATAATAATTTATAATAATTTATAAAAATAAAAGAAAAACAATCTAATGCATAGATATCATGGTACACTGAGAACAAAAAACCATAAAATAAGAATTCAAAGATAAATATCTACTCTCTATCAAAATTCTTCAAACTCACTTTCATTTTATTTAAAATTACATTATATTTAAATGAAAGTGATTTCATTAAAATCAAAGTTAATATGCAAAAGTCAATCTTTTGGGGTATTATGGTATTTGTAAAATTGTATATTGTTCCCTTATTATTTTATTATTCCATTATTTATATTTTTATTATTTTTCTTATATTTTATAATAATTATAAAAAAATAGATAATATTAAATCTTAAAATAACTAAAATAAATGTATATACTTATAGGTATAATGTACTTATATTATATTTACATCTATTTATTTAACTAGTTAAATAATATTATTAAAATAAAAATATATTTAACAGATTAATAAAATATGTTAAATTAATAAAATATAAAATAAATAACTTATACATAAAATTAAATAATTAAAAACAATAAAATATTGTATGTAGGTTATTTATATCAATGAATTATACATTTTGTATTATTTAATCATTAAATTAAATCAAATTATTTAATTAATTAAAATTCAAAAAAAATTTATTTATTAAACTATTTACAACTTCCATTTATACTATTTATTTATTTAAATTAATTTACTATTTATCTATTAATTATATTGTATTTTTATGGATTTGGGGAGCTTGCAACATGGTACAGGCAACTTCCATGCACGAAAGCCTACAACGATTGGGTTAAAATCCATCCAAGAACCCCAATCTACTCATTTTACCCAAGAAAACCCGATTTCCAAGGGAAATGACAACGAACTTTCTTCCTTTCTTCTCTCTCTTATTGTGCCCTCCCTCTCTCCTCCCCTTTGGCCTTTGCTCCCTGCTCGACGACCTCCCTTCTAAGCGGCTGCAACCCTTCACCTCTCACCGTCCCTCACACATCTCCTACCCTATTTTCAGCTTTCGTGCCTCTCCTCTCCATGTATTACCTCGACCTACCAGTGGCGAGTCTCAACACCTATCGCTGGGGGAATGTACAATCTCATATCAAGGATTTTTTGGTTCACAACAAGTGCATTAGGTTAGGATTATCGCAAGTTTAAAATATATGTTGCTTTAGGTAATAATCGAAGAGCTGATTTGGGTGGCATGGTTGCTATTGTTCACAATAGTATATTTTGGTGTTTATTCTCCAGGAGCATGCCATACCCATTTGTAATTGCAATCTTAGATAGGACTTGAACTTATCTTCATGATATTTGTTGCTTCAGTCTATCTCCTTATATTAGGGGGTGTTCAGTTCAGGAATAAGAAGGAATACAGATGGGGAATAAGGAGAATAATGGAGAGGAATAAGATTAATAAAGTGGAATAAGGGTAGGTAAGGTGGAATAAAGATAGGTATAAGGGTGGAATAAGGTGAAATAATGAGATGTGGATGTGAATAACCCTACTCTTGGAAATTGTACCAGGCGGAGAATTGATCCCTTATTCCAGTGCTTATTTTCCAAACGAACATGGCCTTAGAGTCTGGAACATAGCATAAATATTAGACGATTTCTTTGAAAAGTTATACGAGTACCTAAACAGATCATGTGTTGTTGTAAAGGAAATACCATATCCAAGTTGTAATCTGATATGTGAAACACGTTTTTGGTAGAGGATGCCATTTCCTTAGGAGGGCATACATCATCACCAATTAACATATCAAAGCATGTAGAGAAATGTACTTCCAAAACATAAGCTTCTAAACTTGGCATCATAAAGACTATAACGTAAACCCTTAAGTATAAACTCTAACAATTATTTTGTAACTCTGGAACTTGTTACTATGACATTTCGACCCCAAAGTAAGCGCCACTGCACATGTTGAGTTGTGGATCATGATCCAATCTCTAATTTCATGAGCATGCACCGTAATCACTAGTCATGCTGGCAGAGTCGCAAGGCCTGTCTGAGTATTAGCATAGTCATGCCTTATTGTGATTTCGTTGCAAGTGGTTGGAAGGGAATGCCCAACACAAGCACAGAAAAATAATCAATACCCAACATAATTACTAACGGACTTTCATCTCTGTTTGCAGACTCCTCGTAAAATGTGGTATGCTAACATTCTCTTACAAATAGAGATGAATGCTCGTTAATATATCACAAGCATTCTGTTGTTTATTTCTTTGGCATCAGACTATGATGTATATGCAAAGAATACAAATAGCTAATTCTTTGCATGATTTCATGCTGAATAGCTATATGACTATTTGTTTGGTAAATATTTATCATGGTTAAGCGACCGGAAGGCTTTGCATTGAATTTGTGACCATAAATACATGGATTCCACGCTCAGGTGCAAACCGAAATTGAGCTCATGGTTTTCTCCGAAAGTTGAAGAAACTGTCAAGAATTTTTGTGGTCTAGTAAATTGCTTCCCCAAATTGCAATTGGTTGATGGAACAAATATCTTTAATTCATATTTTTTAATTTCTCATTCATGTCACATTATTGTTTATAGAATTAACTTGATCACAACTAGAATTCTAGAAAACAAAGCAAAATTTGTTCCAACTTTTTCAGCTTAACTACTTATTCTCCACATCATTAAAATAACAAGATTCAAAGTCTGTTCAATCTAGAACCATCAGATCAGCATATAATTTGTAGTTAGGTTTCATCTTCTGATTGTTTTATAGCATCATTCACTGTCGATACTAGTTCCGATGGAGTTGTAAATGTACTCCAAATAAGCTTATATCAAAATAAGCACCTGCAAATAGTCCCACTAATCTTAATAACGTTTACAATTCACTGACAAAATAGTGATAGTTAAACTCCCTAATTTTTATAGACCACTAAAAAATGAAGGACATCTCCTTATACATGACATCTTCAAACATGAAATATAAAATATATAAACACTTTCCATAACAGATGGACACTACTGGATGGTTTTGGTTGCATTAGAATGGTGAGCACATAAACTTTAAATAGGTGTAATAATTAGTTTCATAATCTTTATGACAAGTATTGCAGAAGTAGAAGAACACAGTTATCCACATTCTACGTCTATTTAATCAGTCTGGCTAAGTATAATGTTCAAATACCAACAATTAAATAAAACCTTTACATCTTAAAGAACACATATTCAAATCCAAACAATTACTACTAAAAAAAATCTAGCTCTTGCCCCATATTTGGTTCTTGATCTAAATAGTAGCACAATACCCTGATCAGGAATGCGAACTTGCTAATATAGGCTTCAATGTCGATGCCATCCTCCTTGTACATTCCCTTGCTAATATAGGCTTCAATGTCGATGCCATCCTCCTTGTACATTCCCCTAGATATGGGTATCGAGACTCATTGCAGATGGGTAGACGTAACACGAGGGGGAGACAAGGGGAAGGGATCCATGTCATTGCACAACCACCAACATGGGAGGGAGGGCAGATGCGTGTTGTTGCATCGATAACTGGCGAGATGGGGAGCGTCATTTGTTGAATTAGAAATCTGAGCCTGGCTAGTGTTCTACACAAGGCGAGAACACTTTCATTGAGGCGGCCGATCACGAACTGCGAACTCAAACAACAATCAACCTACAATAAATCAATAAAGCAATGGAAAAAGGTGGATCAAAATTTATTATAAATCCTAGAAACAAATGTATATAGTGGACACGTATGGTACGGTATCGAACTCAGGAAACAAGGGGCATAGCAAGAATAATATTTATCTGTAAATAATATATGCATGTAACTGTGTGTGTATGCACAATATTTACCAATGTAATGTTTTTGTGTATTTTAAATATTTAATTATCTGATTTTTTTAATATATATATATTTTTAAAATTTTTAATTTGAAATTTTTAATTTCTTTTTATATTTGTCTACTTTTTAATTTTCTTTTGATATTATATATGTGTATATATATGTAATATAATGTATTTTATGAAATATAGGAAACATATAATAGAATATATATAGTAAATAAAAAAATCAGAAAATACAAGAGAAAATGGTACTTCTTATTTTTTTGAAGGATTTGGAATATTTTTAGGGTATTTATAATAATTAATAAAAATAACAAATACTATATATGTATATATAATCTATAAGGGTACATTAATAACTATATATACAGTGTCAAAAATCACCAAATAAATTTTATATTTATCAAATATTCTTATTTTTTGTGATTTTTTAAGAAATTTTTGCCAATTTCATATTTTAAAAATAAGAAATAGCCCAAAACAGGGAATATTTAAATAGATCAGATTGTTTTAATAGAAATAGCAAATGGGTTCTAAAATTTTCAAAACTAATATTTATATATAATAATAGGTATATATAAAAATATGGATAATAATTACAGTTTTTGGGAGTTACAAAAATATTTTTATAAAATTTTAAGGTTAGAAAGGGTTTGCTTTTTTTGGGTTTCGTTTGATTTTGTGGTTTTTTTTGGTCTGTGGTGATAAAATATGATAATAAACAATAGATATATTTTTGGAATTTTTAAAGGGGTTATATTTTTTTGTATTTTATAAGTTAAACACCGAATAAAATAGTTCCTTTTTATTTTTAATAAATAGTAAATGCAACAAAAATGCTAAATAAACCACATAACATGAATAAGCAATCAATCAAGCATTTACATCTATTTTTGCATTTTTTGGAGCACAAGAGCTATTTTTAGAAAATAGAGAAAAAGTATATAATAACTGGTTGGGCTATTTTTGCAATTAAAATAATCTTCAGGGTGTCACATGCAAAAACATAAGAAAGTTTGTACTAAACTTTATTTTTATATAGTAAAATACAATTACAAAACCCAAAGGGGCTCAGCCACAAAATTTCCGCTCACGTGAGGGGCCACGTTAGGTGACTTGATAGAGGACTAATGTGTAATATTCAATAGTTCCAGGGGCTACAACATATTTTTCCACAAAGATTTGAACTTAATAAAATATTTACAAAACTTTTTATGAAAAACAAAAGGCAGAGGGGTCTATGTAATATCACCCACTTAACCTGGTGAGATCTAGTCGTTGTCCGCTCGCCACATGTAGGATCTGGTGGCCCAACTTGCGTATCCCTTCGAAAAGAACGAACAACCCAAATTAGTTCTGGGTCGTGTTCTTGATTTCACAATTGGAAAGGAGGCTGTAAAAACGATAGAAGAACTTATCTCTAGTGATCTTCGATTTAGCTTTTCTCCGTGCTCCAGCGGTGAATCTTCGATCCTACAAGGGGTATGGTTTCCTGGAGCTCCTCTGCTTGTCTTGGTCGGCTGTGGTGAGCCCTACACCAAAAAGTTCCAAGGCTCGAGGGCTACTCCTTCAATTGTTGGATGAAGCTTAAAGAGACTCGGGGGAGAAAAAGGTGATGTTCCAACGGAGGGCGATGGATGCGAACTTCATTTCGTCGAATCCATGGGATTCAGGTTGATCAGAAATGGGAACTGATGTAGAACATGAAGGGGAATGGAATGGGATGAAAGTCGAAGCGGATTAGCAGTTGGCTCGCTGCAGAACCTTCCAATCAATTATTGTCACCAAGAGAAAGGAATGGTGTGGATCTGAGGGGCTAAGAGCGATCGAAGAGGGATCAAAATTGGAAAAAAAGTGGAGGAGCTTATTTTATAGGTTGCTGGAGGAGTGAGATTGGGAAGGAGATGTTGATCGATTCAATGAAGATTGACAGGATCTTTGGAATTGGCATGAATTAAGGACATCATGGCTTCAGGAAAAGCTCGGCATGCCAAGCCAGGACATGAAAAGTTGAAGCAAAAAATAAGATGAAGATTGAGGTCTGACATTCCCTAAGCTAGAGAAGGAGAGAAGGGGGTCAGTTGACCCGAGTCAACAAGGGGATGAATCTGGTTGGTCCTCGTGGACCAATCAGAAAAATCCGAGAGCAAAATGAATTATTAATTAGATAAAATATAATAAATGATTTTATTAATTTTTGGTGAAACCATGAAAAATGTTTGTAATTTTGTATAGTATTTTTCCTATATTTATTTCTTTATTAATTTTATTTATTGTAAGTTAATATTTAATGCATATATAAAGGTAAATTTACCGGTATTTTTATAATTTTATTTTTAATTTGTGTTTTCTATTTTATCACTTAATACATGTATTTTATGTATTTTTAATTTATTTAAATACATTGTTGGATATTTTTATTTCATTTTTCTGAATTTATATGTATACATAATTAATTATAAACATATATATTGTACTTTATCTATGCAGTAGAATATATTATCTATTTTATTTTCTTTGTTATAGTTTTATTTTATTTTAATTATTTACATATGTTTTGAATAATATTCATAATTTTATAAAGATAAAATAAAGTTAATAATAAAAAGAACGAACATATTGAATTTAATATACATGTATAGTGCACAATGAGGGACCAAAGCCTAACTTTTGCATCTTTACTCCAAATTAAATGAAACCACCTTCATTAAATAACTTATTAAATTTTATACACAATTAAAGGTAAGTTTGGTCAATTTTGATATAGTATGGAGAAGATACTTATCTTCAAAGTTTTTATTTTGTCTTTTTATTTTGTGTGTCACAGGCACACTGTGCATTATTTTTAGTGAAATCAATTTTGTATATTTCTTTGTATTTTTATCTATAATATTCATGTAGAGGGTTTTATTATCTAAGGTGTAAAAAACAATAAAATAAAATAGGTCCTAAAATGCAATTATTGATGAATTAAAAATTAGGGTGTTTATGTGTATTCTGTACAATTTCTCTACCCCATCTCCCCCTACTTTATTCCTTGTTGACCAAGTCATCATGAAGAATTAGGATCTTCTTGTATTCTTTGATTTTGGAATTAAATACAATAATTATCTAATATTATATATAGTATTTTCTACAATTTATAGAGTTTTTATTTTCACAAATTAATGATATATACACGCATTTAGCTAGGATTTCAAGGCCAAAATGAAACAATAAAGGTGATGAAATTAGGATTCATCACCCCCTGTACTCGCCTTTACTAGTACCGAAGAAACACTTATGCCTATAAGTGTAGAAAAGAAAATAAAGAAAAGAAAAAGAACTTGGATTGATTTAAACTTTTAAACTTGTCTTCATAAAATCAAAGTTTGGAGTTCGGACATTTGGAATTTTAGTTTGGTCGTTACCTTATAGTGAACCGGACGTGAAACACAATAGCATCTGAGAATCACAAAACTCTGTCCTAGTCTCCTTAAAATCCAGGTCAGAACAAGTCGATGTCATACACAGTCCCTTATGACTATGTGTCTATTTTGTACGGTGTTAGTGATATATAGCTCATCTCGGTTGAAGCGGTAAAATTCAGGCTTCTCCAACATGGTAATCCTAATTCCCCCATCTAGTAACTCTTTCCTTGAGAAGTGGGGTATTCCCATCTAATTTCAAGTGCAACCGACTCAAGAAGAGGAGATGGAGAAGAGAATGGATGGTAGTCAGTGTAGCTACCTATACTAGGATGCTTGACCAGTGTATCCAAGTCATCCAACTGTAGGCTCACATGAATCTTTGACTTTGAAGCTCAAACTTGCTTATTGCCTAAATATATACTCCGACGGAAATTGATTTTTCATTGGTTTTTGCCCGTCTATTTTTCCAGAGTTTTTGATGTTACCTTTTTTTGAATACTATATACAACAACATTTACATCAGAACTTCTTCTTCTTGAGCCAGTAGACTATCCGACTTTTGAAACATTATTGCAACCCACAACATCATGGCATTGGACCTCATGGATACTAAATCGGGTTGAGCCAAAATGGCCACAGAATCGTGATTTCATATGTTCCCATTTGCTTGTTTGTCATGCTAACAAATCTAGCCCTCTACTACTTCAACTGAGTTGAGCGAATTGCAAAATGCATGTGCACAAGTTAGGTCATCATCGATAAGAATCATGCTTGTGTTCCAAAATATGCTAGTTATGCAGTCAAGATGACACTGAACCAAATATTGTGGTCTAAAAGAATTAAGTCTACCAGATCTTAAACGTCTCAAATCCAGTTCCTTTTAGGTTCCTGTAATTAAATGGATTAAGGTCCAACCAAGATCCAATCTTTGGATTTTATTTGGACTTGTTCAATTGTCATTATCAATCCGAAATTCAAATGCTATGCAATGCAGATAACCGTATTTTTGTGAAAGCAGTTTTCTATTTTGAACTTTTTATGGAATTTTTGAAAAAAGTTTTACAAATTTTTATGCAATTTTGCAAATATTTTGCAAAAGCTTATGGGTTTTTGGTTTTGCTAATTTTTAGTGATTTTTGAAAAATAATAGAGTTAATAACAATATTATGTGCATATATTTACACAGGTGTGCGTCTTGTTATTTACATGAATTAAGTGAAAAAATTTACACTAAGTATTTACAAGGATTAGGTTAGTGGTTATTTACACCTTTTTATTTGTAGAGTTTGTAAATAATCTTTATTTTCTATTAGTATGTACACATTTCTCAAAATCATTTGCAACAATTTTGACAAACATTTTGAAAATTTTATTTTGAAAATAATTTGAAAAATATTTTTTGTAAATATCTATAAAATTTGAAAATCATTTTGCAAAGTTCAAATTGTTTATATGGATTTTTTAAAGTAATTTTGCAACCATTTTCCAAAACATTTGCAAATAGATTTTCAAAACATTTTATTCAAACAAATAAAAGGAATTTTTACAAAGGTTTGCAAATATTTTTCAAAATATTTTCCCAATGATTTTCAAAAGAATTTTCAAACCATTTTTCAAACATTTTGCAAAATATTTTTAACTAGTTTATTAAGTGTAATTACAAAGAATATGGATGTATGTTTTAGTTTTTATTAATTATCCATATTATTGAAAATAAGCAAGTATGAGTTATGGATAAAGTATAACAATGAGTATACGACACCCCTATACTTAGATTGAGCTATGTCCTCATAGATCAGAGAGAAAGGAAGACATAACTCGTACTATGTATAGGAAATCTATACTACAACAATTAAATAAAGAATAGGAAGTCGACCGTCCTCCCTCTACTTAGGATAATTAATCCTAAGTATAACAAACTAGGTACAAAGCTGGGAGGGTCAAGGGTGGGAATAGACAAATCATTGGCTCGGCTTGTCTCCCCTTATACTTAGGGTAAGATAACCCTAAGTATAGACAAAATATCAAGAGTTGAGGAGACATGCGAGGGATCAAAGAATGAACACTCGTATACGCATCCCCCTATACTTAGGATGAAGTGTATCCTAAGTGTAACAATGATGAATGGGATGAGTGAAGCTTTTGGTAGAATGAAAGAATGGAATTCGAAAGAATAAAATAAGAAAAAGATTTACTAATCATTTTTTTGATATCCTATCTGAATCTATTGATATTGCAACTTGAAGCTCTTCATCATAGACCACCTGTATAGAATCAACCTCGGAGAGGAATGTATCATGCTCAAGATATGGCTTCAGTAACTATCGGTTGATGACGAAAGATTTTGCATCTCACAATCCTTCCATTGTCACACACATGTTTCAATACAAATGACCTGATCCACTTACTCTTCAACTTCCCTGGGAATAATTTCAACTTTGCAATGAACAACTAAATCTTCTGACCCCGTTTGAAAGTCTTTCAGCGGATATGCTTGTCATGCCACTTCTTGATTTTCTCTCTGTACATCAGGATGTTGTCATATGCATAGTATTAGAATTCAAGTAGTATAATAAGATCAACTTTTTTATTCTGTTTGGCCTTCATGGAATCTAAATTATAGACATTAATTACAGATAAAAGATTTGTGTATTAGTTCAACAGGCAAATGGCATGGATTGCCATAGACCAAGCAGTAGTGAGACATTCCCAAAGGAGACTTGTACATGGTCCCATAGGCCCAAAGAACCCAGTCGAGCAGTTGAGACCAGCTCTTCCTATCGAGACATATGAGCTTCTGTAGAACTACTTGAAATCACTATTTAAACATACTGCTAGACCATTGGATTGTGGGTGGTACAGAGAAGCGATATGATGTTCAATTTATGAAATGGCTACCACCATATGATATCAAAATTTTCAGAATCCTGAACATTAAAATGATGTGTTCTTTCGGAAATTGATAGATGGTGCGACTCTCAGTGACTCAGGTTGGGATAGCCTCCACACAATGACTGACATAATTGATAGTGAGTAGAATATACTCAAAACCCTGGATGTTGGGAGATGGATGCATGAAGTCAATGCCCCACTCATCATGTACATCTAAAATCCTAATATACTCCAGGGGCATTGTATCTCTTATTCTAATAGTGTCACCCATTTTCTGACAATCAGTATATCGCTTCACGAAGTCTTCTGCATTCTTGAATAGAGTAGGCCACCAGAGGCTGCATTGGAGTACTTTTGTTGTAGTCCATTTTCCAGAGTGGTGTCCTCCTGATTCCCAAGCATGGCAATGTTTGAGGATGCTGTGAACTTCCCCCCGAGGAATGGACCTTCTTCAAATGCAACCTGCCCCCTCACGAAGGAGATATGGATCCTCCCACTGATAAAAATGAATATCTTACAAAAACTTGTCAACTTTTAGCTTTAGCCAATCTTGCGGAGTTCTCTTCGAAACAAGATAGTTCACAATATCGGTGAACCATGGGAGCGAGGTGATTGACAAAATTGATTAATCTGGAAAGGTTTCTGTAATCGGTAATAGGCTCTGCTCAGGAGTGTCTAGCTCTAGTAATCTTGATAGATGATCTTCCACCACATTTTTAATCCCATGTTTGTCTATTATTTTGAGATCGAACTGTTGGAGTAGAAGGATACATCTTATGAGTCTTGGTTTGGAGTCCTTCTTACTATGCATGTATTCAATGGAAGAATGATCTTTACAGACAATCAATTTGGATCCAAACAAATGCGATCTGAATTTTTCCAGTGCAAAGGCGACTACTAGCATCTCTTTTTCAGTGAGTGTATAATTCTTTTGTGTTTCGTCAAGATATCTACTAGAATAGTGAATTGCAAATGGTAAACCATCTCATCTATGTCCCAGAACTGCTCCAATGGTATAGTCTAAAGAATATGTCATGATCTCAAATGGTAGAGACCAATCTGGCGATTGGAGGGTAGGGGCCTGAATGATAAGATCTTTCAACTGATTAAGGCTCGGAGGACTCCGGCATCTACAATGAATACTTCCTCCTTGCTTAGAAGCTTAGTCAACGATTGGGCGATTTTGCTGAAATCTTTAATGAATCTTCGATAAAATCCCACATGCCTCGGAGTGACCGAACTTGTTTCAGATTTATGGGTGGCTCCATCTTCGAAATGACTTCCACCTTTTCATGGTCTACCTCCATGCCACATTTGAAGATGACATGGCCTGGTACAGTCCCGTCGATGACCGTGAAGTGGCTCTATTCCCACGAGAGCACCAGATCCACTTCGTAACATCTCTTCAAGACTTGGTCTAAATATGAAAGGCACTGATCAAAACTATCTACATAGACCCAGAAATCATCCATGAAGACCTTGAGAAAACTAGCAGCCATATATGCAAATACCGCTAACATGCAGCTATGGAAGGTCGCAGGAGCGTTGCACAATTCGAATGACATTCTGCAAAAGTCATATGTCCCAAATGGATAGGCGAAGGTAGTCTTTTCTTGATCTTCTAGGGTGATTGCCACTTGATTATAACAAGAATATCCATCCAAGAAGCAAAAATACTCCTTCATGACCACACTTTCGACTATCTGATCGATGAAGGGGAGCGAAAAATGGTCCTTCTTGGTTGCTAGATCAGGCGTTTGTAATCTACACAGACTATCCAAGATATTGGAACTCTAGTTGCGATCTCTTCTCCTTTGTCATTATTCACGATGGTGATCCCTAATTTCTTGGTTTCAACATGGAAGGGTCTCACCCATTTGAATTCGATATGGGATAGATGAATCCCACATCACACCATTTGGTAGTTTTATTCAAGACAACCTCCTAGAGATTAGGATTCAATCTGCGTTGAAACTCTCAGGACAGCTAAATATCTTCTTCAAGGTAGATTTAATGGGAACACAATGAAGGATTGATCCCATGGAGATCTGAAAATTTCTAGCCTATGGCCTTGCGGTTTCTTTCTAGAACCTCGAGCAGACGAGATTCCTGTTCCTGGGTTAATAATTAGGAATTGATTATCACCGGGAACATGTTCCGAGCACCCGTAAGGAAGGCATACTTCATATTCGTTGGAAGTGGTTTAAGCTCTGGTGGGGATTGAGTCATTTCAGTGGCTACATCTGCAACTGTGTATGGTGGTGGTGTTAGATCTTTCAACTATACATTATCCACTATTGGCATTTCAAGCTCTAAACTCAATGCAGCACAAAAATTCTCAATGATATCATCTTGTTCAAAGAAATCTTTGATAATCTCCTATTCCTCTGCTAAGGACAAGTAGACAACAATCACTTCTTCGGGTAACTCAGCGAAAATCTCTTCTTCTATTATAGAGGGGATTTCGATTGTACTATCCATTGCTTCCTCATTGGAGAGGAATTCATGGGTCTCAATGTCATCCATAAATAGGTTTGTATCTCTGATTTTTGGTGGAAAGTCATAGTCTTCTTTTCTTTGTTCTTTCAACTAACTCGCATATGATGTAGACTCTGATGGTTTGGGCACTTGGATCATCTAAACTGGCACCTTATCGCTGCTCGAACAAAAGATGAGCTACCCGATGCCATAGTGCACCACTTCTTCAGTTGTTCGAAGGAACAACCATCCAAGTATAATTAGGGTGTGGAGAAGAGGAGTTGAGGTGTCCGTCTTCAATACAATGAAGTCCACAAAGAATTACATCCATTGAATAGTGATGATGACATCCTATAAAATTCCTACTTGTCGTTTGATTGAAGTGTCTGCAAACTACAGAATCATTATGGTGGGTTTCAGCGGTCCCAACATAATTCTTTCTGTAGTGAAGTAAGAATCGGATTTATTGACGATCCGCTATCAAGGAGTATTCGATCAAACTCTTGGTCGAACATCTGGCATCTGATAAGAGGAGCTCCCGTGTATTTCTTCTTACTTGGGAGATTGCTGATTGCATTTACTATCACCATAGATAGAATGTGCTTCACATTTCTTTGTCTGGCTTGATAAAGTTGTCGCTTTGAAGTACATGCCTCCTTCAATCCTCTCATAATGTTAGGAATTCACTTAATGGCCCTTAGAAGAAGTATCTGTAGAACAATATTTTGAATAATTTCCATAACACCTTGATCAAAGAAGGTTGTTTTCATTTTTTTTGGATTTTTGTATAGCTTCATGAAATAGAATATTTACCAAACCCAAAGCAGAAATAGTGTTCTTATTTACGATAAAATCAATGCCCTCATTTGACTATACAAATGTATGACATAATGGAGTGCATTCATCCTTGAGAGGAGGGCATCAAAAAATGGTAGGAGGGGCTCCATCGATTGAAACTAGATCAGCTGCAGGTGCAATTGTTTCACTGTTGGTGCGCTGGAGCTTCGGGTGCTACTTTATTTTCGATATTTTTGATTTTTTTTTCATTTTTTGACATTTTGCTTCTAGTGCTTCTCCTTTGTCTTCTTCTTCCTCACCTAGCTCGGCTGCTAGATCAGTTTATACAGAAGTAGATGATGATGATTCACCAATAAAATAAAGCTTTTATTGGTGAATCATCATCATCTACTTCTGTAGGATTGGAGGCTGCAAAATCCTAAAGCTGAACATCCGAACATCTCTCAGTAACAACATTAGATAAAAACATACCATGAACATTTGACTCTGTAGGATTGGAGGGAACATTAAAAACTACATGCTCTCTCTTCCTGAAATTGTTGGGGTTTGCCTCCTTTTGTGCCAAAATGGGGGTCTTGGCGGTGGTGAGGTCATCTAGCTTTTGGCTTATTTCTACAAGGCTCTTCGCCAAATGAGCTAAGCAGTCCAAAGTGGGGTTCACGGGAGAAATCTCAAATGGTTCAACGTACTGACCACAATGAGACTGGGAATGAAGTGAAGGTTACTAGTAGGAATACTGGTTGTGGTACTGGGGAGAAGAGTGATATTTCTGGTGTAGAGGAGGGTGTTGGAGATAAGGAGCAACTGAGTACTGCTGCTAGGGCTGGTGCTGACGATACTGCGGCTATTGGTACTAACTCTGTTTCCAGTTCTGCTAGTATGATAGAGACTGTTGTTGGTGGGACTGGTTACTCTGGATAACTCCCTCTTTGCTATTGAGGGAATGGATAGGAAGTAACAAACTGGCCCTGTTGATGTCCGTTTGGACGGGCCAACTATGCATCATTAGACCACACACAATTCACCTCCTCTATGAGACGTGGAGGTGGAGAACTTGGATCTGGGAGAATCTAGAGCTTCATCTAGTAAACAACCAACTGATGGGGCAATGTAGGTTCGGGGGCCTGTACGTGGTACACATGCTAGACCGCCAGCTGCACTGGACTCTTCTGAGTAGGCTGAGGTGATGTTGGCTCCTTCATCTCAACAGGATTCATCGCTGATGTAGAAACCAACTGACAAGAGCTCTTGGTGCTCACCAGCCGCTCTAGTTACTTGGTGATTTGATCTAGTTTGTCCAAATTCTGAGTCCTCTGTTCGCTCACAACAATTTTTTCAAGGTCTTGTTATCATTTCTCGACAATATCCACCTTGGACAGGTGGCTCCCTATGATGCTCTAGTTGGAGATCTCATCCATGTCTGAACCATGTGATGCCACCATATGAACGACATTCTAATGGATTTGTGGCTGGCACTAGTGTACACGACACAATGACAAGGCAGCCTCTCCTTTGGTCATTTCTTTAAAAAGTTGCTACATGATGTCCTTGTCTTTATTAAAGTGTGACCCGTCACAAGCGACATCTATAGGATGTTGTCTCTCGAGAGTGAGTACCCCAAAGAAGTGTGGGATTGTGCTGGTCCAAGGAATATCGTGATGGGGACACTTCTCCGACAAATCTGTGAAGCACTCCCATGCTTCATGGATGGATTCATGCATGGCTTTGGAGAAATGGGCAATTCTGGCTCACATCTAGTTGAGCCGACTGAGAGGGTAGAATTTGTGCAAGAAGGCATACTTTAGCTACTCCCAGGTCGTGACTACCTTTCCCAAATGATTGATCCAATGTAGCACCCCATCCTGAAGGCTAAAGGGAAATGTCACCATCTTGACTACACTTAAGGTATGTTACGATTGTGAGTTGTTCCACAGATGTGAGCAAATAGTTGCAGATTGATTTTGTATTCTTTATTCGCGTTCCCATGGAAGGTGGGCAAAAGAGCTAAGTATTTAGGCTTTAGCTCAAAATATGCATGGACCACTGTGAACTGGATCGAGTCGATCATCTGTCCTGCTCCAGGGTTGTAAGTCTCATTGAGAGTAGGATTCGGCCTCTCTTCTCTTCGCTCATCTGTCAGACCTCCATGACCTCCATCTTCTCTTTCTCACTCTTCTCCTCCCCCTTCTAGATGGTCTCTCCTTCTCCTCAGATCGTTTAGCATATCCTGGAAGATGACTTGGGCCAATGCCTGGTCGGTGAGCTGCTGCTGGATTTATTGTATAGAAGCAAGTAGCTGAGCATTCGCTGCATTTTGATCCGCCTGCTGGCTCGGTTGTGGCTGTGGGTGTTACGGTCCCTTCCCTTTACTAGTAGGAGCCATCTGTGAATATGAATCTGAATCTGAAAGAATTTTTAACTCCAGATCAGGTTCTTAATTGATGAGCCGAATATCCTAATGATCCAGATCAGGTAAAATTATCACTCAGGTCGTTGCGACCCGGATCGGCAAGAATCTCAGCTCAATCAAGAAAATAAAGTGCGACCACCAAAATCAAATAAAAATCAAAGAAATACGATAGCGGTCCTGGCTATTGGATTAGCCTGGTATAGCGAACAGGGTCGGACTCAGGGAGCACGTGATGACCTCGCGGCCTACAAAGTAGTCTAAAAAGAAATAAAGTAAAATAAAGATGTTTTTGGTGGATTTTTAGTCTTTTTAATTTTTTTTGGATTTTTTAATTAATAAAGAAAATAGAAAAGCAATAAAACAAGCCAATACAACCAATTATTAACTCACTCAAAAATCACCCAAAAACTCAAATAAAAATATTTTTATGTTTTTTATATTTTTTACCGTTTTTGATGAATTTTTGGTAATTTTCTGATTTTTATTGAATTTTATAAAAATCAAATAAGGCAAGAAAACAAGGGTACTATCCAGTCAGGTGTCAAGGGCCAATTTAAAATGCAAAATGGCCCTATTAGACCTGAAGGTAATTTTCCTATATAGAAGAGAAAACAAGGAAAATTTAGGCACCAGAATTGTTATTTTTGGGTTTTTCAATAATTATTAGAATTTTTATTGGGTTTTTAGTGTTTTTTAATTTTTATAAGTTTTATATATCCAAAAATGACCAAAATTGGTAAGACAATCAAACAAGGTAAAACAACTATTGTATATTTTTTTTGTAATTTTTAGAGTATTTTAATATTTTTTTTGTAAATTTTAAAGTTAGACAGTAACAAAAAAGTGTGTTTTTGAATTTTTAAAAATATCAAATGAAATAAAAAATGTCTCCAAAAATTATAGAAAATTTTACAGTATGGCAGGAGCCATATTTCAAATTTTCATTAAATTTGGAGTTAATTTGCTATTTTATTAAAAATGAAAACCAAGGTACAGTGCACAGGGACCTGTACGCAAATAGTGAAAAGTTCAGGGGGTTCGGTGCAATTTCTCCAAGGTTGCACGAACGAGGCGCGTGACCTGGGCACTCAGGGACCTATTTGCAATGAAACTAAGGTTCCTGGACTATTTAGTATCAAGTACTAAAAGTCCAGGGGCCCTAGTGTAAAATACCCACTAAATCACGCACATGTACATTAAAACCATTCACAGGGGCATTTCTACAAATAACAAAACTATAAATTCATTCAATAACACCCTGAAACATAAAGGTCATACATTCAATTAACCCAAGAAAGCACGTGTCGGCGCACGTTATCCACTACACATAGGGGCATAAAAGCAAATAAACTAAGTACGAGGTCCTACATGCAAATGTACCAAAATAAAAACAATTAAAAGCTATATTTACAGGACTAACTACGAAATAAAACAAACAGGGGGGGCCTAAGAGCAATTACCCCTTTATTAAATCGAGGACGGATGGCTGCCATGTGTAGATCTGACGGTGGAAAAGGGTGGCGGCTCAACAAAGGATCCCTTGATCCTGATCAAACGACGGGGACGCTTCCACGTGGACGATCGGGCGGCTGGAGTGCACCGTGGGAAGCCCTCGCTGAATCGACGGTCGCGATCAACCCTCCAAGGATCTGACGGTCACTGCTACTCCACGAACGAATGGCTCGATGAAGACCTGGAGCTGGGGCTGGATCGGACAGCTACGGAGGGTCCTCGAAGAACTGGACTCCGGCGAGGTTCGCCGGGCTCGTGCTGGCGCTGGGGACCTCCTTGCGGGCTGCTGAAGATCGGAAGAGAAGCTCCTTGGCCTCCCGCGTCGAATGGTGCCCTCCGATGGCTCGACAGAGCTCCTGGGAACTCAGGCGAGGCCGGCGGAGGTCGAGCTGCTGCACCTGGATGTCGAAGCCCTCAGATGGGCTCCTTGGGACCTGCAAAGATGTGCAACGGACTCGCGGGTCGAGGGCAAAGTGCCTCGACCCTGTAAGCGAGGTTGAAGGTGGTCGGTGCGGCGGGGCGTGCGAGCTCCGGCGGAGCGACGGCGAAGGAACTTGAGTCCCAGCTCCTGTGCGAGCTGGGTTGAATTAAGGGGTGGAGAAGGTGCGCAGGGAGAAGGCGATCGTGATGGGGTGCTCCGATGATCGAATAGGTGGCTAGGGTGGACGGAATCGAAGCGGAACGATGATGGGTTGATTTGGGGCAAAATGGAAATTCGGGAAAAAGAAGAAGGAGAAGGGCTACCTGATGGATGCAATCGACTGTGGAGGAGCAGGGGGTGCTCCAGGTCCTTGCCTCGAGGACCGTCGATGTCTGAGGCTCTGGCGTCACCTCCAGGCGGCGCACGGCGGCGCGAGCTTGCCGGATCGATGGTCTCCTTGCTCCCTCCTCGCTGCAACACCACCTGGGGCGAGCTGTCACTCTCGCTGAGACGATGGTCACTGGGTGGAGAATGGACGAGCCAAAGATGAAGAACAGGGAGGCGGAGCTCAGACTTTATATGATGGGCGGTCCGGGAAGAAAGGGTCGGGTCCGACTCGGTGGAGCACGGACCCCTAGGCAAGGAGTCGGGCGAGGTTCTTGGATTATTGGGGAGTAATTAGGACCCGAGATTTGGCGAAATGGTGATCGGGTCAAGCAGGGATAATTGGGAGAAGATGGGTCCGTGAAGAGGATCCGTGGGTCTGTGGTCCAAAGGGGGGAGTTGACCGGGGGGTCAACGTCCCCCGTGGACCAATCATAACCCGCCAACTCAAAAATATTTACAAATTCAAAATAAAATAATAAAAGGCTGAATTAGCAAAAACTTAAAACATAAAAAATGTTTATTTTATTTTTTTTCTATTTTTTGGTGATTTTTAATTAATTTTTCAAAATAAAAATAAGGTATGTACACTATAGTACTATACATAGGTATTTACACAATGTTGATTTTTGATTTTTAATTAGTTATTTTTTACATTTTTATCCCCATTTTATATTTTATTTATTTATAGCATAAAATTAGGAATAAAAAGGTATTTTTATCTTATTTTTATTATTTATTTACAAGGGTTAATTAAATAGATATATACATATATATATACATGGTATATGCACCAAGTTCTTTTTGGTTTTTAATTTTGTTCTTTTTATTTGATTTTTGTTTTTATGACTTTTATTTTATTTATTTACACCATAAAGTAAGGAGTATATACAATTTTTATGAAAATTAATTTATTTATTTACAAGGCTAGAATAAATATAGGTGTGGGTGTATGTACATGGTGAATATGCACAAGTAGATATTTTCTATTCTTTTTTAATTTTTCTATTTTTATTTTGATTTTGTACTTATAAATATTTACAAATATGTATAAGCTACTTTTATTCTATTTTTAGAGGAAAATACTTTTATTCTATTTACAGGTATATTTACAGACATGAGCTCCCTATCTCTCTCTACTTTGTCTTTTATGCGGTCAGGCCCATGCTGAGCCCTCCCTTGGGATTAGGTTGCTCAATGTTTATTCTAAATATTTTCCTCTTTTTCTTTTTAATCTTTATTCTTTTATTTTTGCACAAAAACATGCTAATTATTAGTTTTTACACTATGCATGCTTTTTGTAATTATATGTATTTACACATATCTACATGTATTTGCAAAGGTTTTTGTAGCTAAAATATAAGAATAAAGAGTGATGAATGAGTATTCATCACCCCCCTATACTTAACTTTGCTAGTCCCTTAGCAAACACTTATTTGAAAAAGAAGTGCAAAAGAAAAAAGAAAAAGAAAAAGAGGAGAATGCACATGGATCAAGGTTGAATATTAAACTTGCCTTCATTAAATTGAAATATGGAGCTCGATCAGATCATTGGATTATTAATGTGTCGGAACCTTATTTGGACTTAAGCTTAAAAGTCAACAGCCTCTAAGTTACACTAATCTATAATCAAGACTCCTCAACAATCCAGGTCAGAACAAGTCATCAAACACAAACCCTGAAGACCATGAATCTTTCCTTGTACTATGAATGTGAGGTATAAGCTCTCCACCTTAGAAATGGCAACTTGACAACCCTCCCCAACAAGGTAACTCTATGACCCCAATCTGGCCACTCTTTCCTCGAGGAGCGGGGTATTCCCTTCTAAGTTCAAGTTCAACCGGCTCAAGAAGAGGGGGAAGAAGAGAATGGACCATGGCCAGTGTAGCCATGTATCCTTGGGAGCTCAACCAGTGTAGCCAAGTCTCCCTGCTGCAAGCTACATAAGGTGGGACATGAATCTCAAGCTTTGCTTATTGCACTATATACATACTCCGGTGGGATTATCATTTTCTCTCAGACCCACCACTTTTTTGGAGTTATTTTCTTTTTTCATTTTTTTCAAGTGCATTTGTACAACATATACATGTGCAGCATATATACAAGGAGTTTTTCCTCTTGAGCCAGTAGACTATCCCTCTTTTGAAGCATTATTGCAACCCACAACTCTTGTCGTTAGACCTCATGGCAACCAGACCAAGTTGAGACGCACTTCCTTCACTAAAAGAAGAAGAGAGGTTCCGCCTAGAAGTACTACCCTCATATGCTACCCCAAGTCAAGGAAGACTGCCTCCTCACCACCTCATCCGTAGAGAGCTCGGTGCTAAGTGCTGGTGTCCAAGTAAAGCCATTGTCCCTATGAGTCATGTGTTGTTGTTAAGTGCTCTACTTAGGCTCATTGAGATGACATGTGATCATAGCCTAGTGGACTTAAAGAATTAAGTCACCATGGACCTGAAAAGCCTTAATCCTAAGACATACAAGGTTCCTCTTAGAATTAGGTAGATTAAGATCTTAATCAAGCTCCATTTCCCAATTTAATTCCAGGCTAGTTTAAATGTCAACTATCATCCAGAAAAACTATATACATATATACAAAGATGCTATTTACACAATTTTTACACACATGCAAAATTTTTGAAAAATGTTTTGAAATCATGAATGGATGAATGCATGAAATGCAAGTTTTGCAAAAGTATTTACACACATTTACACAAGATTTTTGCAAACTTTTGATTTTCAAAACATTTTGGAAAAATTTTGTACTATATACATAATTTTGATAAGAAAATATTTGCACAAACTTTACACAAAAAGATTTTTGAAAACATTTTTACAAAAATACTTTGTACACTAGCTATGTGTGTGCAATAAAAGAATGTTTATTTACAAGGATTTTTTTTATTTTTGTGGTTTTTAGGGTTTTTAGCCATTTTATTTATTAACACACTCAGACAAAGTACGAGTTATGGCTAAAGTATATATGAAATATATACATACCCCCTATACTTAGCTCGAACGATGTCCTCAGAGTCAAGAGCGATGAAGAAGACATAACTCGTGCTTAGTATAGGGAAGTGAAAAGGAAGGCTATATATAAAGACGAATGAATGAATAGAAGATCAAGAGATTCTCGGCTTCTCCCCCTATACTTAGGATCAAATAATCCTAAGTATAGCAGGCTGTACACAAAGGAAAAACCGAGTGGCGAATGTACATGGTCTACCCCCCCTATACTTAGGGTAAAATATCCCCAAGTATGGGCAGCAAAACAGGGGTAGAAAGAATCAAAAGAAATACCCAAAGGTCCTACATCCCCCCTATACTTAGTGTAAAGTACACCCTAAGTATAGCATAATCAAAGATGACAAACGGGATGTGGGACTAAAGAATGTGATGATATGGACATCTGGATCTATATAGGTCAGAGGAACAGTGATAATCTGGCGTGAGATGTAATAGATGTGAGTCAAGAGACCACATCTCACGCAAATGAATCGGGGCAACATCAACGACCCGCGGCTCATGATCTAGAAATGGCTTGAGCCGCTGGCCGTTCACTCGAAAGGTACTCTCAGAAGACAACTCAGTTATGTCAATGCTACCGTTGTCGTGTACCTTTCTCACCAAGTAGGGTCCCTTCCATTTGCTCTGTAGGGAAATAGACGAAGCCTAGCATTAAACAACCATACTCTCTGTCAGGGCTCAAAATGCTTGTGGCTGATATGAGAATCATGCCACTCCTTCACTCTCTCCTTATATTGTAGGCTGTTTGAGAAGGCAGTATCTCTAAGCTCCTCCAAGGCTGCTAACTCTGCCCTCCTCTGGTCTCCTACACTATCTGGATCAACAAGTATCTCAGTGACTGCCCAAAGTGAATGCTTGTGGCTGATATGAGAATCATGCCACTGCTTCACTCTCTCCTTATACTGTAGGCTGTTTGGGAAGGCGGTATCTCTAAGCTCCTCCAAGGCGGCTAACTCTGCCCTCCTCTGGTCTCTAACACTATCTGGATCTACAAGTATCTCAGTGACTGCCCAAAGTGACATGTGTCTCAGCTCAACAGGTAAATGGCACAGCTTGCCATATACGAGGTGAAAGGGAGATGTGCCCAATGGTGTATTGAAAGACGTCCTATATGCCCACAAGACCGAGTCCAAAAGCTGTGACCAATCCTTTCGGTCAGGGCGGACGACTTTTTGCAATATAGTCTTGATCTCCCTGTTCGACACCTCGGCTAGACCATTCGTCTGTGGATGGTATGGAGTGGCAACTCGATGGTCTATGCCGAACTCGCTAGCAAGGGCCTTCACCTGGTTGTTGATGAAATGAGACCCCCCATCTGAAATCAATACTCGAGGTACCCCGAACCGCGTGATGATGTGCTTCCTCAAAAATATGCAAACTGTCCTCGCATCAGCGGCTCGGGCGGGGGTGGCCTCAACCCAACGACTCACATAATCAACGACCAACAAAATGTACTCAAATCCCTGACTCTTAGGGAATGGACCCATGAAATCGATGCCCCATGCATCAAAAACCTCACAGAAGTGAATGGGCTGCATCGACATCATATCACGCTGTCCACAAGTGCCCATCCTCTGACAGTCAGTACACCTCTTCACGAACTCATCAGAGTCCTTGAAGAGGGTAGACCACCACAAGCCAGATTGGAGCACTTTCTGTGCCGTTCTCCTCCCAGAATGATGTCCTCCCTCCTCAAGCTTGTGGCAGTAAGTGAGGACGCTATGGTGCTCCTCTTGAGGAATGCACCTACGCCAGACGCTATCCCCTCCTTCGTGGTAAAGGATAGGATCCTCCCAGTGGTAGGACTTGGCCTTCGCGAGGAAGGTCTCAAGCCTCTGCCTGGGCCAACCTTGTGGGACTTTCTTAGCAACAAGAAAGTTCACAATGTCAGCATACCACGGGAGTGAGGCGATAACAAGGATCACCTCATCTGGGAAGGTCTCACAAATAGGATCAACATGCTCAGACCTCTCAGGCTGATCTAAACGGGAGAGATGATCCGCCACCACATTCTTGACTACAGGCTTATCCTTGATCTCAATGTCGAACTCCTGGAGTAGAAGGATCCATCTAGTCAGTCTGTCCTTGGCATCCTTCTTTGCCATGAGGTATCGGATGGCGGTGTGATCAGTATACAAGGTCACTCTAGATCCAATGATGTAAGATCTGAACTTATCTAGGGCGAATACTACGGCTAGCATCTCCTTCTCTGTGACTGTATAATTCCGCTGGGCGAAATCCAATGTGCGGCTAGCGTAGTGGATAGCAAAGGGGACTCCATCCCTCCTCTGTCCCAACACGGCCCCCACGGCAAAATCGGAGGCATCCGTCATGATCTCGAATGGGAGAGACCAATCAGGCGGCTGAAGAACAGGAGCCTCAATAACACGCTGCTTGAGAGTCTCGAAGGATGAAAGATACTTGTCATCGACAAGGAACTCGGTGTCTTTCTTCAGCAGGTCAGTCAACGGTCGGACAATTCTACTGAAATCATGAATGAACCGTCGGTAGAAACCGACGTGCCCCAGGAATGACCGTAACTGCCTCAAATTGGACGGCGGTGCGAGTTTTCTAATGACATCTACCTTGGCTGAATCAACCTCCATGCCCTGTAGGAGATGATATGGCCAAGCACCATCCCTTGAGTCACCATAAAGTGACTCTTCTCCCAAGATAGCACCAAGTGAACCTCTATACATTGCTGGAGTACTCGGTCTAGGCAGTCAAGACAGGAGTCGAATCTGTCGTCGTAAACCGAGAAATCATCCATGAAGACCTCCAAGCACTCCCCTACTATGTCCGAAAAGACCGACAACATGCATCTCTGAAAGGTCGCAAGGGCGTTGCATAGCCCAAATGGCATGCGTCAGAAGGCGTATGTGCCGAAGGGACAGGTAAAGGTGGTCTTCTCCTGATCCTCAGGAGCGATGGCCACCTGGTTGTAGCCCGAGTACCCATCCAGAAAACAATAATGGCTCTTCCCTGCCAGTCTCTCAATGATCTGATCAATAAAGGGCAGGGGGAAATGATCCTTCTTGGTGGCCTGGTTGAGTCTCCTGTAGTCAACACAGACCCACCAAGAAGTGGGTACTCGTGTAGCAATCTCCTCTCCAGACTCACTGATCACAGTAGTGATGCCCGTCTTCTTGGGCACCACATGCAAGGGGCTGACCCACTTGGAGTCGGAGATGGGGTAGATAAAATTGGCGCTCCACCATTTCGAAATTTCCTTCATGACAACCTCTCTCAGATTCGGGTTCAGCCGCCGCTGGAACTCACGCGACGGCTTCGCCTCATCCTCGAGATAGATATGGTGGGAGCACAAGGCCGGACTTATCCACTGGAGATCTGCTACGCTCCATCCGATTGCTTTGTGGTTCTTTTCAAGAACCCCCATCAAACAGGATTCTTGCTCTCCAGTCAGATCGGCGGAGATGATGACTGGGTACATCTCAGGCTCACCCGCAAGTAATCGATACTTCAGCGAAGTAGGGAGTGGCTTCAGCTCTGGACAGCTAGGTGCTGGTGGATCTGGCCTCTGAAAAGTCTGTGTGAACGCTGCCAAATCTGCATGGGAGAACTGAAACTCTCTCTCAATCTCAGAAACTGGAGAAGGCTGCTCTGATGGACTGTCTATGCTCTGTTCGGCATCTACCTCCTCCTCAGCTGTAGGCTCAGTGGAAATCAGGTCTGGCATGTCATCCTCACAATCTGCCCAATCAGACTCTGACTCCGAGGGATCTGTATCATCTAAGGTGGCATCAGCACCACCAACATCACAAAAATCTGTGTCGCGGTCGAGAACCGGCTCTGCTGCCTCTGAAGTATCCTGGACCAGGAATGTGCTCTCCAGGCTCTCCTCTGCTCTCGTCTCTGCATCAGCGGAATCTGAAAATGAGAGGATGACATGTGCTGCTGGGTCTGCCCAAACTGCCTCATCGTCTGTGATCACAAAGTCACAGTCCTGGTGGATGTCTAGCCCGGCATCTGTCATCTGCTCTGTGTCTGAAGTGGTCTCTGAGCATGATCTCTCTCTGACTCTGCTGTCCTCGACCGTCTCTATTTGTACACTTTCGCCCTCGACGTGAAAGTATACCTTCCTGCTGTCATGGTCAGTCACCGCCTTTGCTGTGGGCAAGAACAGACGACCAAGAATGATGGGGGTATCAGTCACGGACTCAGGGATCTCCATGTCCAAGACTACGAAGTCCACGGGGAATTGCAGGCCCTGAATCGTGATGACAACATCTCGCAACAACCCCTTCGGCCTCTTGACAGATCGATCAGCAAACTGAAGGACTGTCCTGCTTTATCTAAGAGTACCCAACTCGAAGCGGTCGAGAAGGGATGCCGGAAGGAGGTTGATCGACGATCCGCTATCTAATAGAGTACGATCGAACCTCTGCTCTCTAATGTGACATCTGACATATGGGGCTCCTAAATCTGGCCTCTTGGCCGGCAGACGGTTCTGGATCGCGAAACACGTGGCTTTCGTCAGCACATGGATCTCTGAATGGTGGTTTCTCCTCTTCCTCCGGACTGTGGTCCTGTCTCTCAATGAACGCTGAAGAAGGGGGATGTGCTGCAAAGCCTCCTGAAGAGTCAGCTGTATGTGAAACCGATCTATCATCTGCTGGCTGAACTCTTCCTGATCTCTCTTTTTTGGATTTTCTATTTTCTTCCCCTTCCCCATTTGAAGGGCTCTAGGGAAGGGGATCACGGGGTCCTTCTCAGATGAAGGACTAGGAAAAGGTCTAGACGGCTCGACGGTCGGATCCACCCATACATCATGCACCACATTGGGACCAGAAAAAACCAAACCTTTTCCTTTATTCACAACAGAGTTCCGAGATACATCAGAAGTAGGAAAAACTACAGGTCTCTCAGAATGAACACGGGTGGCCTCAGCACCACCATCGGCTGGATCAACTGGAAGACTCGCGGCCTCAGTACCGCGCTCTGGCTCGGCATAGTGGGTGGCCTCAGTACCACCTCCTCGAACTGGTGAAATGGCGGCTTCAGCACTGCCGGTGGAATCAGCATCCTTGGTGGCATCAGTACCACCGTCATCATCTCTAGCGGCCTCAGTACCGCTCTCCTTCTCCTCGTCGGGCGCTCTGGATGGATCCTCATGATGTAGCTCAGACGAGGCACTGCCTGCTGGCATCCTATCGCTCCTAAGTGTGACAAAATCAGTATACTTAGTACAAGCTACATGCTTAGATTTCCGCTTCAGGCTGTTGGGGTTCGGCTCAATCTGGGCAGGGATGGCGGCCTTCCCTCTCACAATGTCCTACATCTCCTGGCAAAACTCGTCCATCTCTCGTCGAAAGGTAGCCTGCTGATTCGTGAGAAGGCGGGCTATATCATCTAAGGCGGGGCTCTCATGGGAGCCTGACGGGTAGCCTCTCTGGTAGTGAGGCTGCTGGAACTGGTGCTGCTGCTGCTGAGAGGGGTATGGGTGATGCTGCTGCTGCTGCTGGTGAGGCTGATCTCGCCTCCAAGACTGTCCCTGCTGGTAGGGACGAGGACCATACGACGACTGCTGCTGCTGCTGTGGCTGTGGGTACACTGGGGGCTACTGCTGCGACTGGTGATCCCTCTGATGGCCGTACTGGCCTCCCTGTCCTAATGGCTGCTGTTAGGGCTGGGTACCTCCGGTCCCCCTACGGAATCCGGGATTGTCTCATCGGATACCGGGCTGAGGGTGGTCATACCAAATCCCATTGACATCCATCAACGGCTCTGCATCGTACTGGGGTGGCGGGAGTACTCCAAGAGGCTGATCCGGCTGGTATACCACCATCTGCAAGTCTGGAGATGGTGGTGACTGGTAGGTGGGCTGCGACTGCTGGTACGGCTCCGCATGTACAAGGTGAACCTGTCTAGGCTGCTGGTGTGAGCTGGAGCGCTGGGACGAGCTGCTGCTGCTGCCGGAATGGCCTCGTGACTGAAGACGGGGCTGGGAAGCCGTCTGTGCCTCCTGGAGACACATGAGCTGGGTCTTCATGTCGCTCAAAGTCTGTGCTATCTGCTCCATCTGAGTGATGCCCTGGCACTGCTTCTTCTCTATCAACTCCATCCGGTCCAGCTTCTCGCTGATAATCCCCATGTCCGCAGCTGATGACTCTGCCTGTGCTGCTGCTACTGCGGACGAACTGGAAGGACTGACGTCGACCCGTGCTATCCTCTGGTAGTGCACGGTCTGTGGCTGTTGGGGTCTGCCCTGAGTGTACAACCGGGTCTGGGACATCACCATGTAGTTCTCGGCCATCTCCTCATAGATGGCCCAGACCTGGTCGTGATCCTTGGCGAAGTAAGACCCGCCACAAGAAGCATTCACCAAGCCCTGAAGATCTGGTGTCAGCCCGCTGAAAAAGCTCTGCACGAGGTTCGGCTTGGAAATGTCGTGGTACGGGCATCTATCGGTCAGCTCTCTGAACCTCTCCCATGCCTCATGGAACTGCTCGTTGGGGAGCATGGAGAAGTTGCTGATCAGGGCTCTCGCGGCATTGGTCCGCCCGAGTGGATAGTACTTATGCAAGTACTCGGTACGGAGCTGCTCCCAAGTGTAGACAAACTTCCCCAGATGTTTCAGCCAGGTGGCTGCTCTGTCTGCCAAAGAGAAGGGGAAGGCAATCATCCTGATGGTATCCTTGTCCACCTGACGATCGTGGACAGTACTGTAGATCATAAGGAACTCCTGGAGGTGGAGATGGGGCTCCTCGGTGGCGAGCCCGTGGAAGCGGGGGAGGAGATGCAAGGTGTTTGGGGGGAACTTGAAGTCCCCCACGATGGCTGGTAGCACAACCCAGTGATGCATCAGTGTCGATCCGGGGTTGTGCAACTCCCGCATCGGTCTCGGTGCGTCTCCTGCTCCTGCCGCGGCGGCTACCGCTGCGGCGGCGGCTGCTGCGGCTGCATCATCTGGGACTCTCGGCCCGTCTCTACGCTGCTCTTGCTCTGCTCTCATCTGCTCCATCTCTCTCCTTATATCTAACATGAACGCTCCCTGATCCCTCAACTGCTGCTATACTGTCTCGAGGGAGGCGATCAGGGTGGAGTTGATCGCACCCTGGTCCAAAACAAAGTGCTCGGGCTTTGGACCTCTAGAGCGATCGTCAGAACTGCCGGCCATGGTCTCTGCAAAATCAAATGATCCAAACTCAGGTGCCGATAAATCTGCTAATCTCTCCTCTGGCACTGGTCTCTCGGAACCGAAAGAAAGGGGGGTCGAGGGGGAACAGGGTGGAATCATACTCGTGTTCGGAGAGTGGGTCTCGGCTCTCGTAAATCAACCTAGATGAATGGGTAGACGTGCCCGAAAGCGGTGCAACCAGAGGCTACCTAAGAGATCATCTGCCCATCATCTTGATGTGGCAAGTAAGGTGGATGAGATCCGGAGAAACTATGATCACAAGCAAACCCCAAGTTCACCAACGCAACGCGAGCTGAAGACCGTGAAGGCTCGGTCAATTATCTTGTCAAATTTTATTTTGGTGAACAATCAAGATATCAGAGCGATTACGTGACCTGTTGGGATACCCGATACTTTCCCAACCGATTGTCCCGCACAGAAGAGTCGGTAATCAGTCGAGAATAGTACCGGAGGGCTTTACCTAGTGTTCGGGTCACTCTCTCGCGCAATCAAACCAAGCAATGAGGGGGTTGCTCTCCCCAAGATAAGTTTTTTAAATCAAGTGTCTTTTAGTGATCAATAGTTTAAGCAGTCCCAATTTTATGGTTTTTCTTTTTAGGTCTTTTTCAATAAAAACAAAGAGGCCTAACGAATTTTTCGGTTCTCCCGATTATTAAGTCAAAAACAGGGGGAGAAGATGAAAAAGCCGATGCGCGATGAAATCAATGATGCATGCAAAGTAAGAAAGGCGTACCTGACTCCAGCACTCTACATGCAATATGATCCGCGCTGAATTTAAAGACAGAAAGTAAACTACCTATATGGTGCAGCGGGAAAAGCCGAGTCCTAAGCAGGCAAGTTCTACTCGATATAACCGTCTAGCTGGTCACCAGCCTTCGATCTAGAGAGTCCGGTCTCGGTCTACCCCTCCTCCTCCCGACAAATCGGGTTCAGGGGCAGCGCTTGGCAGGACAGGCTGCGGCAAGTAGGCTCGAAGGAAAATGAATCAGCTATTTTTGTTAACTTTTTATTAGTAGGTCCAATTAACGATCTATAGGCACAAGCAGTTTATTAGGTGTTTGGATCCTACTCAGTACGGCACAGTCAAGCAGAAAGTCCTACGGCTAGGGGCTCGATAAAAACCACGTAAAACCGTAAAAGGCAGCGAAAAACCAAAAAGCCACGAAAAAGTAAACTAGCTAAAGGGTCCCCCGAGCACACCGGTGCTCGGTGAAACAAACCCGAGAAAAGTCTAAGTCCAAATTGAGTGTCCCTGTGTTATTACAACATATCAAATGACAGAAATAAAATCTAATCTACTCCTCGCCCACTCAGCTGCTCCTCGCGCTCTCTTGTGGCTCCGTACAGAAGGGAGCCGCCTCCGATCACCGTGGTTGCGCCGGCTTCTCGAGAGTCGCCGCCTCGGTCCTCGAGCCCTCGCAAGAAAGCAGACAAAGTGTCACAGACCAAAAATAATCAAATAAAAGCAAGAAAGATAAGCAAGGGTATATGTGCAGAAATGACAATAAAATAAACAAGCAACAAATAAAAGCAAAAACAAAACAAAAGAAAAGAAAATAAAATAAGACAAAAAGAAATAGAAACTAAAAAGCCGCGAAAAGCCGTGGACTCAGAAAGAGTCGCGGAAAGCTGCTAAAAAGAAACTAAAATAAAAAGAAAACTAAAACGACTACTAAGCCGTGCTTCCCGGCAACGGCGCCATTTTGATGAGCCGAATATCCTAATGATCCGGATCAGGTAAAAATATTACTCAGGTCGTTGCGACCCGGATCAGCAAGAATCTCAGCTCAATCAAGAAAATAAAGTGCAGACCACCAAAATCAAATAAAAATCAAAGAAATACGATAGCGGTCCTAGCCATTGGATTAGCCTGGTATAGCGACCAGGGTCGGACTCAGGGAGCACGTGATGGCCTCACAGCCTACGAAGTAGTCTAAAAAGAAATAAAGTAAAATAAAGGTGTTTTTGGTGGATTTTTAGTCTTTTTAATTTTTTTTGGATTTTTTAATTAATAAAGAAAATGGAAAAGCAATAAAACAAGCCAATACGACCAATTATTAAATCACTCAAAAATCACCCAAAAATTCAAATAAAAATATTTTTATGTTTTTTATATTTTTTACTGTTTTTGGTGAATTTTTGGTAATTTTCCGATTTTTATTGAATTTTATAAAAATCAAACAAGGCAAGAAAACAAGGGTACTGTCCAGTCAAGGGTTAAGGGCCAATTTAAAATGCAAAATGGCCCTATTAAGACTGAAGGTAATTTTCCTTTATAGAAGACAACACAAGGAAAATTTAGGCACCAGAAATATTATTTTTGGGTTTTTCAATTAATTAATATAATTTTTAAAGGGTTTTCAGTGTTTTTCAATTTTTATAAGTTTTATATATCCAAAAATGACCAAAATTGGTCAGAAAATCAAACAAGGTAAAACAACTATTGTATAATTTTTTTTGTAATTTTTAGAGGTATTTTAATATTTTTTTGTGAATTTTAAAGTTAGACAGTAATAAAAAAGTGTGTTTTTGAATTTTTAAAAATATCAAATGAAATAAAAAATGTCTCCAAAAATTATAAAATTTTACACTATGGCAGGAGCCATGTATCCAATTTTCATTAAATTTGGACTTAATTTGCTATAATATTAAAAATGAAAACCAAGGTACAGTGCATAGGGACCTGTACGCAAATAGTGAAAAGTTCAGGGGGTCCGGTGCAATTTCTCCAAGGTTGCACGCACGAGGCGCGTGACCTGGGCACTCAGGGACCTATTTGCAATGAAACTAAGGTTCCTGGACTATTTAGTAACAAGTACTAAAAGTCTAGGGGCCCTAGTGTAAAATACCCCTAAATCACGCACATGCACATTAAAACCATTCATAGGGGCATTTCTGCAAATAACAAAACTATAAATTCATTCAATAACATCCTGAAACATAAAGGTCATACATGCAATTAACCCAAGAAAGCACGTGTTGACGCACGTGTTCCACTACACACAGGGGCATAAAAGCAAATAAACTAAGTACGAGGTCCTACACGCAAATGTACCAAAATAAAAACAACTAAAAGCTATATTTACAGGACTAACTACGAAATAAAACAAACAGGGGGGGCTAAGAGCAATTGCCTCTTTATTAAATCGAGGGACGGATGGCTGCCACGTGTAGATCTGACGGTGGAAAAGGGTGGCGGCTCAACAAAGGATCCCTCGATCCTAATCGAACGGCGGGGACGCTTCCACGTGGACGATCGGGGAGCTGGATTGCACCGTGGGAAGCCCTCGCTGAATCGACGGTCGCGATCAACCCTCCAAGGATCTGACGGTCACTGCTTCTCCACGAACGAACGGCTCGATGAAGACCTGGAGCTGGGGCTGGATCGGATGGCTACAGAGGGTCCTCGAAGAACTGGACTCCAGCGAGGTTCGCCGGGCTCATGCTGGCGCTGGGGACCTCCTCGCGGGCTGCTGAAGATCGGAAGAGAAGCTCCTTGGCCTCCCGCGTCGAATGGTGCCCTCCGATGGCTCGACGGAGCTCCTGGGAACTCAGGCGAGGCCGACGGAGGTTGAGCAGTTGCACCTGGATGTCAAAGCCCTCAGATGGGCTCCTTGGGACCTGCGAATATGTGCAACAGACTCACGGGTCGAGGGCAAAGTGCCTCGACCCTGTAAGCGGGGGTGAAGGTGGTCGGTGCGGCGGGGCGTGCGAGCTCCGGCGGAGCGACGACGAAGGAATTCGAGTCCCAGCACCTGTGCGAGCTGGGTTGAATGAAGGGGTGGAGAAGGTGCGTGAGGAGAAGGCGATCGTGATGTGGTGCTCCGATGATCGAATAGGTGGCTAGGGTGGACGGAATCGAAGCGGAACGACGATGGGTCGATTTGGGGCAAAATGGAAATTCGGGAAAAAGAAGAAGGAGAAGGGCTACTTGATGGATGCAATCGACTGTGGAGGAGCAGGGGGTGCTCCAGGTCCTTGCCTCGAAGACCGTCGGTGTCCGAGGCTCTGGTGTCACCTCCAGGCGGCGCACGGTGGCGCGAGCTCGCCGGATCGATGGTCTCCTTGCTCCCTCCTCGCTGCAACACCACCTGGGGCGAGTAGTCACTCTCGCTGAGACGATGGAGGTCACTGGGTGGAGAATGGATGAGCCAAAGATGAAGAATAGGGAGGCGGAGCTCAGACTTTATATGATGGAAGGTCCGGGAAGAAAGGGTCGGGTCCGGCTCGGTGGAGCACGGTCCCTGATGAATCTCCATTTCATCACCTTTATTCTATCATTTTGGCCTCAAAAACCCCAGCAAATGCATATAGATAGCATCAAATTGTACATAATAGCATTCATGATTCATTGTATTCATTACATAATAAATAAGGTTCTTAATGCCAAAATTATAGAATAAAGAGAAGAAAAGAAAAAGGAATAAAATATTGTAAATATTTTATGACCCAAACCCCGAGACCAAGGTCGGCATGGTATTGGTCGACAAGGAATAAAGTAGGGGGAGATAAGGGCCAGTGTACAATAAATACCTCATTAATTAATTCATTCATTTATGCATTTTTGGCACCTATTTTGTACATAATTATTTCTTCATCAGATAAAGAAACTTTGTACATGAAAGTTGTAGATAATAATGTAAATAAAAGTACAAAATTGAGTTTGTGCAAAAATAATACCCAGTGTACATTTTATACACAGAATAAAAAGCCAAAATCTCAACTTCACAGACCCATATCTTGCAAATAAAAACTCCAAATCACCCAAACTCACCTTTAATTGTATATAGCATTCCAAGAACTATTTTATAAAATTGGTTTCATAATTTTTGGAGTCCATATGCAGAAGTTAGGTTATTGGCCCTCCTTGTATATAGGACTGATTAAAATATGCATTTTATTCAATATTCATTATTTGTATAAATTCATATTTTTAGAATTTTGTAAATAATGTATATAATGCATACACATAAGAGAAGTTAAAGAAAACCAAAATTAATTTGTAAAATAAAATAAGTCTACAAATTCATAGACAAAATACCTATGCTATATACCTATACATAAATAAAAAGGATTTTATTCCTTGGTTCTTTTATTCTTTTATATTTTTATAATAATGTATACATTATACATAACTCATTAAAAATGTAAATCCAAAATAAAAATCAAGAAAATACAATAAATAAATTAAGTGTATAAAATACATAGATAAAACACCTATAAGTATACCTACATACACCTATATCTATTTATTTAAAAATATAAATAAACTCATAAAAATCAAACAAAAATACCTTTATACTCACAAAAATAAATTATAAATTTATAAAATAAGCCAATAAAATAATAAAAGAAAATAAACAAATTAAAAATAAAATACATAAAAATACATGTAAATACATACATACACACATTATTCAAATAAAACTATAATAAAACACCTCAAAAAATTCAATAAAAATCATAAATAAATACTAGATGAAATAATACACATTTTTTATTTTATAATAAAAAATTAATAAAATCGTTTAAGGAGTCAAATAAATCATTTCTCAATCAAATTTTCTGTTTTGTCTTGTAGCGGCTGACGTGGCCCAATGAGGCGCCGACCTTCGTTGACTCCCTGGTCAACTGTCCCATCCCTCGCCTGGCGCCTCTGAACTATCAAATCCCCGATTTTCCTCCATTTTTCGCGGCCATCCCTTCCATCATCCAGGCTCGCTTCCTTCACAAGATTTGTCCTCTGATCATCCATGATGCCCGCCAAAATCATAGATCAACGAGATATTCATTGGATCAGTCAATAATCACCGCGTAATAAGGCCTCTCGCCAATGTTTATAAATAATTAGCTCCGCCTCCTTCCTCAGATTTGGCCATTTTCATTCCACCCAAACGCCTTGATCTTGATCTTGGACCATTCCTCGTGACAGGGAGAGTCGCCCAGCGCCTCGACATGGCCGGATAACGGAGAATTTTGACGCGGCGGAGCTCCGGCGTCCGTCCTTCTCCCTGGAGGCCCCCAGGTATAAGAGCTGCCCTTTTATGCGTTTTTAGTTAGCTTTTAATGTTAGCTTTTCAGTCCAGTAATTAGATTAGTTATTAGTTAATCTCCTTAGCTTAAAAATCAAAATTCGATGTTCGTCGGAGCTCTACTCCGGCGACTTCTCCACCGTTGTCTCGATTGTCTCTGACCGCCTCGTTCATCCCATTTCGAACCTCAGCGCCTTCTCCATCTAGCGCAACATTTGTTCAACCCAGGACCCTAGGTCTTGGCGAATCGGGGCTCCTCCTCCGCCGTTCGCCGGAGTCCCTCCGCCCACCTCCATCTTGCATCGCAGCTTCAAAACCCCGGGTCGAGGAGATAGCTCTCTCACCCGCGGTTCTTCCTATGCAGGTATGTCGAAGAATAGAGCCCATCTGGGCTTGCATTGACCCAGGAAGAGGTTCCTGGGGGTCCCCTTCTTCTCTGACCTCGCTCCATCGACTCGGACCTCCAGGAGCCATGAAAGAACCATCAGACGACGCAGAAGCCTCCCAGCTACAATCAGAGAACTTCATATGCGCGGGAGGAACCCGGAGGAGCCCGAGCTGCCCGATCGAAGCTCGCCGGGGGCGAGCTTCTTCCCCGTTCTTCCAGACGCCTCCCGCACCGTTGGATCGAGAGGGGAGGCCCAGATTGAACGACGACCGTTCCATGAAGACGTACGTCCACCGTCAGATCAGCCAGGAGATTCTAATCCAGGCCCTTCATCGCCGAACCGACATCCGTCGTCCGATGTTTGACACGTGGTTAAGTGGCGCCTCCAGCGCCGTTGGATGACACGCCTTATTTGGGGGTAAATTTCACATCTAGCCCCCGCCTTTTTGTATTTATAATTTAATACCTAAAATAAAAAGTCATGTTGTAAATAAAATGTATATTTTACAGAAGGACCCCCGATGTTTCAAGATTTACACTTTAGTCCTAATGCACCTCACGTGCAGCAACCACTTGAGGCACGTGAAATTTGCATTTAAACCTTGTCGGGCTCCTGTAATTATCAAATGGTCCTGAAAATAAAAGTCCACGTGTATTTTTATTGTGATTTTTGCATATATGCCCCTACGAACTTTTTTATTTGCAAAAATACCCCTGCTAGGCCATTTATTTTTGAATGCTTTGTCTATTTATTTTGTGCTCCATATTAACTTGAAAAATCTTGCAAAAATAGACTTAAGCTCCTGTTTGGTTGTGCTTGCATGCTATATTTTTAGTTTTTCATTTTGTTGCATTTTTGCATTTATTAAAAATCAAAAACATGTCTTTTATTCACTGTCTAACTTATAAAATCCTAAAAAAAAATGAAAATGCCTCGAAAAATTCAAAAAAAATTATCTATGGTGTATTTTTACCTATTCTAGTGTCAGTCCAAAAACCCTTAAAAATCTCAAAAGGAAAACCTTAAAAATTCAAAAATACCCAAAAACTTCAAAAAAAAATAAAAAAATCAAAGAAAAATCAGAAAATTACAAACTCAAGCCCTATTTATGCTTTATTTTATTATATTTATTAGAAAAATAGTGTGGAAAATTTTTGAGGTCGTTAGCTATTTTTAAGGTCTATTTTTGTGATAGCCAGAACCTATTCCACTATTTGCTATTATTTAGCTATTTAAAAATATTAAAAATATTTTCAAAAATGCACAAAAATCACAAAAACAGTAAAAACCCATGAAAATCCCAAAAAGACTTTGTTCCTGAATTTTTGACTATTTTTGAGTATTTTTGTAAATATTATAGTACCCCTTTATGTATATATATATATTTCCTAAAAAGAAAAAAAATAATATCTATATATAGATATCTATATCTAATTATTTATATGTATTCTTATATCTACTTATTAACCTTAATATAAAAAAAAGAAAAGAAAAAAAATATAAAATATATATCCTTTTTTGTTATCCTTATATATACCTATATATATTGTATGCATTATAAGCTATATACTGATCCTCTATGGGTATACATATATTTATAATTATATTAAATATATATATATATATATATTACCTAATTATATTATTAAAAATAAAAAATATAAATAATAATATAGAAAAATATATATAAAAAACCCACTCAAGGATGACTCTGAGATACATGTAGGCTATTGCATTTTTGTATTGCTCTCTGTGGTTCGACCTCTACATGCTTGTTCCCAATACATTTTATGGTAGAGTAAATAAAGATTAATTCACATTTATTTTTGAGCTAGATTGTTGTATTCTTTGGATTGTGGGTTAATTGCTGATTAACACCGGTCTTCTATGAGTGGTCGCCTCAGCGACAACACTTTTATATTTTTCATAGTGACCCTCGTGGATCAACCGTGTTATCAGATGGCACCATTGCCGGGGAGCAATGAGCATAGCCTAATTTATTTTGTCATTCTTGTATAAAAAAATTCTTGATTTATCATTCTTTTTTGTGAGCAGCTATTTTTATTGCTATTAATCACCATACTTCATTTATTTATTTATTGTGATTATTACATCTGCTCCATTTGATTGATGGAGCTCTACTAATGCATTCTTTTTGTGACTTTGATGTGAGGGCCCGCCACGCAAGGATGGCTTCTTAGGAGGCCAATGCAGCCAAGCTTGGAGGAGGATGGTCTTCTTCTCATGACCATTTGGAGAGAGAGTACCAAGGAAGCAAAGAGATGGGCATTAGTTAGAGCTAGACACTTAGGATTATTTTTGTAATTTATGGTGAGAGAGAGACATTTTTGGCATGTAATTAAACAGGACTCTACTCTTCACAATGAGGTCCAGTGCCCGGGTGATTGTTCACCTGGGGGCCTCATCGCGCCTTTTCGAGTTTTCATCGCCTTCTTTTATTTTATTTTCCGAAGTTTTGAGCTTTCCGCTTTTCTTTTTATTTTGTTTTATGTGCTTGGAGCCCCTAGATATAGGTTGCTTGACTCGGTAGCTAGGTCCAAACATTAATAAGAATGCATGTTCCTATAGTCTACTTCGCTTGGATCTAGTCAAACTTAAACAAGCCGTTCATTTATCTCTTAGCCCTTGTGCCGCAGCGAGCCCTGTAAAGCGCTTTCTCCTAAGCTCAAGTGTGTTGAGTACAGAGGAGGGGTGAGCCAAGATCGGACCCTTCGGGCTAGAGATGAATGAGCGACTTATGGTTCTTCACGCTAATAGCAGCTTATGTTTAGGGCGGTTTTATGCCTTGCATATCGACATATAGATAGGTTTAAAAATTCTGTTTTGCATACCACATGGAGAGAGCTGGGATGCACTGTAAGTCTTCTAACTCAGCATGCATCATTCGGTTCAATGGTGAGATTTCCATCATGGAACCACTTGCACGGCTTTTCCGCTATCTCCCTCTGATTTTGAGCACCTAGGACTTAAATGAAAATCTACAATGACGTTAGGCGCTGGTATGAAACAAGTCCAAAAAAAGTGAAAACCCAAAAATTAAAACAAGGGGACTGCTAAATAAACTTTGACCTTAATTAAAATCTGTAATGGACTATCATTGTACCGAGTTCATAAAGCCCTCATTGTTTTCAGTTACCTTGGAGGGGTACCAAAACCGTACTCCCTTGAGCGAGTGCGACCCCTAAGGATTAAAGCCAAAAACCCAGTCTGCAACTGCCTTGTGTATCGCCTGGACTTCCGAAGTAATGGCGCTTCTATCGTACGTAGGCGAGTAGGACTTGGTCACCAATGGTGACTCTATGTTGTGAGAGCATCGACCCTGTCTGAAGTATTGAGCATAGGCCACGCCTTCACGGGGGTGTCTGTCTCATCGTCCTGCGTCCGAGTTGGTTCTTGCACGCTCACGGGTGATTCCGTTGCGAGCGAGAATCGAAGTATTGGTTTCGCCTATCGGCTTCCTCTCTCTTTTCTTTGGCTGAGTAGGGATCCAGGAAGGGTTACAAGGATTCCAAAAAGTACAGACTACAGGTTACACAGGAGGAGGACAAGTACGAGATACTCTTCCGGCAGTACTCTCTCTCCTATAGGGTAGCGTACTAAGGACTTGTTATAAGATATGCCTGAAAATCACAACTCTAAAAATGAAAAGATAATAAATAGCCGAACTTTCACGGCTTCACATGGCGTGAGTTGGTGAACCCGATTTTGTATTGTGTTTGAATGGATCTAGATTAAGGTTCAAAGATCAAGTCCCGCGCATTTGCGCACATTTTTGTTGTTTCTCCCTTTGACCACCCCGCTCAACCAAGCCTTTCTACTGTTTTACACTTCTTTTATTCCTCGTTGACCATCGTATCATTCTTTCAACAATCTGACATTCTCTTGTGCTTCGTGAAGTTGATCCATGGATGGTTTCATCGGGACCATGCCGACACCTACATCGATTCCATAGACTCAACTCCGCCAATAATTTCGAGGCGATTCACTCTTGGCCACCCAATAAACTGGGATCACTTTTGTCCCGCTTTCGCCTTTGTGAATGGGAGTCGATTACAGTCTACATCCCTTTCCCATTCACAACATGCTGGGGTTGACCTGAATTCCAGCTTAATCACGGCAGCTGAAAGTTAATTGCAAGTGATCTGATTCGAACTATCTCATTCTGCAGATAGAAGCCAGTGCGAGCCTTGGAGACTACTCCGGAGTTCATTTCGTCCGACTCAGACCCTGACATGGCACCAGGAGGAAAGGGCAAGGGTCAGCAGCCACCACCAGAGGGACAGGTGCCAGATCAGAACCAAGTCAATGCACAGTTGCTGGCATCTATCCAGGCCATACAGCAGCAGCTGACCGAGCAGGCCCTTACACAGACCGCATTCCAGGATATGTTGAATGACATGATGAACCGTGACGATGGAGGAGGAGGAAGAGGCAGAGGAGGCAGGGGAGGAGGAGGTGGAGGTGGAGGTGGTGATCCTCCTGATGATGACCTTGAATTACCACCACCGAAGCCGACACTCAAAGAAACATATAATCTGGGAGACAGCCAGATGACCGAGTGGATTCTCATCCCACCGGTACACGCTCACTTTGAGCTGAAGCCTCAGTTCATACCCCTTCTCCCTACCTTTCATGGAAACACAAACGAAGAGCCGTACATTCACCTGCAGCAATTCTCCCGTATTTGCCGTACCACACACTATCCCAATGTCCCTCTGGACATTGTAAAGATGATGCCTTTCCCCTTCAGTCTACAGGACAAGGCCCTCTATTGGGTCAATCATTTGGGAAAGGTCGTGACGACCTGGGAGGAGTTGAAGTCCGCCTTCCTGCACAAATATTACCCTCTCGGTCGGCTCAACCAGATGCGAACCCGTATCAGTAATTTCTCCCAAGGAGCACATGAGTCAGTACACGAGGCATGTGAGAGATTTACTGACCTGCAGGAGAAGTGTCCCCACCATGAGATCCCTAAGACCAGCTTGGTCCAACATTTTTTTGGGGGACTAAATATTGAAAGCCAAAGGCTCGTGGACGCAGCATGTGGGGGATCCCATTTCAACAAGGATGAAGATGTTGTCTGGCAGATTTTTGAAGAAATGGCCGAAGGAGAGGCCGCCCTCTCTTCATCCAAGGCATACCAAAAGCAGCCCCAGATGCTCCAGAAACAAGTTCACATGGCTGCATCCAAGGAAGCAGAGAGAGATGAGACCTCCAACCTCAGCATCATCGGGGGCCATCTCTCTAAAGTAGATATCATTGAGAAGCGATCACAGGACCTCGAGAAACTCGCTGTGATCGAGAAGAGGACCTAGAACCTGGATAAGCTAGATCAGATCAACAAGTACCTCGAACTGTTGGTCGGCACGATCAACTCTGTCCAGTCGGCTACACCATCAGACGCTCCCGCTGGGAAGAAGGACGAGCAGCAACCGCAGCATCAGCCTCAGCCGAGCCAGCAGCCACCGGCAGTCCAGTACGTGTACTACGTGCAGGCGCCCGACCAGGGCCCGCCGCAGCAGCAGATGGTCGTATACCAGCCAGAGTTCCTTTCTATTCCTGATCCAGTCTTCCCACCACCACCCCTGATCCAAGAAGTCAATGGGGTATGGAGTAATGATGCACAACCGACCCGTCCTCAGGGACAACCCCAGGGTCAGCAATTTGCCAACCAGCAGTACCACCAACCTCAGGGTGGTCGTTTTGGTCAAACCTCTCAGCCTCACCAGCAACACCAGTAGCCTCCCCAGTTTACACATCAGTGGAGGCAGAATTTTCCTTATCAGCAGCAGCCGCAGTACCGCCACCCACAACCGTATCACCAGTATGCGGTTGCCCCCTCTCCGCAATATCAGCAGTATCCTCCTCCGTCTTACCAACAGCTTCAACTTCCTGCACCACCACAGCAACACCACCAGCAACAACCTCCCCACCCATTTACCCAATAGCAGCGTGGTCTGCACGCTGAATCTTCTGAAATGTCCCCTGCAAATCCCACCATGGAGGGTCTATCCCAGCTTGTTAAAGGGCTAGCGGAGATGACAAAACGACTTGATGACCTGACCGCCACCCGAACCACTATTCCGGCGCAGGTCGAAGCCAACCCCAACAATTTCAAGAAGAAAGAGCAGGTAGAATGTGATGTCCTGTCCGTGTCTGGTAACGATATTACTGTTTATTCTAATGTTGTTACTCTCAGGAGCGGTAGGGCCTTGCCTCCGCCTGCTACTACTAGTGGGGTGAATAAAGAAACAGGTGGATCGTCATCTTCCGCATCAGCCGTGCCAGCTCCAGGGGCGGGTGAGGAGGAAGAAGAAGGAGAAGCCAGTCCAGCCGTCGTGCCTTGCCAGAAGCAACTCCAGCCAAAAACACAAAAAAATCAACAAAAGCAAAAACATCAAAAAGAAGCTTGTAGCAGAAGCGAAGCTGCGCCAGCCTTGGAGGAGTAGCCAGCAGCAACCGATCCCTCGCCAGCTGATGGAGCCGACACTACCCTTTTTGATCGCCCCGCAGCACCAGCATTTTCAGATCCAGCTTGTACTCCTTTTTGTAGTCCGGATGTACAACATTCTGTGGGCAATGATTTTGATGTAAATATGAACTCTCATTTTCCTTCTATTGGTGTAAATATTCTTTTTCCGCATGCAATACAAAAATCCAAAAAAAGTGCAAAACAAAAAAATGCATTGTCTGATCCAGGTGTTGTGGACATTTTGGATAAATTGACTGTTGAGATTCCCTTGTTGAAGGCCATGGAATACATGCCAGCTGTAAAGAAAGGATTGAAAGAGGCATGTACTAACAGGCGTCGCCCAGCGCAAGACAACAGACGCCGAGAAGTAGAAAAACACGTTCTCTCCATGATCACAGTTGCAGCTATCAGCAATCTCCCCCAGAAAAAGCATGATACAGGAGCACCTCTGATCAGTTGTGTGATTTTTGACCAGGTCTTCGAGCGTACTCTTCTTGACAGTGGTTCTTCCATCAACCTTCTGCCCTCGTCCATAATGCAAGAATTCGGGCTGGGACCGCTCAAGCAGTCACGCATGATCCTTCAGTTCGCTGACCGATCCGTGAAGCAGCCCCGAGGTCTATTGGAAGACGTGATAGTTACCGTGCAGGAGATGAAATTCCCAGCTGACTTTGTAGTCCTTGATATGGACTCACCTGCACCCCTGCTCCAGACCCCTATCATCCTTGGCAGACCATTCCTCCGTACTTCAGGTGCCGTGGTTGATTACGGGTCTGGGAAGATCACTTTCAGCTCGAATACCCAGCAAATCACGATAAACATGAACAAAGAGCAGAATTCCACGACTGATGAGAGCCAGGCAGCATCAGAAGCAGACTGTGATTTCATCGCGGAGATCAGAGATTCAGAGCTATCATTTGATGATCCATGGACCCGAGAAATCCTCACTCTTGAGGAGGACTTGGAAAGCGCAGTCAGCATATGCTCCGATGATTCATGGGAGAAAGATTCTCAGATGCAGGCGCATCTTCTTGAGCATTCACTCCCGACCGAACATGATCAGCTTAGCGCAGAACCGTTCGGTGCCTCTCCGGGATCTCAACAGGATGTTGAGGATGGCAGCACCTTAACAGAAGTACAGCCCACCACCAACATAGTGTCTGAAGTGACAGATAAAGTGCACAGCATAAAACCAGAACTCAAGCCACTTCCTGCAGGCCTGAAGTATGCTTTCCTTGCGGGTGAAGAGCAAATGTATCCGATCATCAATAGCAGAAGGCTGAATCTGGATCAGGAATCTCGACTTCTCGAGGTTCTAGAAAAGAACCGCAAGGCACTTGGTTGGAGCGTATCAGATCTCCGAGGGATAAATCCAGCTCTGTGTTCACATCATATCTATCTAGAAGAAGATGCCAAGCCGTCCCGCGAATTTCAGAGAAGGCTGAACCCTAACCTTCGGGATGTCATTATGAAAGAAATCACGAAATGGTGTGACGCAGGCTTCATCTATCCCATCTCCGATTCAAAATGGGTAAGCCCACTGCATGTAGTTCCAAAGAAATCTGGGCTTACCGTGGTTACAAATGATAAAGGAGAGGAAATTTCAACTCGGGTACCGACATCCTGGCGGGTGTGTGTTGACTACCGCCAGCTTAATGCAGCAACCAAGAAGGACCACTTCCCCTTGCCATTCATTGATCAAGTCTTGGAGAGATTAGCAGGCAAGGAGTTCTTCTGCTTTCTGTATGGGTACTTCGGGTGCAACCAAGTGGCGATCACCCCTGAGGATCAAGATAAGACTACCTTCACTTGCCCGTTCGGTACCTACGCCTTCAAGAGGATGCCCTTTGGATTATGCAATGCACCTGCAACCTTCCAAAGATGCATGCTAACAGTCTTCGCCGAGATGGTAGGAAGTTCTCTCGAGGTGTTCATGGACGATTTCTCTGTCTACGGTGATAGCTTCGATTCTTGTCTTGAGCACCTAGACAGAGTGCTTCAGAAGTGCCGGGAAGTAAATTTAGTGCTCTCATGGGAAAAGAGCCACTTTATGGTCACTGAAGGTATTGTGCTGGGCCATGTCGTTTCCAAACGTGGCATGGAAGTCGACCCATCAAAGGTGGATGTCATTTCAAATCTTCAGCCACCTCAGTCAGTAAAGAATGTGAGGTCATTCCTGGGGCATGTGGGATTTTACAGACGATTCATCAAGGATTTCAGCCGCATCGCCCGACCTCTGACAGAACTTTTGTGCAAGGAAACCGAGTTCATTGTTGATTAGCCGGTTCTCCTTGCTTTCAATCAATTGAAGGAGCTTATCACTCAGGCTCCAATCTTGCAGCCTCCTGACTGGACTCTTCCCTTTGAGATAATGACCAATGCGTCAGATTTTGCAGTCGGAGCTGTTCTTGGGCAGAGAAAAGACAAGGCGCCCTATACCATTCACTATGCCAGCAGAACATTAGACGAAGCACAAAGAAATTATACAGTGACAGAGAAAGAATTGCTGGCTGTGGTTTTCGCCTTAGAGAAGTTCAGATCCTATTTGTTGGGATCAAAAGTCACAATTTTCACGGACCACTCTGCTATCTGGTACCTACAGCAGAAGAAGGATGCCAAGCCAAGACTGATTCGTTGGATCCTTCTCCTCCAGGAATTCGATTTGGAGATCAAGGACAAGCCTGGAGTTCAGAATGTGGTAGCAGATCACCTCTCCAGAATTGAACAACATGATCCTTCTCTGAGCAATGCACCTATCACAGAAACCTTCCCTGACGAAGCCATCTTAGCCGTGGATTCTCTCCCTTGGTATGCTGATATTGTCGATTACCTCGCCTCTGGGGTAATACCTTCAGATTGGACGAAGAACCAAAAGAACAAATTCATGTCGACCATCCGCTTCTACCAATGGGAAGATCCTCTTTTATTCAGAGAAGGAGCAGATTGTATTTGACGCAGGTGCATCCCTCAGACGGAGCAATCTAGTGTCCTCGAGCATTGTCATTCGCTCGAATCTGGTGGACATCACTCTGGAGATCGTAAGGCAGCAAAAGCGCTACAGTGTGGCTTCTGGTGGCCCACATTATTCAAGGATGCAGCAGAGTTTGTTAAAAGATGTATTGACTGTCAGCGACTGAAAGGTACACTCACTGCCAAAGATTCAATGCCCCTGAAAATCATTCAGATAGCAGACGTTTTCGATGCATGGGGCATTGATTTCATGGGACCTTTCCCTAACAGTCAAGGTTTTGAGCACATCCTTCTTGCCGTCGATTACGTGAGTCGTTGGGTTGAAGCTTTTCCCGCCCGAGCCGCCGACAGCAAAACAGTTTGCCAGTTTCTGAAGAAGAACATCATTTCGCGGTTTGGGATACCAAAAATTCTCATATCAGACGGGGGTAGCCACTTCATCAACAAAGAGGTCAAGAAGTTAATGAAGGAGTACGGCATCGATCACCGTGTCGCGTCTCCTTATCATCCACAGACCAATGGCATGGCGGAGTTATCAAACAGAGAAATCAAGACTATACTGCAGAAACTTGTTAGGCCGAACAGAAAAGACTGGTCTCAACTCTTGGACTCAGCTCTATGGGCTTACCGAACAGCCTACAAGTCTTCCTTGGGCATGTCTCCCTACCGTCTTGTATATGGGAAACCATGCCATCTGCCCGTGGAATTGATCCACAAATCTCTTTGGGCAATCAACAATTGTAATTTGGACTCACGAAGAAGTGGTCAGAAGAGAAAATACGATCTGAACAAGCTCTTGGAATTCCGAGACTGTGCATACGATAACACCTTGATGTACAAGGAGAAGGTGAAACGCTGGCATGACCGGCACATCGGACGAAAGACCTTTGATATTGGAGAAAAAGTGTGGTTATTTGATGCAAAGTTGCGGATATTCCCAGGAAAATTAAAGAGTAAGTGGACAGGGCCATTCCGAGTATGTGAAGTGCGTGACAATGGAGGCATCGCTATATCAGAATTGTCCCCTGACGCACAACCCTTTGTCGTCAATGGCCAACTACTGAAACCTTACCTCGAACCAGATGCATTCTTGGCCGTTGTTGACTCTATTCAGTTAGTGCACCACGATGGCATCTTCACAGCACCTGCGGCATCAAAAGATTCAGACGATGTACTCCAACCACTGTTTTTCTGATTTTCTCCTTTTCTTCTTTTCTTCTTTTCCTTTTCTATTTTCTTTTTCCATCTAAAAGGTTCCACCCTTGTAGACAGTTTTCTATACTTAGGACGTACTTTGTCCTAAGTATAGGGGGGATGTGCACCTAGAGTTTTTCATTTCATTCCGATCCTCTCCATTGTCTCCTCTTCTTGTCTATACTTAGGAGTATCTTACCCTAAGTATAGGGGGAGACAATCTGAGTACGATCTGTGTATTCCCACCCTTGACCCTCCCTGCTTTTTGTACAGTCTGCTATACTTAGGATTATTTGATCCTAAGTATAGGGGGGACGGTCAACTTCTCATTCATTCATTTCATTCATATTTATTCTTTAGATCTGTCTATACTCAGTACGAGTTATGTCTTTGCTTTTCCTTTCGATCTATGAGGACATAGCTCAAGCTAAGTATAGGGGGGTCGTATATACCATGTATATACTATAAGCCATAACTCATACTGAAAAATAAAATATATCATTCCAATATAAATTTAAATGTAATAAGTAACTATATAATAATGAAAGATGATTGTGAGTCCCTCAGACTCTTTAAACGTGTACTGACTACTGAGTCAGAAAAGTGTTTTGTGCAAAACATTCTCTTTTGAAAAATCTTGTGAAAAATGTTTGAAAAATAGTGTGTACAAGTATTCAACGTTTGAAAAATTAGTTTTGTGTGTAAAATTTATTTTCTTTGAGTGAAAGCAAAATGTGTGAAAACTAGTGTGCAAATGATTGTGAAAATTTGATTGTCAAAATTGTTTTGAAAAATCTATCTATGATGTTTAAACATTTGTAAAAGGATTTTCAAATGCGTGAACATGTTTGCAAAATTATCTTGGACTATAGTTTTCAAAATCCTTGTGAAAATGATTCTCGAATCAGTCTGAGGAGTCCGCACAAAAATCTCTCATTTGTAAATAATAGATAAGCCCAAACAAAGCCTATAAGAACTAAAACCATATTGTACATCGAATACATTTTTTCTTCTTTTGTACATACTGATTAATAAATCAGATACCTATACAGTGTGATTTGAAAAATAGTGTGACCAGTTTTGAAAAATTTTATGTGAAATGATTTCAAATGTGTGAAAATATTTTGATTGAAAAACTTTTCTTTATGTGAAAGAAAGGATTTGAAAAATCTATGTGCAAATGTTTTGAAAAATGCTTGTCAAAACTATTGTGAAAATTGTATATATAGTGTGAAAAATCTTTGCAAAAATAGTTTTCAAATGTGTGTAAATGGTTGTGAAAATTATTGTGTACTATAGTTTGCAAAATTATTTTCAAAAAAAAACTAAGAAGAACACCATTATAAATACTTGTAAATCCTGAATAAGATACATACAAGTCTTGCAATAAAATTCTAAATAAAACACTTCATTCAAACCTGTAAAGTTTTTAGAAATTCAAACTTTTTGTAAAGAAAGTAGCACGCCCGTGTAAATAATTGTATATACATTTTGTATATGTTCGGTTCTTAGTTTATTTGCAAAAATTCTTTGTGTAAAAACATTCTTTGATTCTTTCAAACGTTTTGTGAAAAATTTGCATCATTCATTGTGCATAGCATAAGCATACCATTCATATTCTTTTTGAGTGAGCTTGATGATTGAATCAGTCTAATAAAGTCTCAAATTGGAGCTTGGTTGGACCTTACCGCACCTACTTGCACTGGAACCTTATGGGAACTAGATTTAAGGTACTTCAGGTCTATGCAGACTTAATCCTTTGAGAAATCAGGGCTGGGTTCAAGTCACCTCAGTGGACTAACTAGAACTTTTCGAGACACACGTATGACTCTTACCGACCGTGACCTAACTTGGACACTTGCACCTTTCACTTGGCTCAACTCAGTTGGAGTGGTGAGGGGGGTTGGATTTGCCAGTCTGAGACGCACACGGGTGGAAACATTCGTCCTCGTCTAGGGAGGGAAGTACACCCCAACCTGGTCCAATAGCCATGAGGTCTAAAGACAGAAGACTGTGGGTTGCGATAAAGCTTCAAAAGAGGGATAGTCTACTGGCTCAAGAGGAAAAACTCCTTATGTAAATGCTGCTGTGAATAGTATGTTGAAAAAAAAATGGTCAGGCCTGTACAAAAATAAAATGCCTGCAAAGTATGTACAAAGTCAATAAGCAAGCTTGAGTTCCAAAGACAAATATGTGAGCCTGCAGCTGGATGACTTGACTACAATGGTCTTGCATCCCGGGATAGGTAGCTACACTGGCTACCGTCCATTCTTCTCTTCACCCCCTCCTCTTGAGCTGGTTGCCACTTGAACTTAGAAGGGAATACCCTGCTCCTCGAGGAAAGAGCTGTAGGATTGGGGAATCATTGGGTTGTCATTCTGGAGAAGTCAGCTCCTTTATCATTTCAGTTGGAGAGGGCCACTATCACTTACACCGTACAAGTCAGCTTCATAGTTATAAGGGTTTGCGTATGATGTAGACTAGTTCTGACCCGGCTATTGAGGTGGGTTGAACCGAGTTCTGGGACTATCGAAGGCTGTTGTACTTTAGAGCTGGTTCCCGATTAGGTTCCACACACATTCACACCCAAGGTCTGACAGGAGCTCCAATTCAGATTTTGTAAAGACATGCATTGCACTGAAAGCACCCCTATTCACTCTACCTTTCTTTCATTTTCCTTCTTCTTTTCTTCATTCTTTTTGTACTTATTGCATAAGTGTTTGCTAGGGACTAGCAAAGGCAAGTATAGGGGGGTGATGAATCTCCTTTTCATCACCTTTATTCTATCATTTTGGCCTCAAAACCCCCAGCAAATGCATATAGATAGCATCAAATTGTACATAATAGCATTCATGATTCATTGTATTAATTACACAATAAATAAGGTTCCTAATGCCAAAATTATAGAATAAAGAGAAGACAAGAAAAAGGAATAAAATATTGTAAATATTTTTTTATGACCAAACCCCGAGACCAAGGCCAACATGGTATTGGTCGACAAGGAATAAAGTAGGGGGGAGATAAGGGCCAGTGTACAATAAATACCTCATTTATTAATTCATTCATTTATGCATTTTTGGCACCTATTTTGTACATAATTATTTCTTCATCAGATAAAGAAACTTTGTATGTACATGAAAGTTGTAGATAATAATGTAAATAAAAGTACAAAATTGAGTTTGTGCAAAAATAATACCCAGTGTACATTTTATACACAGAATAAAAAGCCAAAATCTCAACTTCACAGACCCATATCTTGCAAATAAAAACTCCAAATCACCCAAACTCACCTTTAATTATATATAGCATTCCAAGAACTATTTTATAAAATTGGTTTCATAATTTTTGGAGTCCATATGCAGAAGTTAGGTTTTTGGCCCTCCTTGTATATAGGACTGATTAAAATATGCATTTTATTCAATATTCATTATTTGTATAAATTCATATTTTTAGAATTTTGTAAATAATGTATATAATGCATACACATAAGAGAAGTTAAAGAAAACCAAAATTAATTTGTAAAATAAAATAAGTCTACAAATTCATAGACAAAATACCTATGCTATATACCTCTACATAAATAAAAAGGATTTTATTCCTTATTTCTTTTATTCTTTTATATTTTTATAATAATGTATACATTACACATAACTCATTAAAAATGTAAATCCAAAATAAAAATCAAGAAAATACAATAAATAAATTAAGTGTATAAAATACATAGATAAAACACCTATAAGTATACCTACATACACCTATATCTATTTATTTAAAAATATAAATAAACTCATAAAAATCAAACAAAAATACCTTTATACTCACAAAAATAAATTATAAATTTATAAAATAAGCCAATAAAATAATAAAAGAAAATAAACAAATTAAAAATAAAATACATAAAAATACATGTAAATACATACATATACATATTATTCAAATAAAACTACAATAAAACACCTCGAAAAATTCAATAAAATCATAAATAAATACTAGATGAAATATTACACATTTTTTATTTTATAAGAAAAAATTAATAAAATCGTTTAAGGTGTCAAATAAATCAATTCTCAATCAAATTTTCTGTTTTGTCTTGTAGCGGCTGACGTGGCCCAATGAGGCGCCGGCCTTCGTTGACTCCCTGGTCAACTGTCCCATCCCTCGCCTGGCGCCTCTGAACTATCAAATCCCCGATTTTCCTCCATTTTTCGCGGCCATCCCTTCCATCATCCAGGCTCGCTTCCTTCACAAGATTTGTCCTCTGATCATCCATGATGCCCGCCAAAATCATAGATCAACGAGATATTCATTGGATCAGTCAATAATCGCCGGGTAAAAAGGCCTCTCGCCAATGTTTATAAATAATTAGCTCCGCCTCCTTCCTCAGATTTGGCCATTTTCATTCCACCCAAACGCCTTGATCTTGCTCTTGGACCATTCCTCGTGACAGGGGGAGTCGCCCAGCACCTCGACTTGGCCGGAGGACGGAGAATTTTGACGCGGCGGAGCTCCGACGTCCGCCCTGCTCCCTGGAGGCCCCCAGGTATAAGAGATAACCTTTTATGCATTTTTAGTTAGCTTTTAATGTTAGCTTTTCAGTCCAGTAGTTAGATTAGTTATTAGTTAATCTCCTTAGCTTAAAAATCAAAATTCGAAGTTCAAAGCTCCGGCGACTTCTCCACCGTTGTCTCGATTGTCTCCGACCACCTCGTTCATCCCATTTCGAACCTCAGTGCCTTCTCCATCTAGCGCACACATTTGTTCAACCCAGGACCCTAGGTCTTGGCGAATCGGGGCTCCTCCTCCGCCGTTCGCCGGAGTCCCTCCGCCCACCTCCATCTTGCATCGCAGCTTCAAAACCCCGGGTCGAGGAGATAGCTCTCTCACCCGCGGTTCATCCTATGCAGGTATATCGAAGAATAGAGCCCATCTGGGCTTGCATTAACCCAGGAAGAGGTTCCTGGGGGTCCCCTTCTTCTCTGACCTCGCTCCATCGACTCGAACCTCCAGGAGCCATGAAAGAACCATCAGACGACGCGGAAGCCTCCCAGCTACGATCAGAGAACTTCAGATGCGCGGGAGGTACCCGGAGGAGCCCTAGCTGCCCGATCGAAGCTAGCCGGGGGCAAGCTTCTTCCCCGTTCTTCCAGATGCCTCCCGCACCGTTGGATCGAGAGGGGAGGCCCAGATTGAACGATGACCGTTCGATGAAGACGTACGTCCACCGTCAGATCAGCCAGGAGATTCTAATCCAGGCCCTTCATTGCCGAACCGACATCCGCCGTCCGATGCTTGACACGTGGTTAAGTGGCGCCTCCAGCACCGTTGGATGACACGCCTTATTTGGGGGTAAATTTCACATCTAGCCCCTGCCTTTTTGTATTTATAGTTTAATACCTAAAATAAAAAATCATGTTGTAAATAAAATGTATATTTTACAGAAGGACCCTCGATGTTTCAAGATTTACACTTTAGTCCTTCCGCACCTCACGTGCAGCAACCACGTGAGGCGCGTGAAATTTGCATTTAAACCCCGCCAGGCTCCTGTAATTATCAAATGGTCCTGAAAATAAAAGTCCACGTGTATTTTTATTGTGATTTTTGCATGTATGCCCCTTCGAACTATTTTATTTGCAAAAATACCCCTGCTAGGCCATTTATTTTTGAATGCTTTGTCTATTTATTTTGTGCTCCATATTAACTTGAAAAATCTTGCAAAAATAGACTTAAGCTCCTGTTTGGTTGTGCTTGCATGCTATATTTTTAGTTTTTCATTTTGTTGCATTTTTGCATTTATTAAAAATCAATAACATGTCTTTTATTCACTGTCTAACTTATACAATACTAAAAAAATATAAAAATGCCTTGAAAAATTCAAAAAAATTATCTATGGTGTATTTTGACCTATTCTAGTGTTAGTCCAAAAACCCTAAAAATCTCAAAAGGAAAACCTTAAAAATTCAAAAATACCCAAAAACTTCAAAAAAATAATAAAAATCAAAGAAAAATCAGAAAATTACAAACTCAGGCCCTATTTATGCTTTGTTTTATTATCTTTATTAGAAAAATAGTGTGGAAACTTTTTGAGGCCATTAGCTATTTTTAAGGTCTATTTTTGTGACAGCCAGAACCTATTCCACTGTTTACTATTATTTAGCTATTTAAAAATACTAAAAATATTTTCAAAAAAGCCCAAAAATCACAAAAACAGTAAGAACCCATGAAAATCCCAAAAAGACTTTGTTCCTGAATTTTTGACTATTTTTGAGTATTTTTGTAAATATTATAGTACCCCTTTATGTATATATATATATTTCCTAAAAAGAAAAAAATAATATCTATATATAGATATCTATATCTAATTATTTATATGTATTCTTATATCTACTTATTAACCTTAATATAAAAAAGAAAAGAAAAGAAAAAAATATAAAGTATATATCCTTTTTTGTTATCCTTATATATACCTATATATATATATTGTATGCATTATAAGCTATATACTAACCCTCTATGGGTATACATATATTTATAATTATATTAAATATATATATATATATATTACCTAATTATATTATTAAAAATAAAAAAATATAAATAATAATATATAAAAATATATATATATATAAAAAAACCCACTCAAGGATGACTCTGAGATACATGTAGGCTATTGCATTTTTGTATTGCTCTCTGTGGTTCGACCTCTACATGCTTGTTCCCTATACATTTTATGGTAGAGTAAATAAAGATTAATTCACATTTATTTTTGAGTTAGATTGTTGTATTCTTTGGATTGTGGGTTAATTGTTGATTAACACCAGTCTTCTATGAGTGGTCGCCTCAGCGACAACACTTTTATATTTTTCATAGTGACCCTCGTGGATCAACCGTGTTATCAGACAGACCCCTAGGCAAGGTGTCGGGCGAGGTTCTCGGATTATTGGGGAGTAATTAGGACCCGAGATTTGGCGAAATGTTGATCGGGTCAAGCAGGGATAATTGGGAGAAGATGGGTCCGTGAAGAGGATCTGCGGGTCTGTGGTCCAAAGGGGGGAGTTGATCGGGGGTTCAATGTCCCCCGTGGACCAATCAGAACCCACCAACTCAAAAATATTTACAAATTCAAAATAAAATAATAAAAGGATGAATTAGCAAAAACTTAAAACATAAAAGATGTTTATTTTATTTTTTTCTATTTTTTGGTGATTGTTAATTAATTTTTCAAAATAAAAATAAGGTATGTACACTATAGTACTATACATAGGTATTTACACAATGTTGATTTTTGATTTTTGATTTTTGATTAGTTATTTTTTACATTTTTATCCCCATTTTATATTTTATTTATTTATAGCATAAAATTAGGAATAAAAAGGTATTTTTATCTTATTTTTATTATTTATTTACAAGGGTTAATTAAATAGATATATATATATATATATACATGGTATATGCACCAAGTTCTTTTTGGTTTTTAATTTTGTTCTTTTTATTTGATTTTTATTTTTATGACTTTTATTTTATTTATTTACACCATAAAGTAAGGAGTATATACAATTTTTATGAAAATTAATTTATTTATTTACAAGGCTAGAATAAATATAGGTGTGGGTGTATGTACATGGTGAATATGCACAAGTGGATATTTTTCTATTATTTTTTAATTTTTCTATTTTTATTTTGATTTTGTACTTATAAATATTTACAAATATGTACAAGCCACTTTTATTCTATTTTTAGAGGAAAATACTTTTATTCTATTTACAGGTATATTTACAGACATGAGCTCCCTATCTCTCTCTACTTTGGCTTTTATGCGGTCAGGCCCATGCTGAGCCCTCCCTTGGGATTAGGTTGCTCAATATTTATTCTAAATATTTCCCTCGTTTTCTTTTTAATCTTTATTCTTTTATTTTTGCACAAAAACATGCTAATTATTAGTTTTTACACTATGCATGCTTTTTGTAATTATATGTATTTACACATATTTACATGTATTTGCAAAGGTTTTGGTAGCTAAAATATAAGAATAAAGAGTGATGAATGAGTATTCATCATTAATCTTCACATGGAATCACACCCCGATCATTCTAAATAGAAGCACCAGATGTGAGGAATCATTCTGTGTTAAGGTCAACACATAATTTCATTAAGTTCGAAGAAGTATATGGAGTGAAATCAATTTCTAGCCAAAATGGGAAAATTTCGAGACAAGATCTATTCCAGATTATTGAAGAAGACGGGGAGTCTAGAGAGCTGTTCGTAAAGTCCGAACTGTGATCTCGAGAATCAGTCTAAATTTTTAGAGAAGACAACTGCATGGAATCGATATGGGTGTCAGCATAGTCTCAACACTTAGCTCTTCTGCCCACCTTCCATGGGAACACCATCCACGAGTCGCCATCTCTAAGGTCAAGAAAAAGATCGAGAATGTATGAATGATACATAGATGAACAAGAAAGGAGTGCAAAATAGTAGAATGACTCAAAGTGAGCAGCGTTCAAATGATAATGAAATAGAAAATGAAAGGTAAAATTTGCACAATGTGCATGACTGATCATTGATCTTAATCTAATCAAAACAAACACCAAACAAGTTTTTGATTCACCAACTCAACCCAAGTGAAACCTTAAGAGTTCGACTATTTTTATCTTTTTTCAATTTTATTTTTGTTTTGCAGGTAAATCTTTTAATAAGTCCTTATGAGGGCTATCCCTATAGGAGTGTGTGTATTGTCGGGAAAGTTGCCCATACTTGATCCACCTCCTTTATAACATGTGATCTACGCACTTAGAGGTCCTTGATCTCCTGCATGGGGGGCTACTCGGGCAAAGAATAGAGAAAGAAAGCAAATAGGAAAAATCAATACTTCCCTCGCAAGCGAGGTACTTAGATGCTAGGAAATGAGATAGATAATCCGTGAGGGCATGGCCTATGCTCAATACTTCATACTTAGTCGGATGCTCCACACAAGGTGGGAACACCGTCGTTGACAAAGCCCTACTTGCCTACATACAATGGAAGCGACAATACTTTGCCGTCCCAGGTGATAATCAAGGTTGCCATAGATCAGGTTTTGGGCTCTAATCATTAGGGGTTATGCATCACTCAGTCTGAATGGTACATGAAAATAATGAGGCTTTATGAACCCAAAACAAGGATGTCCATTACAAAATTTACTTAAGGTCAAAGTTATATTAGAAGTCCCCTTGTTTTAATTTTTTATTTTCAATTTTTGGGTACTTTTCAATGTAAAGCACCTAATGGTTTTTTGTAGTTTCCTTTTGATCCTATGTAAGTAGAATCCGAGAGAGTGGAAAAGCAATGCAAGTGGATACTAAAGTGGAAATCTCACTCTCGTATCAAATAATGCATGCAAAGTAAGAGGACTAACAATGCTTCCAGGCTCTCTCCATGTAGGATGCAAGGCAGAAATATAAATATCTACATTACATGCACGATATACAAAATCATGAAATTATCCTAAATAAGAATTACTATTAGCGTGAAGAACCAAATGCTAACTACTAAAAATTGGATCTTAAGTATCCGATCTTGGAGACTCCTCGGTGCCCACCGCAATGGGTCTTGCAAGCTCTGTATGGAGTTTCTTACGGTACGCAACTCCAAATCCAAGTAATTAGAAATTAAATTTGACTAGGTCCAAGTGTATATCAATGTAGGTACATGAGTCTAATGAAGCGGTGGACCTACTTCTCTTATGACACGCCTGGCCACTCGGGTAGGTATGCAAGTACACAAGGGTCGTTATGACCCAAATCACTGAGCGTAATCAACGAGAAGAAATAAAAACCACTCAGAAATATAAAACAATCAATACATGTAAGCGGTTCACTATTTTATTTACCTGGTATAGCCACCAAGGTCGAACACAAGGGGCACGAAAAGAGTACGAAGTAGTCAAATTTCCCAAATAAAACAATTTTTTAGTAGTTTTCTATTTTTAGATTTTTAATTTTTTAATAAAGCACACAAGCACAACAATAAAATAAAACAAGTACATTTTTTTAGATTGTTCTAATTAGCTAAAAATGCTCAGAAAAATTAAGGTAAAAAATATTTTTGGATTTTAGAGGTTTTAAAATATTTTTGGTAATTTTTGTAGACTTTTCTGATGTTTTTTGTAGTTTTACAATAATCAAATAAAGCTCAAAAAGGCAAGTAGTGCACAACTAGGATTAAATTAAAAATTAAAAGTATTTAAAAAACCTAAAATCCTGGATAGCAATTTTATGATAAAATATGAATACAAACCTACAAACATGAACTAAAAATGGAATTTTTAGAGTTTTCTACGATTTTATATGATTTTTGCAAGTTTTTGAATGTTTTATATTTTTTAGGCTTTTTATAAGGGTTTTTCAAACAAAATTTCCAGTAAGTAAAACACATAAAAAGGCACCCACAAGATTTTTTTATATAATTTTTAAAACTTTTTTTGAATTTTTATAAATTTTCTATGGCAAACAAGTATATTTTTGAAGGTTTTTGAATTTTGAAATATAGGAAATGCAAATATATCAATCTAATAAAATCTGAGAAAAATATTACACACTAACAAGAGTCAATGGTAATTTATATATATTTTTTCTAATAAATTTACTATTTATTAAGTCCAAAATACAACGTGTAGTTAGGAACAATTCACATGGACCTCTTTGTAAATATATTAAGTTCACAGGGCCTTATTTACAAAAATCCCAAACAAATCACACACGTGCTCAATACTGAATGTGTAGGGCTATAAATGTAATTTTTAAAAGTTAACATCCATTCATTAACATCATAAAAGTTATGGGCAAAACATGCAAATATCCCAGACTACATGTGAGTAGACGTGCTATAGATTCGGAGGGACTAAAATGCAAATACTACAAACTACGAGGACCAAACTATAAAAGTTGTGAACTAAAATGTTTATTTAATGGACTAAAGCAAAATATCGAAACATACGAGGGCAAAAGGGACATATACCCTTGGCGAGGGCATGCAACACGCTTGGAGGTTGTCTCTGTCGTACGGTGCTGATCAACTCCTGTTGCGGATCTGACGGCTGCAGAGGATGTCGCAGACGTGCGGGGTATATGCATCAGGGCTTTGATCCAATGACCAAAAAGCTGGACCTATCTGGAGGTTCAGATGCAATCTGACAGGAGGGGGGCCATCTGACTACAGGCGAAGGGTTAGCAAGAACAAGACCCCGACGAGCTCCAACCGAGCATCAGAGGGGCTCCGATGCTCCGATGGAAGATAAGAGAGGTCCGACTGCGTCGTAGAGGAGTTTTGCGTCAGGTGGGGTGCTCGGATGGAGGTGGCGACGACTGGATGTGCGTGACGGTGAAGGGGGAACTGGATCAGCTCCACCAGAGTAGCCGAGGACTCTAAGTGGTCTACTCGTGGCCGTATAACCTGCAAAGAGTAGAAGGGACTCAGGGCTCTGCTCCGGTCTTGGTTATCGCAGCTAGAAATGATAGAAGCGACGGGGGATGGGGTTTGGCTCTCCGACGAACGCGGGGGGAAGGAGACCCTTCCTAATCTCGACCCGATGGTCGAGCCTTAGGGGGAATAGGTTGCATGAGAAGATGCGAGGCATGGTGTGGCATCGATCGGAACAGAGAGGAATGGGTATTGAGGCTCCGATGAGTTGGTCAGAGCAAAGATGACGGCAGCGGTGCACAAGGTGAAGATGCGATCGAACTGGGCAATGCAAAAAGAAAGATAGATACCTGAAGGTCGAGATGTGTTTCCGAGCTTCAGGCAAAGGTGGTAGGCTAGGTTGTTTCCTCAATCGAGCTGCACCAGGCTTAGAGGCTTCTCACGGCAGCTCTTTGGTGACGCGATGAGCTACTAGACTCCATGCGTCTCCTAAGGATCATAAGCGGCTCCTCAAGTGGATATCACTCCACTAAAGGTGGCTAGGGAAGAATGGGCATGCGAAGGATGAGCTGAAGGGCTGGCGGAACTGGAATAGAGTTTATATAGTCTGCACAAGGGTCCTAGAAGATCGGAGCATATCACGGAACCCTAGGCGAATCCGGCTACGCCAAGGGATCCGCGAGGATCATGGGAGATCAGGCTTCAATCAAGCGCAAGAACTAGGAGAAGAGGAGGTCGAGTTAAAGCATGAAAATTCAGAGAAAAAGCTCCGGTGAGAGGAAAGTGACCCGGCCCGACCTGGAGGGTGACGTTGACCGGAGTCAACATACTCACGTTGACCAATAGAAAATCAAGATTTACAAAATAAAGGGAAATCAAATAAAAAATAGCAAATGAATTTAAAATAAAAAGTATATAAAATAAAAGCTGTTTATTATTTTACAAAGTAATTTCTATGATTTTTAATTCTTTTTATAAAAATAAAAAAATATAAAGTATATAGTTATTATATACATGTATAATATACCTATGTATTGTGACAAGTAATTTTATTTTATTATTTTACATAAATACCTTTATTTTATATTTTCTTTGTTTACAACATAATTTTTTTGGAGTATAAAATAATTATTATTTTATTTTTGCAAATTATTTAGGGTGTATAATAAATTGTGACTGTGGACTATACATGTGTTTTTGTATAAGAAAGTAATGATTTTATTTTTATTTTTCTTTTATTTTCCTGATTTTTATTTTATTTTTATAATATTATGAATACTATATACACTGGTGAAAAAGAATAAAATAATTTGATTTTATAATAAATAAATAATATGTACAAGTATAGTGGGTATATACAATACATAGTGAACCCTATCTCACTCTACTTATTTTATTTTGCGATCAGGTCAAGTCTTGACCTTCTCTTGGGTTTGGGTCACTCTCTATTTATTATAAATACATCTTTCTTTTTCTTTTTCCTTTATTCTTTTATTTTTGCAAAAATTACATGCTAATTATGCAATATTAACAGGAGTATGCAGAAAGTTAAATTATTATGTTTATAGGTATTTACAGGGTGTCAGGCCAAGAAAAAGAGCTAAAATAAAAGAATAAAGAGTGAGAATCATGGATTCATCACCACCTATACTTTACCTTTGCTTGTTGCTTAGCAAACACTTATTTGAAAAAGAAGCAAAAATCAAAAAAGAAATGAAAAGAAAAAGATTCAAGGTTGATTAGTAAACCTATCTTCATTAAATTGGAGTATGAAGCTTAGTTAGATCTTTAGATTATTAGTTTGTTAGAACCTTATTGGGAAATAGGTTTAAGACTCAACGACCTCTAAGTTCCACAATTCTATGGTCAAAATGCCTCAATAAATCAGGTCAGAACAAGTCTACATATGCAAACTCTAATGACAATGCATCTTTCCTTGTACTGTGTAAGTGATATGTAGCTCCCCACCTCAGAAATGATAAAGAAATAGCCTCCCTCAACAAGGTAACTCTAATTCCCCAGTCTAGCAGCTCTTTCTTCGAGGAGCGAGGTATTCCCTTCTAAGTTAAAGTTCAACTAACTCAAGAAGAGGGGAAAGAAAAGAATGGACCGTGACCAATGTAGCCACATATCCTTCAGAGTAAAGTTAGTGTAGCTAAGTCTCCAGCTGCAAGCTTCCATGAGATGAGAAGATGAAATACACAATCTTTGCTTATTCACTATATACACTCCGGTAGGCATTTTATTTTCAATTAGGCAGGGTGCCTTTTTTGGAGTTTTTTTCATAATTTTGCATAATTTTTTGTATGCATATATACAACATATTTACATGGTGCAACATATATAAGGAGTTTTTCTTCTTGAGCCATTAGACTATCCCTCTTTTGAAGCATTATTGCAACCCACAAACTCCTATCTTTAGAGCTCAATGCTACTAGACTAGGTTGAGGTGCACATCCCTCTCTAGAGGAAGATGAGAGGTTCCTCCTAGAAGTACTACCCTCGTATGCTACCCCAAGTCAAAGAATTCTGCCTCCTCACCACCTCATCCGTGTTGACCTACATGTAAGGTGTGTGTTCAATTCAAGCCATTGTCTCTGAGAGTCATGTGTGTATTGTTAAGTGTTCTACGTAGGCTCATCAAGATGACATGTGAACATAGCCTAGTGGACTCAAAGAATTAAGTCGCTATGAACCTGAAAAGTCTTAACCCTAGCATTTTTAAAAAAAATTGTATATATAAATAATTTTAATACATTAATATTTACAAAAGCATTGCAATCAAAACATTTTTACAGACATTTGTACAAATTTTTACAAAAGGCTTTTACAAACATCTACGTACAAGAAAGACTTATATGCAACAGAAATTTTAAAATTTTTGTGATTTTTAGTTTTGTGGTTTGTATCCATATTATCTATTAAAACACTCACACAAAGTACGAGTTGTAGGTAAAGTATATATACAATATATACGACACCCCCTATACTTAGCTCGAACGATGTCCTCAGAGTGATCAAAGAGCGATGAAAGGAAGACATAACTCATGCTGAACAATGGGAATTGAAAAGAATGCTATACTACAATGACAAATAAAAGAATGTAATGAATAGAGGTCGGTGATCCCCCTATACTTAGGATCAAGTAATCCTAAGTAAAGAAGTCTGTACACAAGGGGAAAACCAAGGGTTAGGATATACATGGTTTACCTCTCTTATCCTTAGGGTAAAATATCCCTAAGTATAGGAAATAAAACAGAGGTAAAAAGAATCAAATGAATAATCACAAGTCTGATCCCCCCTATACTTAGGGCAAAGCATACCTTAAGTATAACATAATCATAAGATGAAGATGAGATATTAGATAAAAAGAATGAATGATATGGACAACGGGATCAATACAACTGCGAAAGAGAAGTGAGAAACAGACACAAGATGCAAATGATGTGAGTCAAAGACCACATCTCATGCAAAATGAATAGGGGCTACGTCAACGATCAACGGATCATGATCAAGATATGGCTTTAGGTGCTGACCGTTAACCCGAAAAGTAGAATCAGATGACAACTCATATATGTCAATGATTATATTGTCATGCACCTTTCTGACCAAGTATGGTCCCTTCCATTTGCTTGGTAACTTCCATGGAAATAATCTCAACCTAGAATCAAATAGCCATACTTTCTGATTCAGCTCAAACTGTTTATGGATGATATGATAATCATGCCATATCTTCACTCTCTCCTTGTACTATAGGCTACTCGAAAAGGTTGTATCTCTCAACTCCTCCAGGGCTGCCAACTCTGCTTTCCTCTGATCTACTATACTCTTAGGATCCAATAATAACTCAGTGACTGGCCAAAGTGACTTGTGCTTGATCTTCATGGGTAAATGGCATGGCTTGCCATAAACGAGGTGAAAGGGAGATGTACCCAAAGGTGTCTTGAAGGAGGTTCAATAGGCCTACAAGTCCGAGTCCAAAAGCTGTGACCAATCCTTTTAGTCTGGGCAGACGATCTTCTGTAATATAGCCTTGATCTCCATGTTCGATACTTCAGTAAGATCATTGGTCTGAGGGTGATATGGAGTGGCGACACGATGGCCAATACAGAACTCGTTAGCAAGGGCCTTTACCTTGTCATTGATAAAGTGAGTCACCTCGTAAGATATCAAAACTCTAGGTACCCCGAACCGTGAAACGATTTTATTCTCGAAGAATCTGCAAAGGATTTTAGCATCTGTGGTTCGAGCAGGGATGGACTCAACCCAACGACTCACATAATCTACAACAAGCAGAATGTACTCGGATCCCTAACTCTTAGGGAACGAGCACATGAAATCGACGCCCTATGCGTCAAAAATCTCACAAAAGTGAATGTACTGCATTCGCATCATATCACACTGTTCATAAGTGCCCATCCTCTTACAGTCAGCACACCTCTTCGTGAATTCATCAGAATCCTTAAAGAGGGTAGGCCACCATAGGCCAGATTGAAGCACTTTCAGTGCTGCCCTCCTCCTAAAATGATGTCCTCCTGCCTCAAGCTTGTCGTAGTATTTGAGGATGTTGTGGTGCTCCTCTTGAGGAATGCACTGACGCCAGACTCTATCCCCTCCTTCATGATAAAGGATGGGATCCTCCCAATGGCATGACTTGGCTTTCGCTAGGAAAGTCTCAAGTCGCTGCCTAGGCCAACCTTGTGGAACTTTGTTGGCGACAAGGTAGTTCGCAATGTCAGTGAACCATGGAAGTGAGGCAATAACAAGGATCACCTCATATGGGAAGGTCTCTGTAGTAGGTGCGATATGATCGAAATCCTCAAGGTTCTCGAAACGGGAGAGGTGATACGCCAAAACATTCTTGACTCTAGGATTATACTTAATCTCTATGTGAAACTCTTGGAGTAGAAGGATCCATCTGGTTAATTTGGCTTTGGCATCCTTCTTTGCTATGAGGTATCGGATGGCAGTGTAATATGTAAATATAGTCACTCAGGATCCAAGAATATAAGATCTGAACTTGTCCAATGCAAAGACTATGGCTAGCATCTCCTTCTCAGTCACGGTATAATTCCACTAAGCGGCATCCAAAGTCCTTCTAGCATAGTGTATGACATATGGTAATCCATCCCTCCTCTATCCTAGCACATCCCCTATGGCAAAATCAGAAGCATCCGTCATGATCTCGAATAGGAGAGACCAATTGGGTGGCTGAAGGATAGGAGCCTCAACAACTAATCCTTTGAGAGTCTCAAAGGATGCTAGACACTTATCATCGACAATGAATTCAGTGTCTTTCGTCAGCAGATTAGTAAGCAGTTGGGCAATACGACTGAAATCCTGAATGAATCATCGGTAGAAACCGACATGCCCTAGAAAAGATCGTATCCCTCGCAAATTTGATGGTGGATTGAGTTTCTTGATGATATCCACCTTGGCCGAATCAACCTCCATGCCCCTGTTGGAGATTATATGGCCAAGCATCGTCCCCTAAGTCACCATGAAGTGACTCTTATCCCAGGACAATACAAGATGGAGCTCTATACAACGTTGAAGTACGTGGTTTAGGCAGTCAAGACAAGCATCGAACCCATCGTCGTTGATCGAAAAGTCATCGATGAAAACATCCAAACAATCACCCACCATGTTCGAGAAGATGGAAAGCATGCACCTTTGGAATGTAGCTGTGTCATTACATAAACCAAAGGGAATCCGTCTAAAGGCATACGTCCCAAACAGACAGGTGAATGTCGTTTTCTCCTGGTCTTCGGGCACTATGGCCAACTGATTGTATCCAGACTACCCGTCAAGGAAATAGTAATGACTCTTCCCTTCTAGCATCTCGATAATGTAATCAATAAATGGCAGCAAGAAATGATCCTTCTTGGTGGTCTGATTCATTCATCTGTAGTCCACACATATCCTCAAAGAAGTGAGTACCCAGGTAGCTATCTCCTCTCCAAACTCGCTCACAACTGTAGTGATACCCGTCTTCTTAGGCACCCCATGTAATGGACTTAAGCCATTTGGAGTTGGAGATGGGGTATATAAAATCGACGCTTTACCATTTCGATATCTCTTGCATGACCACATCTCGAAGATTCGGGTTTAGCCATCGCTGAAACTCATGCGATGGTGTGGCATCCTCTTCGAGATAGATATGGTGAGAGTACATGGTAAGACTTATCCCATGGAGATCAACTATACTCCATCAAATCGTCTTAAGGTTTCTTTCAAGAACCTCCATCAAACGAGATTCTTGATCTCCAGTCAAATCCGTTGAGATAATGACCAGGATCATTTCAGGCTCCCCCGTTTGGAATCTGCACTTCATCGACTGTGACAAGGTCTTCAGTTTCAGACAACTAGGAGGTGGAAAATCTAGATTCTGAAATGTCTGAGTGAAGGCTACCAGATTTGCTTGAGAGAACTCTCATTGTATGTGAAAATCTGATAAAGTTAGCCCTGTTGGTGTCTCTGTAATCTGTGCTGGCTCACTCTCCATCCAAGCTGTCGGCTCTATAGGAATCAGACAAGGTAGATAATCACCAAAGTCATCCCTATTAATGCGTGAATCTGAGGGATCTAAATCATAAGAACATGAAATATACTCTGCTTCGCTATCCTAACCACGATGATTAGCCTCAAATGTGTACAATGCCAAGAGTGTGATCTCCGAACTCTCGTCTGCCAAAATATGTAAATCTGTGATGTCTGATGGCGTGACAAAAGCTTGTGATACGAGATTGGACCAAACTGCTTCATCATCTGTAATGACAAAGTCACACTCCTGGTGGACGTCTCGCTCTGCATCTGTCATCAGCTCTGAATCACTCGACTGCTTTGAGCAGGCTGAATCTCTCGCTCTGGTCTCCTCGATCGTATCTATTTGAACACTTTCACCCTTGACACGAAAGTATACCTTCCCACTATCATAGTCGGACACCGCCTTGGCTGTTGCCAAGAATGGGTATCCTAGTATGATGGGGTATCTGTCACAGACTCAAGGATCTTCATGTCCAATACAACAAAGTCCATAGACAATTTCAAGCCCTGAATGGTGATGACCACACCCTTCAATAACCCCTTCGGACTCTTGACAGATCTATCAGCAAATTGCTAGACTTTCCTGCTCTATTGAAGAGGGCCGAACTCAAATCGATCAAGTAAGGTTGTCGGAAGAAGGTTTAATTGAAGAGGCGTTGTCTAATATAGTACGATCGAACCACTACTCATGGATATGGCATCTGAAATGTGGAGCTCCTGCATCAGGTCTCTTGGTTGGCAATTGGTTCTAAATGGAGAAGCAGGTGGCACGAGTGAGCACAAGGATCTCTGCATTGTGGTTCCTTCTCTTCCCGTGGATTATCGTCTTCTCTCTCAAATTCTTCTGGAAGAGGGGGATGTGTTCTAGTACCTCCTGTAGAGTCAGCTATATTAGAAATCGATCAATCATCTGCTGGCTGAACTCTAATTAGTGTTTCTTTTTTTAAATTTTCAAGTTTATTCCCCTTCGTTAAGCGGAGTGCTTAAGGGAATGGGGATGGCAGAACCCTCTCCAGAAAGATGAGGGTCAGGAATAGGCTCCTGTGCATGTAGAAGAGTAGAATCCATAGCAATATCATCATGCAAACATATGGACTCATATGGGATACAGAAACCTTTCCTTTATTCATATTTTTATTCTTTTCCATTTTTCCATTTTTTTGCATTTTTGTGTCCTGAGATACAAAAGAAGGTAACACAACTGAAGGAAAATTGGTGGCATCGGTACCACCCATAACATCTGTAAATGCAGCATCAAAACTGCTCTCTAGCCAAGTATCTGGAAGGTTGGTGGCACCGGTACCACCATCTGCAATTGGAACCACGACAAGCTCAATACCGTCGGCTGGATCATCATACTTGGTGGCTTCAATGCCACCACCACCATCATCATCATGAGCAGCATCGGTACTGCTTCCCTCCTCATATAGTGCTCTATAATCTCCAATGGTCATTGCTCAGACGAGGCACCACCAGCTGACATCCTACCGCTCCTAAGTGTCACAAAATTAGCATCAAATACATAGGAAGAATCATCACCCAAAATATCACTAGGAGTGGTAGTCTCTGTAAAATGTACCTGCTCAGATTTCCTCTTCATATTGTTCAGGTTTGGTTCAATCTGAGCGTGTATGGCGACCATGCCCTTGATAATCTCCCTCATCTCCTACCGTAACTCATCCATCTCTCACCGGAAGGATGCCTATTGGTCAGATAGTAGGTGGGCGAGGTCGTCAAGAGCTGGGTTCTCATAGACAAGTCCCTGAGAACCAGATGGGTTGCCTCGCTGGAAATGAGGTTGGGACTACTGCTGGTAATGAGGAGGAGGCTGGGAATATTGAGGATGAGGCTGCTGCGGTTGCCTCCACTGCTGTCCCTGGTATGAGGGACGAGGACCCTGCTGGTGCTGCTGCTGGTACTGCTGAGAGTGATGGGGTTGCTGCTGCTGCTGGCTGCTCTGTCTGACCTGAGCTAGAAGCTGATGCTGGGACGAGGTGCCTCTGGTAGCCCATCAGAAACATAGGTGATCACGACGGATCCTAGGCTGCTGCTGATACCATTCGTACAAAATCCCGTTGACTTCCATCAACGGCTCTTGCTGCTCGTAGTATGGTAGGGGAAGAACTTCTGGGAGCTAATCCGACTGGTAGAGTGTCCTAAGATGGTGGTGCTTGGGAGTAGTACTTTAGCGGCTGAACTGGCTCTGCATGAATGTGGTGGACCTGTCGGTACGTGGCAGATGGCTAGGTGGAGCTGTTGTTGCTAGTATCAGCCCGCGACCTAAGACGAGGCCGGGGAGCTGTCTATGCCTCATGGAGACACATGATCTGAGTCTTTAGGTCACTCAGTATCTGTGCCAACTAATCGATCTGAGTAAGGGCCTAGCACTGCTTCTTATTAGTGATTTCGATGCGGTCCATCTTCTCGCTAAAAATCTCCATGTCAGCGGCTGAGGACTAAGACCGTGCTGCTGCTGACAAAGTAGAAGGATCGACATCGACCCGTGATTGCATATGTACGATACAACTTGTGGGAGGGGCTTCCCATGAGTGTAAACCCTAGTCAAGGACATCACCATATAATTTTCTGTCATCTCCTTGTAGATGGCCCAGACTTGGTCCTCATCCTTAGAAAAATAGGACCCTCCACACGAGGCATTTACTAGCCCCTGCAGCTCCGGTGTCATTGCACAAAAGAAGGTCTGAACAAGGTTAGGCTTGGATATTTCGTGATGTGGACATTGGTCGATGAGATCTCAGAATCGATCCCAAGCCTCGTGAAACTGCTCGTTTAGGATCATAGTAAAATAGTTGATCATGGCTTATGTTGCATTGGTACCACCGAGTGGATAGTACTTGTTCAAGTACTCGGTCCGGAGCTACTTCCAAGTAGTGACATACCTCCCCAAATGCTTCAACCAATAGGTTGCTCAATCAACTAAGGAGAACGGAAAGGTGATCATCTTGACCGTGTCCTCATCCACTAATCTGTCATGGAAAGTGTTGCAGATCATCTCAAACTTTCGCAGATGGAGGTGCAGCTCCTCGGTGGCTAGCCCATGAAACATGGGAAATATCTGGATGGTTTTTGGGTGAAGCTCGAAGTCATCCAGGATCTGCGAAAGCTGAATCCAACGATGGGTGAGGGTTGCACTTGAGTTGTGCAACTGCCTCATCGTCTGTGCTAGCCTATGCTCTGGATGGTCATCCAGGTGTCTATCTCCTCCTCTAGTTGCTGGTATCTCTCCACCAAATGGTCTCTGCGGCTCCTCTCTACCGACTCGCATCCGTGTAAGCTCTCAATGCGACTTTGCCATGAATGCTCCTTGGTCTCTGATCTGGAGCTGCATAGTCTCCAAGGAGGCTAAGAGTGTGTTGTTGATGGCAGCCTGGTCAAGTACATACGCTGATCTCTGTAGCTGCTCATCGGTGCGTCCGTCACTGCTGGCCATCTCTTGGGTCTCTGCAAGGCAAAAGACCCAACTCAGGTGCCATCAAGTGAACATATAACTATGTTGGCCTCTGCTCTGGCACCTCAGGACTGGAAGAAGGGTGGTCAAGTGGGAACAGGGTGGTAGTGAACTCAGGTTCAGAGAGTAGGTCTAGGCTCTCTGAAGCTGCCCTAGATGAATGGATAGGAGTTCTCAAAAGCGGCACTATCAAAGGTAGATTAAGGGACCTCCTGCCCATCATCGTGATGTGGCAAACAAGATGAGAAGACAAACCCCCTTTTCACCTACTCAACACTTGAGCTGATGATCGTGGAAGATCAGTCGTTAGTCTTGTTCATTTTTATTTTGGTGACAAATCAATATATTAAAGCGATTAAGTGAGCTATTGGGAACCCAATGCTCCCAGGAGACTGGTCCAAATCTCGCAACTAATTTTTCCCAGTCAATGTGGGTGCGGACCGTTTACCGGCTACCCGATCTGCCCAATCTGCTACGGAAGTCCCGGACCGATTACCAGCTACCCGGTGAAATCCTCACTGGAGAACAACTTGATACGAGACTAGTAGTCTAAAAGGAGTTCATGTATGGCTCTAGTCTAGTGTGTGGGTCGCTCTCTCGTTGTAGATAAATCAATCAATGAGGGGGTGACTCTCCCCAAAATAAGAATTTTTAGGTGAAGTGTATTTTAGGGTCAAATTTGCATTAGAAATCCCAATTTTATTCGGTTATATCTTTTTAGATATTTTTCTGAAATAAAACAATGTCTAATAAATTTTTCGATTTCCTTGGTTTCATTGAGTCCAATAAAACTAGGGGAGGAAGTCGAAAAAGCCGATGCGTGATCAAACACGATGATGCATGCATAGATAGAAATGCGTACCTGACTCCAACACTCTCCATGAAGGGTGATCCACGCATAAAAGTAAAGACAAAAATAAAACTATCTATATGATGCATGTGAAAATCAGCCTTAGACGACCAATTTCTATTAATTGTGAAGCGCAAGTAGCTAACTATCGGGAAGAGAGGCTGGAGTCTAGTCTTCGATGCCGATCGATGCCAACCACAATGGGTCCTACCAGCGCTGTATACGACCTCTCTCGGCACGTGGTCTCTAATCCCAATATGTTAGCTTTTTTAATTTTATTTTAGCAAGGTCCAATTATGATCTATAGGAGCAGATATGCAATTAGGTGTGGGGCCTTAGGTAATTACACCACAATCAACAAAAATCCTAATTATAGGTGCTAAAATCTCATGGATCAAAAAGAAATAAAATGTGATAAACACAAACTGCGAAAAGCCGCGGTGAGGTCGCCTGAGTACACCGGTACTCAGCGAAACAGACCCCGAAGTGTCTAAGTATCCAAGGTGTCTAAAATTATTACAATAATAATGGTTCTACAAAAATGAATTAATCTATATAATATAACTACTCTCTCCTGCTCCTCTGCTCCTCCTCAGGTGCAGTCTCCTCCAAAAGAAAATCGAAGCGTCCTCGGAGGTTCCTCGCACAAAGAGTGAAACAGAAGAGTGTCAGAGAATAATTATATCAATTAGAAACAAAGAATGGACAAAAGTGAAAAATGACTACTAATCAGTGCTCCCCGGCAACGGCGCTATTCTGATGACACGCCCGGCCACTCGGGTTAAGTATGCAAGTAAGAAAGGGTCATTGTGACCCGAATCACCGAGCATGATCAACAAAAAGAAATAAAAACCACTCAGAAATATCAAACAATCAGTACATGTAAACAGTTCGCTATTTTATTTACCCGGTATAGCCACCAGGGTCAAATACAAGGAGCATGAAAAGAATGTGTAGTCATATTTCCCAAATAAAACAAATTTTTTGTTGTTTTTAATTTTTATATTTTTAATATTTGAATAAAGTGCATAAGCACAATAATAAAATAAAACAAGTACAGTGTTCTTTTTGGAAATTTCTAATTAGCTAAAAATGCTCAGAAAATTAAGGTAAAAAATATTTTTGGATTTTAGAGGTTTTGAAATGTTTTTGGTATTTTTTTAGATTTTTAGATTTTTTTGTAGTTTATAAAAATCAAATAAAGCTCCAAAAGGCAAGCAGTGCGCAACCATGACTAAATTACAAATTAAAAGTATTTAAATTGCTCTAAAGTCCTGGATAACAATTTTATGATAAAATATGAATAAAACCTACAAATTTGAATAAAAAATGAAATTTTTGGAGTTTTCTATGATTTTATATTATTTTTGCAGATTTTTAAATATTTTGTGATTTTTAGGGTTTTATAAGGGTTTTCAAACAAAATTTATAATGTAAGGAAAACGCACAAAAAGGAACCTACGTGAATTTTTATAGAATTTTAAAACTTTTTCGAATTTTTATAAATTTTCCAAGGCAAACATGGATATTTTTGAAGGTTTTTGAATTTTTAAAAATAAGAAATTGAAATAAATCCAATAAAATCACAGAAAATATTACACACTAACATGAGTCAATGGTAATTTTTCGAATTAATTTCCTATTTATTAAGTCCAAAATACAACGTGTAATTAGGGAGAGTTCACGGGGACCTCTTTGTAAATATATTAAGTTCACAAACCAAATGAGTAACACACTTTAAAAGCTTAGGGCCTTATCTGAAAAAAATCCCTAACAAATTACGCGCGTGCTCAATACTGAACGTGCATGGCTATAAATGCATTTTTTAAAAGTTAACATCCATTCATTAACAACATAAAAGTTCCAGGTAAAACATGCAAATATCCAAGACTACACGTGAGCATACACGTGCTACAAATTTAGCAGGATTAAAATGCAAATACTATAAACTACAAGGGCCAAACTGTAAAGGTTTTGAACTACACATTTATTTAATGGACTAAAGCAAAATATCGAAATGTACTAGGGCAAAAGGGAAATATACCCTTGGCAAGGGCATGTGGCGTGCGTGGAGGTTGTCTCCATCGTACGGTGCTGATCAACTCCTGCTGCAGATCTGACGGCTGCAGAGGATGTCACGGACATGCGGGGCAGATGTGTCAGGGTTCTGATCCAACGACCAAAAAGTTGGCTCTGTCTGGTGGCTCAGATGCAATCTGGTAGAAGGGGGCCCCTCCGACGTCATGCGAAGGGTCAACAAGAACATGTCCCCCAACGAGCTTTAAGCGAGCATCAGAGGGGCTACGACACTCCAATGGAAGATCAAAGAGGTCCGGCTGCGTCGTGGAGGTGTTCCACGTCAGGTGGGGTGCTCGGATGAAGGTGGTGATGACTAGATGTGCGTGACGGTGAAGGGGGACCTGGAGCAGCTCCACCAGAGAAGCCGAGGACTCTAAGTTGTAGCCTCGTGCATGTAATGACGTGCAAAGAGTAGAGGGGACTCGAGGCTATGTGCCGGTCGTGGTTATTGCAGCTGGAAAGGAAAGAAGCAAAGGGAGATGGGGTTTGGTTCTCCGACGAACACGAGGGAAGGAGACCCTTCCTAATCTCATCCTGATGGTCGAGAATTAGGGGGAATAAGTTGTTTGAAAAGATGCAGGGTGAGGCGTGGCATCGATCGGAACAGAGGGGAATGGGTATCGGGGCTTCGACCAGCTGGTCGGAGTAGAGATGATGGTGGCGACGCGAAAGGTAAAGATGCGATCGAACTGGGCAATGCCAAAACAAAGATAGATACCTGAAGGCTGGGATGCGTTTCTGAGCTTCAAGTGAAGGTGGTCGGCTAGGTTGTGGCCTTGATTGAACTGTGGTAGGCTGAGAGGCTTCTTGCGGCAGCTCTCCGGCGACGCGATGACCTACGAGCCTCTAGGCATCTCCTAAAAATCTTAAGTGGCTTCTCAAGTGGCTGTCACTCCAATGAAGGTGGCTAGGGAAGAATGGGGGCACGACAGATGAGCTGAAGGACCGGCGGAGCTGGAAGAGAGTTTATATAGGATGAAGAAGGGTCCTAGAAGATCGGAGCATATCGCAAAACCCTAGGCAGATCTGGCTGCGCCTTAGGATCCGCGAGAATCATGGGAGATCAGGATTCAATCGGGCGCAGGAACTGGATGAGAGGAGGTCAAGTTCGGGCGTGAAAAGTCAGAGAAAATGCTCCGGTGAGAGGAAAGTGACCCGACCCGACCTAGAAGGTGACGTTGACCGGAGTCAACAAGTTCAGGTATACCAATAGAAAATCGGGATTTACAAAATAAAAGGAAATTCAATAAAAAATAGTAAATGAATTTAAAATAAAAAGTGTATAAAGAAAAAATGTTTAATATATTATAACGTATTTTTCTATGATTTTTAATTATTTTTATAAAAAATTAAAAAATATATATACAATATATAATATTATATGCATGTATAATATACCTATGTAATATGTACAAGTATTTTTATTTTATTTTTTTATACAGATACCTTTATTTTATTTTTATTTTTTATTACAAAATTTTTTGAGTATAAAATAATTTTTATTTTATTTTTAAAAAGTATTAAGCGTATATAATAAATAGTGAATGTAGACTATACATGTGTATTTTATACAAGAAATTGAGGATTTTATTTTTATTTTTATTTTAATTTTCTGATTATTAATTTTTTATAATATTATTAGAACTATATACAAGGGTGGAATAGAATAAAATAATTTGATTTTATAACAAATACCTAATATGTACAAGTATAGACGATATATACAATACATAGGGAAGCCTATCTCTCTCTACTTATTTTATTTTGCGATCAGGTCAAGTCTTGGCCTTCTCTTGAGGTTTGGGCCACTCTATATTTATTCTAAATACATCATTCTTTTTTCTTTTTGTTTTATTCTTTTATTTTTGCAAAAATCACATGCTAATTATGCAATATAAACAGGAGCATGCAGAAAGCTAAATTATTATATTTACATGTATTTACAGGGTGTTTCACCACGAAAAAGAGCTAAAATAAAAGAATAAAGAGTAAGAATCACGGATTCATCATTCACCGATGCAATCAATTTTAGATCTAGGGCCTCAATCACATAAAACAAAGAAAAGAATGACAAACACATCAAAACATGAGAATCAAAATAAAATAAAGTCAAAGAAAAATCAAAAAAACCCCGACGAGGCCCCCAAGTAAATAGACTCTTGGGCAATGGACCTCGTGAGGTCGAAGTGTCCAAGTGTTCAAATTATTACAAATTAATCTACAAAAATAAAATTATAAATCTCCTCACATAATAAAATAAAAATACTAGAGTATCTGCTATGCTTTTCTCTCTATGTCTCCTTCTCTTGCTCTTTCCAATTGGCTCACAAGTAGAAGAGCCAATCTCCTCGCAGCTCGGGTGCGTCCACCTCCTAAGAAGCGACTGTCGGCATGTGGTCCCTAGCAAGAAAGTTAACAAAAGAAGATGGTCAAAAACAAATAGAGAATTATAAAAAATAAATAGTAGAAAATAAAGGAGAAAATTATGTACAGAATATACGAAAAGAAATGCTACACTATCTGTACTTCCCCGACAACAACGCCATTTGTTGAATCAGACATCTGGGCCGATCTAGTGTTCTACATAAGGTGAGAACACTGTCACTGAGGTGACCAATCACAAACCTCAAATTCAAACAATAATCAACCCACAATAAATTAATAAAGAAATGAAAACAAGGTAGATCAAAATTTATTATTAACTCTACAAACAAGTGTGTATAGTGGAAAAGTATCGTAGCGTGTCGAACTCAAGGAACAAGGGGGCGTAGCAAGAATATTATTTATCTCTAAATAATATAGGTGCGCATGTATGTATATATATGCATAATATTTACTCAGCGTATTATTTTTGTGGGTTTTTAATTCTTAATTTTTTGATTGTTTTATTATATTTTCTTTTTTTTTATTTTAATTTTCTTTTTATATTTTTCTGATTTTTAATTTCCTTTTTTAATTTTATAATATTTATAAGCTTATATATGCAATATAATGTATTATATAGAATATAGGTAATATAATATAATATATATAATACATATAATAATTAGAAAATACATACAAAAACAATCCTTTTTATTTTTTAGAGGATTTATTTTTTTAGGGTATTTATAAACATTAATAATAATATATAATAAAATATATGCATGTATAACCAATATAGGGTATACTAATTATAATTAAATAAATATTTATAGCCAAAAATCACTAAATAACAATAAAAACACTAAATAACATATTTCTTTTAATTTTCCATATCCTTCTATTTCTGTGTTTTTAGAAATTTTTCCTATTTTTTTGAAGTTTTAAAATAAAGAATAATCCAAAACGAGGAATATTTAGTGAAGATGAATTGATTTGATAATTAAAATATAACAAATGGGTCCTAAAATTCTCAAAATTAATTTTAATATATAGTAATTGGTATATGTACAAATATGGGATAAAACTTTTTTTTTGGTTTTTAAACATATTTTATAATATTTTTATGTTTAGTAAGGGTTTCCTATTTTTTTAGTTTCTTTTGATATTTTTTGTGATTTTTGATTTGTAGTGGTAAACTAAAATAATAATAAATAAGTATTTTTTTGGAATTTTTAAAAACGGTTTTATATTTTTGTATTTTTTAATTTAAACACGGAATAAAATAGCTCCTTTTTATTTTTAGTATGTAGTAAATGCATAAAAAATGCTAAATAAACCACATAGCGTGAATAAGCAACCAATCAAGCATTTAAACCTATTTTTACAATTTCTTTTAGCATAAGAGCTATTTTTAGAAAATAGAGAAATGAAAATACAAGAACTACTAGGGCTATTTTTGCAAATAAAATAAACTTCGAGGGTCACATTTAGAAATTCCAGAAAGTTGTACTGAAACTTGGGATTTGTATATTAAAATGCAACTACAAAACTCAAAGGGGCTCAACAACAAAATGTCCACTCATGTGGGGGCCACGTAAAGTGACCTAGTTGAGGACCAAAGTGAAATATTTAAAAGTTTGAGGGGATGCAATGCAATTTTTCAATTAGGTTTTGAACTTAATAAAATATTTACTATACTTTTTATGAAATACAAAAAGGTGGAGTGGTTATATGCAATATTACCCACTAAATCCGGTCTGATCTAGCTGTCGTTTGTTTGCCACGTAGAGGATCTGATGGCCCAGCTTGCGTACACCTTCGAAAATTATGAACAACCTTGATTAGATCTGGGTTGTCTTCTTGATCTGACGACTGGGAAGGAAGCTGCAAGAACGACGGAAGAACTTGGCTCCGACGAGTGTAAATTTAGCTTTTCACCATGCTCCAGTGGTGAATCTTCGATCAATGAAGGGGTATGGCTTCATGGTGTTCCTCTTCTCGTGTTGGTCGGCTCCGGTTAGCATTAGGTAGTTCATATGAGGATATGGGGTGCTAGATATCTCCAGCTGACCTGGTTCTCTTCCGAATGCATCACACAACTCCTTTTATGTCTTTAAAGACCTGGTCCTGCACCAAAAAGTTCCAAGTCTATTGGGCTACTTCCTCGGATGTTGGATGAAGCTTAAAGAGACTCAAGGGTGAAAATGGCGAAGCTCCGATGGAGAGCAGCGGAGGCGGACTTTGTTTCACTGAATCTGAGGGATTCAGGTTGATCTGAAAAGGGGAACTGTTGTGGAACATGAAGGAGATGGAATGGGATGAAAGTTGAATGGGATTAACAATCGGATGTGAGTGATTTTGCCTTGTGCTCGAGCTCCAGGTTGAATTGGGCCTTTTTAAATTATACTAATCTAAGCGATTAAAACCAAAATTAAATAGTTGAAATGAAACTAGGATCTAAATATTACCTAAGTATGATGGAAAGGGACATCGATTTCACCTGGAAGTCAAAGAGGCATAACCTCCGACGAAGCTCCAGTGATGGATCTAGATCACCGCCTCTGATTGCTCCTCCTCGCTGTAGAACCTTCCAATAAATTTTTGTCACCAAGAGAAAGGAATAATGTGGATCTGAGGGCCTAAGAGCAGCCGAAGAGGGATCAAAACTTGAATGAAAGTGGAGGATATTATTTTATAGACCACTGGAGTTGTGAGATTGGGAAGGATATGTTGATTAATTCGATGAAGATCGTCAAGATATTCCGCATTAACGTGAATTAAGGACATTATGTCTCTAGGAAAAGCTCGACATGCCAAGCCAGGGTATGATGAGTTCAAGCGAAAAAAGGGCGAGCATCGGGGTTGACACATCCAACACTCGAGAAAGAGAGGGGGAGAGGTCAGTTGACTTGAATCAACAAGGGGATGAATCTGGTTGGTCCACGTTGACCAATCAGAAAAATCTAAGAGAAAAATGACTTATTTATTTCATAATATATAATAAATGACATTATTAAATTTTAGTGAAACCATGTAAAATGTTTGTAATTTTATATAGTATTTTATTATTTATTTTTCTTGGATATTTCTCTTATGTTAATATTTACATGCAAAAATATAGGTAAATTTACCTGTATGTTGATAAATTGTTTAATATGTGTTTTGTATTTTAATATTATATACATGTATGTTTTATATTTTAAATTTATTTAAATACATATTTAGATAATTTTATTTCATTTTTCTGAATTTATATGTAGATTAATAAATTATATGCACATATGTATTATAGGTATATACAAGTGTACGTTATCTATGTAGCAGAGTATATTATTTATTTTATTTTATTTGTAATGGTTTTATTTTTTTAATTATTTAGATATGTGTTGAATAATATTAATTTATTTTATAATATAAAATAAAGTGAAGAATATAAAGAATAAAAGTATTGAATATAATATATAGGTATAGTGCATAATGAGGGCCGAAACCTATCATTTTCATCTTAACTCCAAATTGAATGGAACAACCTTAATTAAATAGCCAATAAAATTTTATAAATAATTAAAGGTGAGTTTGGTTAATTTGATACAATATGGAGAAGATATAAGTCTATGAAGTTTTTATTTTGGCTTTTTATTTTGTGTGTCCGGGGCACACTATGCATTATTTTTTTAATGAAATCAATTTTGTACGTTTATTTGTATTTTTATGTAAATATTCATGTAGAAGGTTTTATTATTTGAGGTATAAAATAATAAATAAAATAGATCCCAAAATATAATTATTGATTATTTAAAAATTAGTATTTTTTTGTGTATTCTATACAATTTCTCTGCCCTATCTCCCCTATTTTATTCCTTGTCGATCAAGTCATCATGATGATTGATTCTTGGGGTCTAGGGTCATTCAATACCTTTGGTATTTAATTTATTTCCTTTTATTCCTTTATTCTTTAATTTTGGAATTAAATTCGAGATTTATACATTATTTGATATAGTATTTTGAACATGTTATAGAGTTTTTATTTTCACAAATTAATGAAATATACATGCAATTATCTAGGGATTTAGGGAAAAATGAAATAATAAAGGTGATGAAAAGGAGATTCATCAGTCGTGTCTCGTTGCCTCAAGGGCTAGTTAGAGGGAGAGGTGCGCATGAGTTACACATTAGGTGACGCCATGCGAGAGAGGGACATGCATGAGGGATGACGAGATGTGAGGGGATGTGATGAATCCATGATTCATCTCCTTTATTCTTTCATTTTGGATAAATCCTTGGTAAAATACATGTAAGTACTAATTAATTCTCACTAATTAATACACTAAACTCATTTGTTAATTATATATATATTTAACACTTATTTTATTCAAAATAAAATAATAATGAGAAAAAAGGAAATTAAAAGAAAGAAGGTTGTAGATATGTAAATATGTACAGACTAATCCTAACCTCGAGATCAGGTCAATATTGACGTGGTCGACAAAATAAATAAGTAGGGGGAGATAATGATCCTAATTTATAAAAATATAAGAAAATAAAGATCATTAATGTACATAAACACATTTTTCACCTTGTTCATATTTTTATTTATTTTATTTATCATTCAAAAAATCTGTAATCAAAATATTTCCTTAATGAAAGTCATTTATAAAAATATATATTAATTTATAAAAATATCAGAAAAATTATTTGGTGTATAAATAAATAAATATTATGAACCGAAAAAGCTGTAAAAACTGACTTTTCAAGTTTATTACTATTTAAAGAAGACTCCAAATTGACCAAACTCACTTTTAAACTTTATTTTATAACTAATATATTTATTAAAAATAACAAAAAATATCAGAATATAACTTGTGAGTAGTGGCGTTTGGACCCCTTTGTATATATGTACAATATGTTTATAAATCATATATATTTTTTACTAGATTATTCTTAACTCTCTTTAACTTATTTTTATCCAAATTTTTATAAAAACCAATAGAAAAATAAAAAATATAATATAAAATTAATTGCTAATAAATACCAATAAATCTTAAAACTAAAAAGTCGTAAAGCTGAACTTCCGAACCCCATAACTCGGCCGTATGAACTTCGAATTGAGTGTACTCACTTTTAGAGTTTGTTTTATAAAATTATCTATCAAATAAACATGCATTTCACTAAAATCAGAGTTAATATGAAAAAAGTAGGTTTTGGGACCATATTGGTATAATTGTACAATATATCTTTATTTTATTTATTTTATGTTATTTCATTTATTTTTTACTTTATTTATGTTTTATTAATATTATATTATTAATGTAAAATAAATATAATATTTATTAAAAAGTAAAATGACTTAAATAATTAAATTAATTAATTATATAGGTATATATGCCTATATTATTTATTTATCTATTTATTTAACTAATTAAATAACATTATTTATTTAAATAAAATCCATAATTAAATTATTTAAAATTTATTTATTTATTATTAGTTTAATTTAATTTATTATTTATTTTTATTTTTATTTTCTCTCTCCTTTCTCATGCTTCTTTCTCCATTTATTTCTTCTCTGCTTGCCACACTTTCCCCTTCTTTCCTCCGCCAAGCACCTCCTCTTCCTTCTCCTCTCCACCTAACGGCCAGACCGTTCGACCTTTCCTCGTCATGCTCCCCAAGCTTTCTCCCTCTCCTCTATCAATATTTCAACACCTCCTCATCTTTGATCCATCCACCATTATTCCTTCTTTAATCTATGAGCTCCGAGAAGTACGTTGAGAGGTGAGAGCTCCCTCGCTCAGACATTGAGCAAGATCAAGGTTGAGGTCTGGCGTGATCTCCTGCGACGTGCAGCTCAGCTCCGTCGTAAGCGACGAGCCACCACGTCGTCGTTGTGTCAGCAAGGACAATAGAGCTTCTATGAGCTCAGCCTCGTGTGATTCACCAAATCAACTTTAGCTTCCTGGTAGATACTTCTCTTCTCCTCTTCATCTTATCTATTTCTACCTACACTCTCAACTCTTTTCTCTTCTTAATCCTTTTCGTGTCTTCATTTTCTTGATAAATCCATATTGAGCTCATCGAATTCCACCAATTCCATCCATCCATTCCGATGCAACTCCCCTTCTCCATGTTCCACCATAACCTGTACATGACTTTGATCCTCTTCTTTCACTACCATATGAGGATTCACATTCATTCCCTATCAATTTTGTAAATTACCTGACCAAGGTATTGTCCTTGAGTCGATGTTTGATTACTTGCATATCTACAGTATAACATAGTCCATTCACATCCACTTCGAGCAACTGGAGATAGATTCGACTTGAGAGCACCATTTGGAAACATGCGAGCCTTCAACATGATATCGAGATCATCGACACATGAGTGATCAACATCTATAGCATTGAAGATCAGATTCTGCCTCAAATCCATTAGAGATCGACAAAATTCTACAATCGCATGGAGTTACTAATAACTTCGATCATCATCTGAAGCAAAATTCACATCTCAACCTTATCTTCACTTGTGAGCATCACCTGTAGATGAAACCTCTCTAACACAATCTGAAAATCGAAGCAACATTTCATCCAATCTTCATCGCACTTGATCAGGAGAACTAGTGGCATCCACGATCGAGATCGCAATCTCTGTCCACGTCAAAGAACATCGTCGCCTGGGATATTCCACCAGGAGTTTTGCAGAAATTGGGGAAGAACATTCAGCGCACCAGATTGAATTCCAGCTACATAATCAAGCATCACCAGACGATCGTCGATCGCGCCATGTAGGTGCATCCTCACATCCCCACACGTCGGCATCCAAAAGAAGTCACCACCTCTATCACTTTAGAGACTCACGTGCACGATACGTGAGGTCGATAGTCTTTTAGGGCAGATTAGAGTTAAAACCCTGATAATTATTACAATTGCTAACATGTCCTGCTAAACTATGAGCACGTTATCGAGCACATGCAAACTTGGTTTTTGTGTGTGAAATACCCCTGGTATCTAACATTTTCATGTGTGTTCCATATTTCCAGTATTATTATATCTACACCCCTAATACTATGTATAAATATTATATATATTATATACAAAATAAATAAAATACGTAATATAAAAATATAATAAAAATATGTATAAATACATAGTAACATACTATATAAAACATTAAATCAATTTTGAAGAATAAAAATATTTTTTATTTTTAATAAGTAAATAAAATACAAAAACATAAACACGAAAAATATATAAAAAATAGAAAACACCTCAAAAATTCCATAAAAATTCTTTATAGTATATTTTACTACATTTCACATATATAACTAAAAACAAAATAAAAAAGGGATTTTTACCCGGCAGACCCTATAAACTTTGCCAATCACCTCCATGACCTTTGAAACAATCTAATTCCCCCCTCGACCCGTAAACTTGCCAACTCTTACCCCATGAACCCTCCGGGTAATATGTTTTAAGCCTGTAGGGGTTCATCGGGTAATTTACAGGATCAATGGGGTAATTACATTGTGCAAAAGGTTGTAGAGGCATTTTAGAACGTTTATAGGGTCTGTTGGGTAAAAATCCCAATAAAAAATGAATAATAACATACATAAAATATATAAAATACATAAAATTTCAAAAATTCACAATTAATTCAAAAAAATCAGAAAATTACGCACAATAACTCATTAGAAAGATATTTTCACCTAATTTCCAGTAAAAAATGAAAATATTTTTCTTATGCTTACGATTTTTAAAATTAAAAATAAGTCCCTGTTTTGTATAAAAAACCTTGTTTTTCACTTAGAAAATAATCCAAAACCCATAAAAATTATAAAAACCACTAAAAATAGAAAAAAATAGTAAACAAAATTAAAAATATAAAAATCTCAAAATAAAAATCAAATAAAAAATATGAAACTTAATACCGATATTTCTTTACTTATGGGTATATAAAATCACAAAAATAATATACAATTCATAACTTCACAAAAAATCCATAAAAATAAATAAAAAATAGGAAGCCTCATTCCTTAGTCACTTTTCTATTTTATTCTAGTTTCCAAAGTTTGTCTCCCTGAGTTTGACAATCACGTACTTATTATTATACACATTAGTTTGGGAGTATAAAAAGTAAAAAAATAAGTCTTTTTTGTGAATTTCACATGGTTGACACAACGATAGTTGTCTATCTTTTTGGAATAGCAGATCGGTTGAATTTTTCAGATGAAGTTGTTGTTGGGGCGACAACGCTTGGGTAGATAGATATAGCCTTAGGATCAGGGTTTCAAATTTTTTACTTGTCATTTGTTTTATTTTTTCTATTGCATTTTATTTCTTACTTTTTTCTTTCTTTTTCTCTCAATTATTTCTTATATATTTTTACATTGTTTTGTGTTTGTTTTGTGTTGCAAGGCCTAGGTATCAAGGTCGGATTCTTCGGGAGTAGAGCATCCAAGGTAAATAGAGATCGATGTTCGTCATGAGTCAGTTCCCGAGGAGAAACATGAGGCTGATACAAGAGCCATTTGTTTATGTTTATTTTTTTTACTTTCTATTGTGAGAGAGGAAGGGGCACACACCCATTTTTACTTTTGTAGAAGGTGCCCCATAAGGGCATCCCAGCTTGTACCCAACCTTTACTCTTATTCGAGGTTCATTTCGTCAATTACCGGTGCACCTGGGGGACCTCACTACAATTTTGGTTTTCATCACATTTTTCTTTGTTTTTGGCAGTTTTCTGTGAATGGCGAGGTGCTTGATTAGGATTTTTAATTCATTGTTTGTGCATCATAGATTAATTAGACAATAGGACGAATAACCTAGTCAAATAAAATTGGTTCTTTCTCGTAGAACTATTCACTCTTTTTTCAGGTTACGTGTTTTATTTCCCGCTTTTCATGTATCTAGGGTAGATTTTTTTTGCATGGATCACTCTGCATGTAGAAGTGTTGGACTCAAGTACGCATCTATATATCTATATGCATCATTTATTTTTTGTGCATTGCATTTTTGTCTTCTCCCCTTGTATCTATCACTTAGGATTAATAAGGAAAAAGATAAAAATATGTTAGAAGTTCTCTTTGATCAAATAAAAAAGATCAAAAAGTGACAATCGAAAATAAAAATTGGGAATGATAATACCACTTGACCAATAAAATCAAACATAATGGACTTCATTCCTTGATTTGAGAGAGCAATCCCCTCCTTGTTTGCAGGTACTTTCTAGATAGAGTGAGGCATACACACATAAGGAGTAAAGCCCAAAGCCCTAGACTTGTGCCCTAAGCGCTTGGACTTTGACTCTCGGGTTCTGTTATTGATGCAAGAACTTGCCTCAAACGTTAGCAGAAGTAGTCGCGTGAGTAGGGAGGTGGATTTCCTTAGAACTAGTCCTGAGTAATTACATGGATAGTTCTCTACCAGGGGAATTCATTGACTTATTCATGGTCTACTCTAGGAGACTACACCTGTGATCTTGCATAAAATAACTTTTTGATCACCTAACTCTAATTGAAAGGATTAATGATGAATCCATGATTCACATGCTTGTTCTTCTATTTTAGCAGAAATCCCTATGCAAAATAATTGTAAATCTATACTAAATCCAATAAATTAGCATTATGCATGCTTTTGTTAATATTGTGTAGTTAACACTTATTTAAAAAATAAAAGAATAAAGAAGAAAAGAAAAAAAGAAAATAAATAAAAGAAGTCTATAATTATGTAATAAATACAAACTGACCCGAACCCTAAGAAAAAGTCAAGTATTAACCTGATCAATAATGAATAAAGTAGGAAGAGATAGGGTCCTTATTTATTTAAACACAAAATTTACAAAAATATTCAGCATACATATAATCAACTATTTATCCTATATATATTATCAATAAAAGGATCTCAAAATTGATTTATTTTCTTAATAAAACTTTGTAAATAAAAATGTATTTTAAATAATAAAAATGTGCGAATTGTGTACAGTTGTACAGTACAGATACGTGTAACTATGTATTTGTTTATTTATTTTGTGTATAAATTGTATATATTGTATTTTAAAACCCTTCTAAATATTTCAAATATAAATTATAAAACAAAATAAAAATAAAACAAACTTTTCAATGTACAATAACATCAAGTACATATATATGTTGTGTATAATACTAATTTATTAACTCCTATGCTTAACTTGTAGAAATTGAATAAAAATGTTTTTATGCATTTTAATTTATTTTGTAAAAAAAATAAAAATAAAATATAATGTATTTATGTAAAAATAATAAAATAAAAATCATGTATATATTATATATGTATATTAAACCTATACACACTAATGTATACTGTATATAATATTGTATATATATTGTTAAAAAATATTAAAAGTCATAAAAGAACCCATTTTTCAAATAACTAACATTTTTCATTTTTATAACTTTTATTTTAAAATCATTTCCTATTTTTAATTGAATTTTCTTTTTTGTAAATCCTATTTTCTGATTGGTCAACCGGGGTCTGTTGACCTAGGTCAACCTTCCCTCTCCCAGGTCCGACCCGAGCAAACATTCGTCGGACCTGATTTCTCCCATTTCATATGCCCGGGGCTGATAGCCTCTCTCCTCAGATTACGGAGTCTTCCCCTTGATGATCCATGATCCTCATGGATATGGAGGAGGGTACTGATCCCCCTCGGTTCACGTGATATCTCTCGATTCTTCTAGACACTTGTGTCTTCCTATAAAGTATCTCATTCCCCTCCACCGTGACCTAGCTTGCTTCATGTGCCCCCTTCTCTCCACTGTAGTCTGTAGGGTAGTGACAAAACCTCGTCGGACCCTTTTGGAACTAGATTTGATGGTCGATAGAGCTAAAGCTCATACGTGGCCGGAGAGCTCCGCCACATTCAACATCTTTTGCCTCCCGCAGCAGAATTGAGGCTACGACCTCGCCGTTCAATCCACTGTCCTTCATCGTTCATTTTGACACACTCATGTACCCAGTAGCATTCCTATTTGAATATTTCTTTAATTTCCATACACCGTTCGCCATATCTACTCCAACCATTGGGTCTAGAGCTTCGCCCGACCATTTGTCAGCATTGATATCCTCTCCTGCTCACCCTCCATCATATAGCATAACCTAATCACCCTTATCTTCGATCCTAGGATCCTATTTAAGGAATGTCCTCCTTCCTTCGCCTTTATCGGAGGTCAAACCCATCTTCCTCGTAGCTTCTTTTGGTTTCTCTGCTCAATAACCCGAGCCAGAGATGTGTCTCTGAGCTACGAGTACCTCTACAAGTTTAGTTGCAAGTGATTGGCTCGATTCGACCCCCTACTAGAGCAAGAGGAGCAACTCCGGGAGACTTCACCTCCAAACTATCATTGAGGCATTCGACAACTCATCCGAGCACCCCCTCCAACGCGACACCACTCTAGCTTGCTATTGGACCCTTTGGCTGATTGATCAAGACCCTACCACTCAAGATATTCACGATCGAACCAACCCTGGCAAGAGCTTCATCTTTGTTCTTCTATCACCTCTCATAGCTGTGGGATGAAGAGGAACACACCTAGATCTGATCTGAACCACCCACTTACGCCCAAGGCCTAATAATTCGATCAGGTTTAGGGTAGATCTGACACGTACGTTCCAGCCATTTTCAGCACTGTCATATCCTTTCCAAAGGCCCATTACGAATGCACGTCACATCTTTTCGTCTGAGCCGTTAGATCTGCACCACTTAATCAATCAGAACCATACGTCAGACCACGTGCATCGCACGCACTTGCAAGGGTAGTTTCACTTTTTACGCTTTCATTTTCATCATTTCTTTTCACTGCAATAATTTGGAAAAGTAGTTAAGAATATTTGAAGTTTGGACTTTATAGTTTTGATATTTGCAGTTTAGTCCAACCAAGTTGAACTAACATGCGTGTTCACGTGTATTTATGGGTTATTTGCATGTTTAGTCATGTGTTTTCACTTGTTATCCTAATTAGATATTTTTTTTCGAATATTTGCATATATACCCCTCTGAGTCTGAATCATGTGTGGCACACGTTTTGTTCTGGATTAATTGCACTTTATCCCATGGATTGTTTTTTCTTGTTATTATTTGGCCTAGGAACTAAAATAAATTACATTTAGGTCCTTTGTTCCTTGTTTGATATTTGTTTTCTTTTATTAATTACAATAAACATCAAGTTTAAACCAAAAATCCCCTAAAAATTATTTTAAGCTCATGCTAGTGTTGTCTTTAAGCAGTAATTTTTGTTTGAATTATTTTCTTTATTTGTTACTATTTAAATTCAAAATTAACACAAAAATTCCTTCTTTGCACTAGAAAATTCATAAAAAAATAAAAAAATGCCATGAAATTCTAAAAAAATAGATTAGCTTTATTTTTGTTTGTTTGATTTTCTGTCCGTGTGCTCTTATTTATTTTCATAAAACTACAAAATTATGCAAAACCATAAAAACACCATAAAAATTATATAAAATCTTTTAAGAATCCAAATATTATTAGATACTTAAAGATATTTAAAGATACTTTTTGATGAAATTGAGTTCTAGGAGTTTTGAGCTGAATTTACAAATTTAATTTGAAAAATACTCCTGGTTGTGCACTGTTTATTTTTTTCTTAGTTTTTTGAATTTCAGAAAATCCATAAAAATTACAAAAATTTTCCAAAAATCGACAAAAAATGTACAAAATTTATAAAACACAAAAACATTTTTTCAAATTTTTGAGTACTTTTACCATATTTGAAAAAAATCCAAAAAGAGAGTGTGTGTCTTTTATTCCATTGTCTTTATTTTTGCTTTGTTAAAAAAATTAAAAAAATAAAAATCATAAAAACCACAAAATCATAAAAAAGGAAAATAAAAATCTTTTGAATCTCTTTGATTCAAGTACCTAGTTTTTAATTTTGCTCCTTGTGTTCAACCCTAGTCGATATACCAATTTAATAAAAGTAGTATAGACCACTTGCTTTTACTTGATTCTTTTTGTGGTTGATTAAAATTTCTCAATTTCCACCTAGTTGGATTAGGGGACAATGGCACCTTGATTGCTTAATTGATTAACTTAACCCTTGTCAGCCGGGCCGAACAATAGAATAGTGTCGTTGCCAAGGAGCACAACTAGGTAGTTTAGGATTTTATTTTCTTACTTGTATATTTCATTTTTGTCATTTTATTTATTTTATTTTATTTCTTATTTTTGATAAAATCTGTTATGACACATTCTCGTATTTCTCTTTGTTGCGAGGGCCTGTGGAGTAAGGGAGGAGATCTTAGGATCACTTACGCACCCGAGTGAAGCGAAGGTCGGACGCTCTACACCCGCCCAACAGGAGAGAGCATTGAGGAGAGATGAGAGATGGTTGAAGAGCAGCCTTTGTCCACTTCTAGATTAGGATTTTATTTTTCTGCATATTATTCTTATAATTAATATGTAAATATTTCTAGTACTTGCCCTTTTCTATTTTCTACAATTTGAGACTTTGGACATTATTCAGGGTCTGTTTTGCCATGTGTTGGTGCACTTCGGGGACCTCACCAAATTTGGCTTTTCTTTGCCTTTCTTTTTATTTGTTTTCTTGCAGTTTTATGTGTATGAGCCCTAGATTTAGGTTTCCATGCGTTAAGCCAGGTAGTGATTAGGTCCATCACCCTAATAGAACATCTATTCCTATAGACACGTTTGGACTTAGTTAAAACATTGGTGCTTCACGCTTATAGAAGTCCTGTTTAAGGCGATTTTATCTTGCATCAAATAGCTTAATTTTACTTTATGCATCATATTGCATGTAGACTAGTGGGGCAAGGTACGCCTTCTATCTCACGCATGCATTCATAGTTTTCTCGTGCATCGGCTTTTCCATCTTCCTCCCCTTGTTTTCTTTGACTTAGGAATAAAAGTTAATCGGAAAATTCGTTTGATGTGTTTTTATTCAAAAATACCAAAAAAAGTGGTAATCAAATAAAATCAGGGCAGTTAATTTTCACTCAATCCTAAAACTAAATGTATAGGATTATCATCATTGTTTTGGGGAGAGTAACCCCCTCCTTGTTTGCAGGTACTCTCCAGACAAAGTTAGGCACATGCCTTAAGGAATAGAGCACAAAGCCTCGGACTTATGCCCTAAGCACTTGGACTTTGACTCTCAGGTCCTGTTATTACTACAAGCACTTGCCTCATACATTAGTAGAAGTAGTCGTGTGGATAAGGAGGTGAATTTCCTTAGAACGATTCCCGAGCTCTTACGAGGATAGTTCTCTACATCGGCGATTCATCAACTTATTCACGGTCTACTCTAGGAGACTACACTTGTGACCTTGTTAATATAATTGTTTAATTGCTAAACTCTAAAATTATAAAGATTAACAACTGAGTTTTCACGGCCATCATTGCGTTGAGTTGGTGAACTTGGGGGTTTGTTTTTTGATCATTGTTTTTCAGTCCAGATCTGTGCTTCACTCCACATCACGATGATGGGTAAATGTCTCTTAGGCTACCTCTGGTGGCACCACTTCACAGCACACCTACTCGTTCATCTAGGGCAGTTCTAGATAGCTCTGACCCTCTCTCGGAACCCGAGTATTCCACTTCCTTCTTCTTTAACCATCCTGACAGATCACATGAGATACAACAACAGTCAGAGCAGATTTTTGTTGACTTGGCAACACTTGAGGTCTTCCCTTTTGCCTTTTCAGAGTCTGACGAGATGGCCCGAGAGCAGAGAGTGGATGAGCATCCAGATGTTCATGATGTACTTAATCAGGTTGCGATCAACAACAACCTCCTGGCATCCCTAGAGGCGATGCAAAGATAGATTTGGGACCATGGGCTATTGATGACAGAGGTTAGGATGGAGCTGACGTAGATTAGAGGTGCTAGAGTTGAGAGACCTATTGGTGGACCAGAGATTCCTAGACACGAGGACGAAGCAGATGACAGAGTAGATGCTAGACCATTGCGCACCATGAGGGAGTTGCACAACCCTGGTTCAACTCTCACTCATAGGTGGATTTAGTTGCCTGCCATTTTTGGAGATTTTGAGATATGTACACAGATGATCAAGCTGTTGCCCAAGTTCCATAGGCTTTGCATCGAGGATCCTCACATCCACTTGCAAGAGTTTGAGATGATCTGCACAACCGTCCATGATATGCTGGTGGACGAGGATACCATCAAGCTGATAGCCTTCCCATTCTCCTTGGTTTATAAAGCAACCTACTGGTTGAAGAACTTGGGGAAGTTTGTCACTACTTGTGAGAAGTTGAGGACCGAGTACCTAAACAAGTACTATCCACTCGGTCGGACCAACACAACGAGAGCCATGATCAACAACTTCACCATGATCCCAAATGAGCAGTTCCACGAGGGCTAGCGATCAATTCAGAGAGCTCACTGATAGGTGTCCACATCATGATATTAGCAAGACCAACTTGGTGCAAAGTTTCTTTTGTGATCTGACACCCAAGCTGCAGGGGCTTGTCAATGCCTCTTGTGGATGACCTTATTTCTCCAAGGACAAGCATCAAGTCTGGGCCATCTATGAGGAGATGGAAGAGAACTACACAGTGATGACCTAGACCTGGGTCTACACTCAAGGGAAGCCTCCCCACCAGGTGCTATCTTGCCACAGAGTTGAACATATAGAAGTCAGTTCAACTTCATCTTCTACAACACCAACAATAGTAGAGTCATCAACTGCAGACATGAACATTATCAACCAGAAGTTGGATCGCATGGAGATCATAGAGAAGAAGACATGCTAGGGCCTAGATAAGCTCAAGAAGGTTGATGAGCTAGCCCAGAATTGGAGTGACCTAAAGATGCATATTCATATGCCTTAAAGAGGCATAGACGGTTTCTATGACATCATTTAGGTCACATGCTGATCTGGGAGCAGATCTTCACAACCATTCGCCTCATACAGACAGGTACATTATATTCAGGCAGAGCATGTTCAACCAACCCCACAGTACCAGTTGCCACCACTGCTTTCACTAGATACATAGATGGTGGTGTACCACAGTGACCAACCATTGACGCCCCTTCCCCTATCTTTGTATGAGCAGTCAAAGCTGTTGATAGAAGTCAACAGGGTTTGGTATTCCCAGTACTAGCAACTAGATATCCACCGTGATCACCAGGCTTTGAATGGTCTACTAGAGATGCTCAATCCCAATAGCAGCCTTTGATACAGTCAAGACAGGGTACGCAACAGTCTCAGCCCCAGTACTCCCTGCAGACAGTTCCTCGACCCCAGTTCCAGGGTCACCAGTTGAGGCAGTAACAACCTAACTCCCAGTTTCAGTAGCCTCCCCTTCCCTCGTACCCACAACAGCAGCATGGCCAACCTCAGTACTTTTAGAGAGTCAACCCATTCGGTTCTCATGCACCTTCGTATGAGACCCAACATTAGAGGATCTCGCTGCATGCTTGCAGAGCAGACCACTTTCAGATGAGAGATGGATGAGTTTTGCCAGGAGATGTGAGAGATCATCAAGGGCAAGGTCGCCATATCCGCATAGATTGAGCCAAATCTGAAAAACCTAAAAAGGAAGTCTGAGCATGTATAGTCTATAGAGTCCACCACTTCTAGTGAGGTACTTGATGATATTGATTGTTTATTTGATGTTGATTTTGTGACAGTTAGGAGCAGTAGGAAGCCAGCAGGCGGTCCCAAATCTAGGCGACAACAAGATGCCCATTCAAGAGCACCAGATGAGCTAGAGAGCGGTGCTGATGTCTCTGATTTTGATGATGATGGTGTGCTGATGCCACCAAGACTGTCAATCTAGAGGACAATATTGAGGCCATCATTTTCCCAGCTAGAGATGGTGGTGCTGATGCCACTCATCTTGAGAATGATTTCAGATGATGATGCTGATGCAGTCAATTCTCCAGATGCTGCAGATGGTGGTGTTGATGCCACCAAGTTTCCACATGATGGTCTAGAGTGTGGTACTAATGCTGCTTCTTCAGATGTTGTCGGTGATGCTGGCATAGAGTCTATGTATAGACAGACTTCTCTTCCGTACATGAGGATGACGTTTTTAAAAAAGTAAAAAAATGGAAAAAATTTGAGAATAAAAAGATCAATAAGGGAAAGGTTTTGTTTCTTCTCCGAGTCCATATGATGTGATGCTTGATGATACTTGTATGGATTCCAACCATTTGTATGCTTAGAGACCTATTCCTACTCAAGACCCTCTAGTTCGTGATGAGGGTACATCCATCCCCTTCCCTCAAGCACTCCACTTAGGGAATGGTCACAAAATTGAAAATCGTAAAAAGAGACATGAGATAGAGTTCAACGAGGAGATTATAGATCGATTTCATATCCAGCTAACTCTCAATAGGCATTGGAGCACATCCCTCTCTTCCATAAGAATCTTAGAGAGAAGACTACAGTCCGTAGGAAGAAGAGTAATAACCATAATGTAGAGATCCATGTGCTTACCCGAGCCACATGCTTCTCTATCTAGAACCGTTTTCCAGCCAAGAGGCCAGATGCAGGGGCTCCATATGTCAGAGCCACATTCACGAGCAACAGTTCGATCGTACTCTATTAGATAGTGGGTCTTCTATTAACCTTTTTCCGGTAGCCTTACATGACCTCTTCGAGTTTGGCCCTCTTAGACAGGACATGCCAATACTTCAGTTTGCAGATATATCAATCAAGAGGTTGAAGGGGTTACTGAAGGACGTTGTCGTCACCATTAAGGGCCTGAAATTCCCCATGGACTTTGTCATGTTAGACATGTAGATCCTTGAATGCGTGACATATACCTCGATCATATTAGGCCGACCTTTCTTGGCGACAACAAAGGCCATGTCTGATCATGACAGTGGGAAGGTATACTTTCACATCAAGGGCGGGAGAATACAAATAGAGATGATTGATGAGTTGAAAGCCAGAGACTTAGCCAACTCGGAGTGGATGATAGATTTAGAACCAGACATCCAACACGAGTGCGACTTTGTGATTACATATGATGAAGCTGTTTGGGCAGATGAGGATTCACGAGCTCTAGTCACATCCTCAGAGGTAGCAGATTTACAGTTGATAGTTGGCGAGACTTCGGAGAGTGCATTTTAGGAGCAGGATACCATAGAAGCTGGAGATCCTGATTCAGTTAGTGAAGCAGATTTCATATCTTATCATTCCGATCCCTTCGATTCAGACATGATAGGAGTTTGATGAGTACCTTTCATGTTTGATTTATGCAGATCCCACAACCAAGACAGAGATAGTGCCAGTGCAGTTGATAGAGACACCAATAGGGCCACCATTGTCAAGTTCAGAGATACAACAAGAGTTCTCACAGTCAGATATGGTAGCTTTCATGCAGACATTTCGGAGACTAGATTTGCAAGCTCCCACATTCCTAGAATTGAAGACCTTACCATAGAGCACGAAGTACAGATTCCTTACGGGAGAGCTAGATATGTTTCTAGTCATTATCTCAATGGATTTGACTGATGACCAAGAATCTCGTTTGATGGTGGTTCTTGAGAGGAACCACAAGGCGATAGGTTAGTCTTTAGTAGATTTCCAGGGGATAAGTTCGACTCTATGATCCCACCACATCTATATTGAGAATTATGCCAAGCCTTCTCGTGTGTTTTAGCATAGGATGAACCTGAATCTTCGAGTGGTGGTTATGAAGGAAATATCCACGTGGTGGAGCATCAATTTTATCTACCATATCTACGATTACAAGTGGGCTAGTCCATTACTTGTGGTACCCAAGAAGATTGGTAGCACTACAATTATGAATGAGGATGGACAGGAGATTGCTACCTGTGTACCCATTTCTTAGTGGGTCTTTGTGGACTACAAATGATTGATACATGCTACTAAGAAGGACCACTTCCCGCTGCCATTCATTGATCATATTATTGAGATATTGGCTGGGAAGAGTCATTACGGCTTTCTTGCCAGGTACTTAGGGTATAATTAGGTGGCCATTGCACTTGAAGACCAGGATAAGATGACATTCACATGTCCCTTTGACATGTATGCTTTTAGACGGATACCCTTTGGACTATGTAATGCCCCAGCTACATTCCAAAGGTGCATGCTTTCCATTTTATCGGACATGGTGGGTGAATGCTTAGAGGTTTTCATGGATGATTATTTGGTCTACATCGATGGGTTTGATGCTTGTCTTTCTTGCTTAGATAGTGTGCTTCAATGGTGCATTGAGGTTAACCTTGTTCTATCCTAGGAGAAGAGTCATTTTATGATGACTCAAAGGAAGATCCTTGGTCACATCATCTCCAACAAGGGCATGGAGGTTAATTCGGCCAAGGTGGATATCATCAAGAAGCTCAGTCCACCGTCCAATCTGAGGCAGTTGCGATCTTTTCAACGGCATGTCGGTTTCTACTAATGGTTCTGTCAGGACTTCAGTCACATTTCCTGACTGCTTATTGATCTTCTCACGAAAGACACTGAGTTCCTTTTAGATGATAAGTGTCTTTCATCATTTGAGACTCTCTAGAATCTGGTTGTGCATGCTCTTGTCCTTAAGCCACCCGATTGGTCTCTCCCATTCGAGATCATGACGGATTCCTCAGATTTTACTGTAGGGGCCTGTTTTAGGACAAAGGAGGGATGATTTTCCTTTTTCCATTCACTACGCTAGAAGGACTTTAGATTTCGCTCCTAATAATTATATCGTTACAGAGAAGGATATGCTAGCGATAGTCTTTACTTTAGATAAGTTCATATCTTACATTCTTGGATCTAGAGTGACTATATACACTGATCACACTGCCATCCGGTACATAATGTCTAAGAAGGATGCCAAGGAACGATTGACTAGATGGATCCTTCTACTCCAGGAGTTTGATATTGAAATTAAGGATAAGCATGGAGTCAAGAATGTGGTGGTGGATCACCTCTCCCAATTACAGCATCTTGAGGATTCAGAGACAACCACACCTTTTACAGAGACTTTCCCAGATGAGGCGATTCTTGCTTCACCTCTCTCCCTTGGTATGCTGACATTGTGAACAATCTTGTTTCCAATAAAGTTCCACACGGTTGGACCAGACAACGACTTGAGACTTTCCTAGCAAAATCCAAGTCGTACCATTCGGAGGATCACACCTTTACCGAGAAGGAGGGAATAGTTTCTTGCATTGGTGTATTTCTCAAGAGGAGCACCACATTGTACTTACCTATTGACACAAGCTTGAGGTAGAAGGACATAAATCTGGGAGAAGGACAACACAAATGGTTCTCCAATCCGACCTTTGGTGGCCAAGATGCTTCAAGGATTCAGATGAATTCGTGAAGAGGTGTACTAACTCTCAGAGGATGGGTAGTTGTGGTTATAAAGACATGATGTCGATGTTGTCCATTCACTTATTTGAGGTTTTTGACACACTGGACATCGATTTTATGGGACCATTCCCGAAGAGTCATTGAGTTGAGTACATTTTGTTGGTTTTAAATTATGCGAGTCATTGGATTGAGGCCATACCCACCCAAGCCGCTGTTGCGAGGACTGTTATTCAATTTTTTAGGAAGAATATCATATCATATCGTGGTTCGGGGTTCCTAGAGTTTTGATTTCTGATGGGGGACTCATTTATCAACGACAAGGTAAGGACCCTTGCAAACGAGTTCAACATAGACCATATAGTTACCACTTCTTATCATTCATAGACGAATGGTCTTGCTGAGGTTTCGAACCGGGAGATCACGACAATATTGCAAAAGGTTATCCACCAAGATCGAAAGGATTGGTCACAGCTTTTGGACTCGGTCTTGTGGGCCTATAGGATATCTTTCAAGACTCCTTTGGGTATATCTCCATTTCGACTCGTTTATGGCAATCCATGCGACTTACCTATTGAGATTAAGCACAAGTCACTATGTGCAGCTGCAGAGATATTATTGTATCCAGAGAGTGTTGGAGTTCAGAGGAGAGTAGAGTTGGCAGCCCTGGAGGAGCTTAGAGATACAACCTTTTTTAGTAGCCTACAATATAAGGACATAGTGAAGATATGGAATGATTCTCACATAAGCCATAAGTAGTTTCAGACGAATCAGAGAGTATGGCTATTTGATGCACGATTGAGATTGTTTCCAGGGAAATTACAAAGCAAGTGGAAGGGACCATATTTAGTCCAAAAGGTGCACGAAAACAACAGTATTGACATATCTGAGTTGTCTTCTGAGCCCACCTTTTGGGTCAACGCCTAAAGTCTTTTCTTGATCATGACCCATTGATCGTTGTTGTTGCCCCGATTCATTCTGTATGAGATGTGCTCTTTGATTCTCATCTTTTGCATCTCATACCTGATTTACACTTCTGTTCTTCCTCTTTGTATATTCGTGTTTTCTATTTTATTCTTTCATTCTTCCATTTTGTTTAACACCCCGTGTCTCATTTAGGATTCTTGCTATACTTAGGATGCACTTTATCCTAAATATAGGGGGTGTTGAACTTGTGTTGTTCATATTCCTTTTTGTTCTATTACCTCTGTTTTGTTTCCTATACTTAGGGACATCCGACCCTATGTATAGGGGTGGTAATATCTTTTTTCACTTTGTTGATTGTTCCCTCACATGTCCCTCAATTGTTGATATTCTTTTCTATTCTTAGGGATCTTTTACCTTAAGTATAGGGGGGACAAGTCAAGTTGTTGATTTCGTGGATATTCTCTTCCTCAGTCTTCCCTGCTTGTACATTCTTCTATAGTTAGGATTATTTGATCTTAAGTATGGGGGGATCAATGACTTCTATTCAATTTATTCTTCCATTCTTTGAGTCGTTGTAGTATATGATTCTTTTCACTTATCTATACTTAGCACAAGTTGTGTCTTCCTTTGTCTCTCTTTGATAACTATGAGGACACAGTTGGAGCTAAGCATAGGGGGGTGTCGTATATATTGTATATATACTTTAGACATAACTCGTACTTTGGTGTTAATAATACAACTCTTATTTATAAAATTGAAATAAAAATGTTTTGAAAAATATTTTCAAAAATGCGTGTAATTTTTATTAAAATGATTTGTAAATTCTTTTGTAAAAGTGTTTGTAAAAACTTTGCAAAATTATTTTTGTACATTTTTTTTGTAAAATGTTTGTAACAATGTTTTGTTCGTAAAATATTTGTATATGATTTTTATATCAAAAATATGTATATTGTACACATATTTGTAAAATTCGTGAAAATAAAATGTCTGCAGAAACCTTTTCGAAAATTTATTTGTAAAATGCTTTGTAAAAAGTTTTGTAAAACTATTTTTGAAAAAGATTTTGTAAAATATTTGAAATATTTTAGTTTTTTTTGAATTTTTTAAATATTTTGTCACGTGGGTTGTCAAGTTTGGGTATTAAATTTATTTCTGTAAACTTGTAAAATCCACGTTTGTGTAAAGTAATTTTTTTATATAAAATCTTTTAGTATAAACTTATAGATAAATCCACTTGTAAAACTTGTACATGAAAGTTGAAAATATTCTCTTTGTACAAAATGTAGATAGATCTTGTATAAACTTTTTGTATAAAAATCTGTGTAAATATGTACATGTTTATAAAAACTTTCTTTTCCTTCTTTTTAAAAATACCTAAAATTTTGAAAAATTAAAAATTCCATAATAAATTACAAAAATTCTTTGAAAAACTTTTAAAAATGATTTTTTTTCATTTCTTTTCTTATCTTTCAAATGTTTTGTAAATACCTTTATTTGTTGCATGTGCATATGCATTCTTCGAAATCATTGTTGACATTTAAACTAGTTTGGATAAAATTCAAGAATGGAGCTTGGTTAAAACATTAATCCACTTAACTTCAGAGGAACCTTATAGGACTTGTAGTTAGGACTTTTCAAGTCCTAGCAACTTAACTCTTTGAGTTCACAAGGTTATGTTCACATGTCATCTTGATTGGTCTAAATAGAACACTTAACAACGCACACATGCCACTTACAGACAATGGCTTGACTTGGACACATACTTTACATGTAGCTCTTCATGGATGAGGTGATGAAGAGGCAAAATCCTTTGGCTCGGGGTAGCACATGGGTGTGTTACAACTAATGGAAACACGTGTCCTCATCTAGGGAGGGATGTGCATCTCAACCTGGTCTAGTAGCATTGAGGTCTAACGACAGGATGTTGTGGGGTTGCAATAATGCTTAAAAAGAGGGATAGTCTACTGGTTCAAGAAGACAAACTCCTTATGTACATGTTACACATGTTGATATATGTTTAAAGAAATGCAAAAACTACAAAATAGTGGACATGCCTGATTGAAAACAAAATGCCTATCGGAGTGTATATAATTTACTAAGCAAAGCATATGTGATTCATTGTCTCATCTCATGGAAGCTTGCAACTGGTGACCTGGCTACATTGGTCAAGCTCCAAGAGATATGTGGCTATACTGACCATGGTCCATTCTCTTCTTTCCCCCTCATCTTGAGTAGGTTGGACTTGAATTGAGAAGGGAATGCTCCGCTCCTAGAGGAAAGAGTTGCTAAACCAGGGGACTAGAGTTACCTTGTTGAGGGAGGATGTTTCTTTACCATTTCTGAGGTGGGGAGCTATATATCATTTACAGAGTACAAGTAGAGATTCATAGTCATAAGAGTTTGCGTATGTAGACTTGTTATGGCCTGACTGTTGAGGCGACCTGACCATAGATTTGTGAAACTTAAGGGTTGTTGAGTTTTAAATTCTATTTCCTAATAAGGTTGCACCAAATTAACAATCCAAAGGTCTGATCGAGCTCCATACTACAATTTTCTGAAGATAAGTTTAATAATCAACATTAATTCTCCTTTCTTCCTTTTTCTTTTTTTTTTATTTTGTTTCAACTTCTTTTTCAAATAAGTGTTTTCTAAGGGACTAGAAAAAGTAAAGTATAGAGTATTGATGAATCCATGATTCACATCCTTTATTATTTTATTTTAGAAGAAATCGTATGCAAAATAACTATAAATCTATACAAAATACAATAAATTAGCATTAGCATGATTTTTTTAATATTGTGTAATTAACACTTTTTTAACCAAAATAAAGAATAAAGAAGAAAGGAAAAAAAGAAAATAAATAAAAGAAGACTGTAATTATGTAATAAATACAAACTAACTAGAACCTTGAGAGAAGGTCACGTATTACCTGATCGATAAGGAATTAAGCAGAAAGAGATATGGTCCTTTTTTATTCAAACACAAAATTTCCAAAAAAATTCAATGTATATCATCCCCAATTTATCCTATATATAATATCAATAAAAAATCTCAAAATCAATTTATTTCCTTAATAAAACTTGTAAATAAAAACGTGTTTTAAATAATAAAAAATCGCAAATTGTGTACAGTTCTACAGTACTTATACCTATATCTATGTATATATTTATTTATTTTGTGTATAAATTGTATACATTTAATTTTAAAACCCTTATAAATATTTAAAATTATTATATAAAATTAAGATAACATTCATAAATCACAAAATAAAATAAAAATAAAACCTAACTCTTCATTGTATAATAACATCAAATGTATATATGTTGCATATAATACTAATTTAATAACTCCTAATTAACTTGTAAAAACCCAATAAAAATGTTTTTATGTACTTTAATTTATTTTATAAATAAATAAAATACAAAGTTTAATGTATTTATGTAAAAATAACAAAATAAAAATACATGTATATAATATATTAGTATATTTTACCTATACAGACTAATGTATAATGCATATAATATTGTATATATACTATTGAAAAGTATTAAAAAACCGTTTATAAAATAACTAACATTTTTCATTTTTATAACCTTTTATTTTAAAACCATTTGCTATTTTTTTTATTGATTTTTCTTTCATTTTTGTAAATCCTATTTTCTTATTGGTCAACCCAGGTCTGTAGACCCAGGTCAACCTTCCCTCTCCCAAGTCCTACACAGGCAAACATTTGTCAGACTTGATTTCTACCATTTCTTCCTCTCAGGTCCGATAGACTCTCTCCACGGATTGTGGACCCCGTTGCTGCCTGATAATCTGCAATCCTTGCGGATACCAAGGAGGGTCCGAATCCCCCTTTTTCCACATGAAATCTCTCGATTCTTCTAGACACGCGAGGCACCCTATAAAGTATCTCATTCCCCTCCGCCATGACCTAGCTCGCTCCGCGCACCTCCTTCTCTCCACTTGAGTATGTAGGGTAGTGACAGGACCTCGTCGGACCCTTTTGGAACTCGATTTGATGGTCGATAGAGCTGAAGCTTGTACATGGCCGGAGAGCTCCGCCACGTTCAATCTCTTCTGCCTCCCGCGACAGAATCGAGGCCATGACCTCATTGTTCAATCTGTCATCGTTCATCATCAATTTTCACACACATAATACTTGGTAGTGCTCCTGTTTCACCACATTTATTAGATTTCCATTTTGCAGTCGTTGTCTGCTATATCTGCTCTGACCATCTGGTTTAGAGCTCCGCCTAACCATATGTGTGCATTTATATCCTCTGTTGCTCACCCTCCATCATCCAGCGCAGCCTAATTACCCTTAGCTTCGATCCTACGATCATATTTAAGGTTTAACCTCCTTCCTTTGCCTTCGTCGGAGGACAAACCCATCTTAACCATCGCTTCTTTTTGTTTCTCTACTCAATAACCTGAGTTGGAGCTACACCTTCGTTAAGCGAGTACCTTAGCAGTTCTATCTACGTGCGAGAGTCTCGAGTCAACCCCCCGTAGAGAAGGAAGAGCAACTTCGGGTGACTTCACCTGTGGATCATCATCGAGCCATTTTACGACTGATATGAGCACCCCCTCCGACGCGGAACTACTCCAGCATGTTGTTGGACCCTTTGGCTGGTTGATCAAGACCCTACCACTCCAGATATTTGCGATCGAACCAACCCCAGTGAGAGCTTCCTCTTTTTTTTCCAGCACCTCTCATAGCTGTCATATGAAGAGGAATGAACCCAGATTTGATCTAAACCACCCACTCATGCCCAATGCCTAACAGTTCGATCAGATTCAGGACAGATCTAACATGCACGTTCCAACCCTTTTTAGCATTGTCAGATCCTTTCCAGAGGCCCATCAGGAACGCACGTCATGCCTTTTCGTCTGAGCCGTTAGATCTGCGCTGCCTGGGTAATCAGAGCTATACACCTTACCACGCGCATCGCATGCGCCTGCAGGGGTAATTTCACTTTTTACCCCATCATTTTCATCATTTCTTTTCAGTACAATAATTTGTAAAAGTAGTTAATAATATTTGTAGTTAGGACCTCGTAGTTTTAATATTTGCACTATGGTACAATCGAGTTGAACTCACATATGTGTTCACGTGTATTTATGGGTTATTTGCATGTTTAATCATGTGTTTTTACTTGTTATCTTAATAAGGAAAGTTTTTGTATATATGCATATATACCCCTCTAAGTCTGTATCACGTGTAACACATGTTTTGTTCTCGATTAATTTCACTTTGTCCCCTAGTTTTTTATTGCTTGTTATTATTTGGCCCAAGAAATTAAATAAATTACATTTAGGTCCTCTCCTCCCTGTTCAATATTAGTGCTCTTTTATAATTATAATAAACATAAAGTTTAAACCAAAAATCCCCTAAAATTATTTTAAGCTCTTGCTACTATTGTCATTAAGCGGTAATTTTTTGCTGAATTATTTCGTTTATTTACTACTATTAGAAATAAAAAACAGTATAAAAATTCCCTATTTACCATAGAAAATTCACAAAAATTCGAAAAATGCCTTAAAATTTCTAAAAAATTAGATTAGCTTTATTTTTTTGATATTTCATCTAAGTTTAGTCTTATTTGCTTTTATAAAACTTTAAACATTTGCAAAGCCCTAAAAATACCATAAAAATCATATAAAATCTTTTAAAAATCAAAAAATTATGATTTCATTCTTTGTTTGTAGATATTTAAAGATGATATTTGATAAAATTGAGCTATAGGAGTTTTGAGTTGATTTTGTTGTTTTAATTTGAAAAATACTCTTGGCTATGCACTGTTTGTGTTTTTCTTAGTTTTTGATTTTTATAAAATCCATATAAATTACAAAATCTTCCAAAAATAAAAAAATAGTACAAAATTTATAAAACACAAGAATATTTTGTTTGGGATTTTTTAGTATTTTTATGATAACCAAAAAGAGAGTGTGTGTCTTTTATCCCATTGTCTTTATTTTCGCTTTGTTAAAAAAAATAAAAAACATAAAAACCACAAAATCAAAAAACAACCTTTGAGTCTCTTTGATTCAACTACCTAGTTTTAATTGTGCTCACTTTTGTTCGACCCTAGTCACTATACCAGGTTAATAATGTAGCTTAGACCACTTGCTTTTACTTGCTTGATTCTTTTTGCAGTTGAATAAAATTTCTTGATTTCCGCTTATTTCGCTTAGGGGATAACGACACCTTGATTGCTTAATTAATTAGCTTAACGCTAGTCAGTCGGGATGAACATCAATTAATGACCGAGATTTCATGGTCATCGCAGAGTTGAGTAGGTAAATTTGTGGTTTGCATTGTGTTTGCTAGTGCTTGGAGTGAGTCGGTTCATCTGTTTGAATTCTAGCAGTCACCCGTTGTCTGTGTCTTATCGATTCCTTTTCTATTTCATTTCGTTCCCTCTCTATTTTCTATTTTCTTGAGTTAGGATGATGGGTAGGCAATCTCTTAGGCTGACTCTTACGACACCACTTCCATGCGCACCTACTCGTTCATCTAGGCTCGTTCGAGACACCTCGCGTTTCAAACCTGAGTTGAGTCCTCCTTCCTTCTCCAAGTATGATTCTGATCCTGGAGAATCTTCTCCTTTCATTTATTGTGTTTATTTGTCATCTCTGTTTCTTCCTACTTATTCATCTTCTATCGTTCAGAGTCAGCTTTGGGTTACACCTGTGGCAGCTGAGTAGAGAGTTAAGACCCGTAAGACGAGTACATATCAGATGAGAGATTCAAGTCCATGAGTTTTTGAGATGAGAGTGCAGACTGAGTAGTTTACACATAATGTAGGAGCGAAGTCAGTTTCTACATCGAGTTTATCGACTTTTTTGATTGATTCAGACATCGTGTTATTAATGTCGAGATTTCATGGATAGTCACGCGAGGAGTCATATGAGCACCTGTTTGAGTTTGAGGAGATATGCGGTACCAAATACTATTGCGACATTAAACCAGAGGATGCTATGAGGAAGACCTTTCCATTGACACTCAAGGACGGAGCTGCAAGATGTCTCCGATGTATGGAAAAGGAGCGATCTAGTTGGGATACACTACGAGTTGCACTTCTGAGGAAGTTTCACCCCATTGATCAAGCCAATTTCATGCGGTCAATTATCAGAGACTTTTTACATGATCCCCTTGAGACACTTCACAACATATGGATCCGATTTCAGATTCTTTTGAGGATATTCCCAGTTCGCAAGATCTCTAAAGCTGAGTTAGTTCATATCTTCTACCATGGGATGACTACATAGCAGTAGTCATTGATCGATGCCTCGTGTGATGGTTCACACTGCAATTGACGAGGATTCACTTTGGATTCTCTTTGGAGATATTTTTGACATTGAGACAACACATGAGAGAGATACCTGATTGCCTAGATGCTATCCACCTCATGATGATTTAGGGATCGCACATCACGAAATCGATATGGACACCGGTATAGTACAGAGGATGGACGTTGAGACAATTATAGAGAGTTCTTGTCTTCAGAGACTGATACTTCTTCTGTTGATTTTTCAGATGGAGTATGAGTCGGTTCCATACTTTCCAATTAAGTACTTGGAGCTTCTTCCTCCCAAGAAGTTATTGCAGCTTCTGTTCTAACCTCTCCATCTTCACTCATTTCTTCCCATCACATCATTCACCAAAATTCTGATATCCACCCTCCATTCTACACTGCTAACAAACCTCTTTCACGTCAACTTTAAGATCATCTCTAACCTCCTGTTGATTCATCTATAAAATCACCAAAGTTTGTTCATTCAAACCATCTCCTCCTGCAGAACCAACTGGCCAATTGCCCTCCTTCTCCGCCTCATTTTGACCAATTTGAGTGGTGACAATACTCGTTGATCGGCCCGCATGAAAGTTTGTTGATAAGAGGAGCATTCCAAGGTAGTATCTTGCATTATATCGTTGCCTATAATGATGTCGAGCTCAAGTGAAGTGCCACCCATCGAGCTACTACCTGGGGTTATACACCTCAACTCTGAGGTACACTGCTTCATCCTCTTTTGAATTTCCTCGATCATTGTGCTATTATTATATTTTTAGTCACATCATTAGTCAATCATAATCCTCCATCTTTTGTATTCGTCTCAAACCAACATCAATTTCGAATCAATTTCGCTCCAATTTTGTCATGCAAAACATCCTTTTTGGAAACTTTTCGAACCTGTTATTCTTCACATATTTGGACAATTCCTCTGGGAATCAAGCAAATCCACATACATTTGCAGGTGTCTGACGATCACTGGAGATCTCAATCATTGTCTGGAGCATCATTCTTCTTGTTTGGAACATCTCCGTGTATCCTCAAGTAGCAGAGCAAGAGCCCAAACCCTGATATGATCTCCATCCTCCACCATGCTTCTTCGACTACTTTTCACATAGTGGAAGCGCTCGAGAGGCTGAGGGGCACCCTCTCCGACTCCACCTCCGACTAGTTGCGGAGGAGCACAACCAATAAAGATCGATGTCGCCCTTCCCTAGAATTGGGGAAGAACACTGAAGAACAGATAAGTTCCAGCTTTGCAACACGTGGTAACTGATGAATCTCCATTTCATCACCTTTATTCTTTCATTTTGGCTTTTAAACCTAGCTAAATGCATGTAAATAACATTATTTTACATGAATTAACATTCATTATTTATTGTATCAATCTTGTATAAAATACATTATTTAAAGCAAAAATAAAAGAATATGTAAAAGAAAAGAGAAGGAAATAAATTGCCTAAGGTATTTTATGACACTAAACCCCGAGACCTAGGCATCATGATGATTGAATCGACAGGGAATAAAGTAGGGGGAGATAGGGCCAATAAATAAAACAAAACCTAATTTATTTTGCTATATATGACATTTTTGGGACCTATTTTGCTCTCTATTTTTTATACCTCAAATAAAGAAACTTTGTACATGGAAGTTGTACATAAAATAGATAGAATAATACAAAATTTATTTCACATTAAAATAATATACATTATGCATTCTACATTGAAGATAAAATTCCAAAACCCAAACTTTCCAGACATATATCTTCTCCATATGAACTCAAAATGTATCAAAATCACCTTTATTTGTATATAAATTTGTGTTAGCTTTTTAATGAAGATGGTTTCACTTAATTTTGAGTAAAGACGCAGAAGTTAGTTTTTGGACCCCTATTGTAGTATATACCTGGATAAAATATGCATTTTATTTATTCTTTATATTTTTCATATTTTATATTCATTAATTTTGAAAATATTATTTATACTATATGTACATAATTATAATAAATAAAACCATAAAGAATGCACTAAAAGAAAATATTATACAAAAATACATTGATGCATGTACTATACATATACCTATATAATTAATACCTATATTTAACTAAGTGTACAAATAAACTCAGAAAAATATGATAAAAATATATTTGAGTGTATTTAAATAATTTATAAATATATAAATTATGTATAGAAAACAATAAAATATAAAATAAAAAATAAAATACACCTAAGACAGGTAAATATAATTATAAATGAACCCTTAAAAAGTAACTTAGAATAAATAAGTCATAAAAATAAATAAAAATCATATTAAAATACTACATAAATTAATAAACATTTTTCATGTTTTAATCAAAAATTAATAAATTCATTTAATATTTATTTTGAATTAATAAGGATTTTTTTGTTGTCTTGTCATTTTACTAGCCAACGTGGCCCAATGTGGAGTCGGGGATGGTTGACTTCCATCAGCTGCGTGGTCTCTTAGGACAGTGGCATGTCAAAAGCTTCACATGAGTTTCTTTATTTTCGCCTAAAAAATCTTTCGATATTTCTAATCGAGTTATTCTTCTCTTTTATCCCTCGACTATCGCACGTACATGCGAGGATCATTCTTCGATCAGTGGTCTGCTTTATCGAGCGCCATTCCTCAATGAACCCATATTGGTACATGTACCTTCCTACAACTTCCTCTCTTCCTTGATCCCTCTTCTACCACCAAACCCTAACCTTCTCGTTCCTAGGTGAATCTCGATGATAACAGGAGTCCCTAGGATGGTTCAACGAACCGTGTGGGCGTCGAATGGAGGTTGATCCGAGGCGCTGTCACCTCCTCTGCCATGAGCTCCACTCCACATTGGTGTTGGTTAAGTAAGACATCTTTTTCCATGTCTTTTCATTGCTTAACGTAGATATAACTTAAATTCGCTTTTGTTTCTTTGATCCGTACCCTAAATCCATGAAAACCCAAAAAATAAAGTTTGCTGGAGCATAGATCTTCCGCCATTGATTCCATCGATCCTCGCTTCACTCTGCACTCCAATCCCCTCCATCATCCTCTCCTCTCGCTTCTCCATGATCCGATGCACACAAGTTACCTTGAACCCCTCAGGTCGAGTTCCCGAAGCTCCATCCCCATCACCTCACCAAAGCTCTACCGCCGCGACACGTTATACCTCCATTTCCCCCTCTAACTAGTCGAGGCACATTTCCCTAGACCTAGTGTTTTGTCCATGCAGGTCCCAAGCAGAAAAAAGTCCATCTAGGCTCGAATCAAATTGGGCCAAGGGCCTCCTAGTCGAGTTTCTTCTTCGAGCTCCTAGGCCTCCTTTGTTGAGGCATGGACCCATCAGCGATCACCTGAAGATGCAAACCTTCTATGGGATCCTATTGAGCATCTTGATAGCAAAGGAGACCTACTGTGCGAGAAGCTTCAATAGATTGAGGTAGCTCCATGTCATGGTCTACCCTGTTCATCAAGGAGCCCTCACCACCATCAGATCTCGAGTGCCTTCTAGTTGGAACAGGTGTCGTTTGATCGTGGGTCGCACACATCATTTAATCCTCTCCAGGATCTAACCCAGACGTCTGCTGCGAAGCAATACCCATTGTCCAAATCATGCCACGTATTAAGTAAAGAACATTGACCGTCAGATTGTGCTCGTAGGGGTAATTTTGCCTAATACTCTTACGTTTTGTGTTTTATTTTCATTTGACAAATATTTGTCTGTAGCATAAGTATTTATGTAAAATTTACATTTCAGCCCGTATACTTTCCTTATTTGCATTTAAGTCTAATTTACATTAACTCACAGGGGTATATTGCACCTAAACCCCTAGGCTTTTTCTATTTCATTTTATTCCTGATTTTTAAAGTAATAGTGTAATATTTTCTATAACAATTGCATCTAGCCCCTAAGTTTTGTATTAAATTGCAAATACACTCCTCTGAGTATAAAATATCAGATATTTTTAGGGAAGATTGTAGATTTGGCCCCAAATTTCTCCAGGGTGTTTGGATTCAGTCCATAAACTTTAATTATTCACCTAAATACCCCTGCTAGTATGTATTTTCTTTTTGTAGATTTTGTGTTATTAAAAATAACACCAAGACTCTAAGAATTTGCAGAAAATTACTATAAATATGTGACATATATAGATATATATCACATATATTTTTGGTTAGGTATTTTAATTCATTTTCTATTTATTAAAAATTAAAAGCCGAACTATTTGTCCCTATTTGGATTTTAAAATATAAAAAAATAAGAATATTTGAAAAAAATACCAAAAAATTAGATTTTATTTATTACTATATTTTGAGCCTACAACAAAAAATCCCTAAAAATAGAAAAAAAATACTAAAAAAGAAAAGGCTCCAAAATCCATCAAAAAATAATAAAAAAATCTTGAAAATTTAAAAAATATTCCTTTTTATTTCTGAATTTTTTCTACTATATTTAGTTCATATTAAAATTAGTTTCGGAAAATTTTGAAGATTTTATCTATTTTTAATTTCCAAAATAATCTAGCCTACTTATTTTATTCTCTTGTCTGCCTTATTTATTCAATTAAAAATACAACAATTTGTAAAAATATTCGAAAAATTAAAAAAATATAGGAAAATATAAAAAGCCAAAAACATTTTATTTCATGATTTTCGAGCATTTTTATTTGTATTTATAAATATAAAAGATATCTATATCCATATATATCTATATATATCACGATTATAACTATTAATTATCATAAAAATTAAAAATCAGAAAATTCATAAAGAAAATAAAGATATGTAAAAATAGAAATAAAAATATTATGAAAATAAAAATTCAAAAAAATTTACAAAAAATCCAAAATACCTAAAAACCCAAAATCATTTAGTGTCTTCTTGTAGCCAATTTTGAATGTTTATCCACCGTTATTCCCAGAGTTTGGCCCCTATTATACTTGTCCACTGTACATTTTATTGTAGGGTATGATAAATTTTGACCCCTTGCTTTATTGATTTATTTCTTGTGTGAGTTAATTGTTGATTAAACATGGTTGTTGAGAGTCATCACAACGGCTGAGTCCTCACCTTGTGAGGATTATTTTAGATACCTCGATTTTCCTCTTTTTCATATGGTGTCGTTGCCGAGGAGCAATGCTTCAGATAGATTTTTGGGTCAATTTATTTCATTATTTTTATTTATTTATTTTCTCTTTTATTTAATTTACTTTTTTATTATGCTAACATTTGTCTCTTCTATTTTTCTTACAAGGGACTTCAAGATGACGGTGACCGCCTAGGTGGTTAAGCATCCGAGTCGAGGAGAGTTGGTCCTTCTGCTTGTGGACCAAGAGGAGAGAGCAAGAGAGAGAAAGAAAAGAATTTAGCATGGAATTTCATTTTTATTTTTGGTGAGAGTGTGAGATTTATTTTTGCTTCATTAAATTTGTAATAATACATGAACTTTGACTCTTGTATACTCGTGCCTAATTTCCAAGTGTTTTTTCACTTGGGGCTCATCAAGTTTTTCGTTCTCTTTATCACCTTTGTTTTCTTTGTTTCCCATGTTTTGAGTTTTTTGCCTTTGTTTTCCTTATTTTCTGCGATTGAGCCCTTATATTTAGGTGTGCTTGCTCGGTAGTTAGTGATAACTTGCTAAATGCATATGATGAAAATTACTCTTTGTAGTACAAGCACTTAGCGAACTACATAGAATCAAAAGAAGTATCTCTATGAAGAGTTTTTCAGCTTAAATTTATAAACTTGGGAAGTCCAGGGTTGAACACGAGGACACAAGAAATTTATGATTTTTTATTAGGTGTTAAACATTTAAGATAACAATTTAGAAGCTAATTGCTTAAAGCATATGCTATACACAAAACGAATTAAATTTTTAAAGCTTTTTTTTTGCGAATTATTTAAATGATGACAATAATGCACGGGCAATACACAATGATACACTATATACTCAAAGCTCATTAATTTCTAATAACAAATTTAATTAAAGATATCAATCCAAATTTATGGGAGAATATGTCTCAATTCATCAAGTTACTCAAAGCTTCATTTAGTTGATTTAATGAGAAAGATCCCAAAGAATTAACTAATGATGCAGTAATAAGGATTAAAGAGATTAGTCACTATATTCAACAACAACAACAACAAAGCCTTTTCCCACAATTAAGTAGGGTCGGCTACATGGATTCTTCGCCTCCATTCAGATCTATCTTGGGTCAATCTCGGACTTATATCCAAAAAACTAAGATCCCTTTGTATAGTCTCTTTCCAACACTTCTTGGGCCGTCCTCGCCCTCTCTTAGCCGGTCAACATCCCAACACTCGCATCTCCTAACCGGTGCATCAGTTGATCTTCTTTGCAAATGACCAAACCATCTTAAGCGATTTTCTCGAATCTTATCCTCGATCGGAGCTACACCAACTTTCTTTCTGAATGCATCATTCCGGATCCGATCTTTACGTGTATGTCCACACATCCATCTTAGCATTTTCATTTCTGCTACAACCATTCTCTGCACATGCCTATGGTTCACAAGCTATATTCAACAACAACAACAAAGTCTTTTCCCACAATTAAGTAGGGTCGGCTACATGGATTCAGTCAATTTCAAGACTTAATAACTCAATTAATGCACAGGTGTTAATTTTCATTCAAAGAAAGAGTCACTTGAATATCAATTAAGTTTTCTAACTGTATATGCATGAATTACATGTTAAATTAATAAATCGGACAAGTAGAGAATTCAACTAGCTTTCAAACAAGACCAAAGTCACTTCATTTGGATCAATATATAAAAAGTTGTTTAAGTTTTACTACAAAGGCAAAAATGCAATCAAAATATATGAAGTTTTATCACAAATAGGTCCAAAATGGACTTAAATGCAATATAACAAAGCTGTAGGGGCTAGCATATAATTACTACAAAAGGCGAAAGGATAATGCCATTAGAAAAATATTCTACGTTTATCTGCAATTTCTCCAGAATGCACATGCAGTGCACATTCTAAAGAGAGTTTGAATCATAATATTTAGAAGATGGAAGGGCTTCTCTGTTAAAAGTTGAGGTCACGTGCGAGGAACACATGACCTCTTCAAGGGTTGGAGAATCGCTCGGTGATGATGTGGCTTTCTCTAGAGGTTTGGCTCAGTCATGGGTGTAATGAAGCTGTGGCTTGTTGTGAAGGCTCGATGGAAGACGTGGCTTGATCTGGAGCTTTGAATCTCACCCACATTAGGATATCCAACTGTGGATGTACTTCGTCCTCTATGAAGTTCTTCCGCAAGCAACTGAGTAGATGCGGGGATTCCATGAGGTATCCTCCGCTCCTCCGTTCCTCTCCTTGCTGTGTAAAGGTCTGGAAAGCTCCACGACCCCCTTGCGAAGATGCTCATATGTAGAGGTAGTGCTGTATCGATCTCTAATGAAGGCTCAGTGAAGAGTGGTCAGAGGTTAAAATAGAGACCTGAGGACAGTCGTGTTCTCTGATCATTGAAGCTCTTTGTATCACCTACGGTTGTGAGTAGATAGTCGAAGCCTAGACAAATATAATGAAGTGGAAATGGAGTGGTTTGGAGGGCTTCACAAAGCAGGGAAGTCGAGCCCTGATGGGTTATCATCTTCTTATAGGAGAAGGTAATGGATCGAGGTGAACTACAATATGGAGAATCAGAGTGACTAAACTGAATCTTACTCGTGTGAGATGGATTGATCGAGAAGGTCCTGAAGATTTCAGATAAAGAATAAATTAAGAAACTCAGTGGATTGAAATAGCAAACTTGAATAAAAACAAGATTGACTTGAAAGTGGATTTGGAATGATGATGGAATTGAAGATGAAATCACTAGCCTAGAATGAACCCTAAGGGCTCCTGATCTTTGCTTAATAAGCTCGGTGAAAGTTTGAAGCTCAAGCAGCAAACCAAGGCGTTGCGACTTAGCTGCAACTCCAAGGATCTCACATGAGATCGATGTTCCATTACGGCTCTTTGTCTCACCCACTCTAGATGTTACTGAAGGTGGAGGATGGTTTTTGTGCAGATGGAGGTTGCCGAGGTTTTAGGAGGGGGTAGTTTCAATCACCCTAAATAGGCGATAGAGAGAGATATATAAGATGAGTTAAGGGGCGATGAAGAAGAGGGGAGTTAGGGTTACAAGTTGGCGATGACAGTTGGTCGGGTGGTTGTCAGAGAATGCTAAGAAAATAAGCGAAGGTTAGGTGGTTATGCATGAAGGGGGAAGGTCGGAGGTTGAAGGATATCTACCGACCATTGGTTCAAAAGATGCAATTGTTGGAGTTGAGGCATGACTGGAGAGCTGTGATGTGTCTGATGAATGCAGTCAGACAGTTGGATTCGAGGGCGGATTAACGGGTGAGATGGAGTTGGAAAGAAGATCAGACGATGCAAGGGGAAACGAGTGGAGGAATAGAAGCGGGCCATGTGGGCAGATGCGGAGACACAACATGGCTAAATCAGAATTAAGAAAAATGTGAAATTGAATAAAATAAGTAAGAAATAAAAGGGAAAAGAATTAGGAAAAATACAAAAACATGAAAGTTGTCTATCTCGATGAGATCTACATCTTTCATGTCGAACTCAATGAGAAAAGAGGTCGATTATACATACATAAAAATTAATTATATAATAAAATATAAAAAAATTATTTTATTTTATTTTATTATTTTTTGGAATTTTATTTTATATTTTATGTAGAATTAAATAAATACGATATTATTCTAATTTTTATTTGATTTTTAGTTAGGAATAAAGACATAAAATAATAGCACAATAATAAGGTTATACAATATATATTAGTAAGGGTCACTTATTTATAAACATAGATTATTAATTAGTGTTGATAGTCAATGAATCTTATTGAATATCTTAAGTTAGAGGGATAATATTATAGAATAATATAGATAAATCTGCGATTTATCACCCACCCTATAGTTAAGCTAAGCTCATCCTCGAGCTAATAAATAAAGAATTAATTAGAGTGTTAGCTTAAATAGTGAGATCCATAACATGTACATGTGAGTATAAAAGGCTCAAATTGACCTACAACACTAGCTTTAGAAATCCTAAGACTCTAAGTTGATCCACGTGTTAATCAAAAGGAATTCAACTCCTATAATTGTCAAACTCTCAATATACATATAAATAAGAAGTATGACTTAGTGTTGACTGCACTCATAAGAGTAGACTCTTGATATTACCAAAAATTCCAATATCAGAAGCTCTCTTTGAGACCCAACCCTCAACTCTATTAACTAAATCTAGTCTTGGTTCAATCCACCGTCTCTTTAGTTTGTCAGACTTAAAAGGTACAAATGAAAGGCTAGATAATGGAGGAAAATAGGATGGTGTCATTCTTTTTCTCTTCCTCTCATTGGAACAAAGTTACTCTCAAGTACCACTACTCAACACATTTGTACATTTTTAATGTCAATCATTGTGTCCCTTAAAAGAGATTGAGCTATCTATACTTGTTTTCTTAGGAGTACACCGGGGTGCGTATTTTTAAAATATCTAATATACTTGCACCATGACTTGTAGAGCTAACGATGTAGAGCCCTTTTTGATGTACTAGCCCGACTCATAAAACTCTAATGGTTTGGTCCAAGTGGACACTTAAGGTTGGGAGCGCTCGCCTTCAATGTAAGCTCATATGATGTAGATTCTTAATGTAATGAGCTTTTCATTATTTCCAATATATTTATTTTTTTCATCATCATTTTTTGTGAGGGAACTTCCCTTCATTGTGGCTAGCTCCACTGCTTTTACTAAGGATTGGTGCACACTGATCAACTTATTAATTTTATGTCATCACACCCTAGCACTTTAGGTCAAAGTCAAGAGATAGTATGAGAACCATGTCCCATACTGGCTAAGCTGCTGACACTCGGGTTTCATAAAGCCATCGTTAATTTTATACCATCCTCGAGCATCATAAAATTAGGTCCAAACTTAAGCTGCAAATCCTAGTCTCCTCAGTGATACCTTGACTCATCTCAATTATGAATGCAGTCGTGCATGTGAGTGATAGTCAAACTCTTTAAAGGAGATTAAGCATGCAATATAGCATACATATCTTCTAACTAGAGAAGTTTGAATTTTATGTCCAAGACCCTAATGATTAAGACCTAATAACTCCATGTCTATGGACTCCTTAAACCCAGTGTTAAAGATCATCTCAAGCGTTGAGTGCATAGTAAAAGTGTTAGAGAAAAGCACAAATTAATAAGTTAGTGATTTAGTTATTCACAAAATAATTAAGGAAATTATTAGTTTTTATTAAGACACAAACAACAGAATGTGTATCGTTGGCAAATCAACACAAAAACATGGACTACACAAGGATACCCAGTACAACAAAACAAACTTCAGTTCCTTAGAAATCAAGATTGGATATTCGAGGTTTAAAATCACATGCCACCTTATTTTTCAACTCCTTCCCCCTAACAGAGAATAACTCGAAATCAGAATAAGAAAGATAGTCATCGATGTGGAATTTAAATCTTCTAGAATGATGACATTCTTCCTCAAAAGTGATATCCATATACACGTGGGAAGCCTCGAAATTCTTCACAATCATGGGAAGATGAATCAAACCTTGGAATCTTGCAATAGACTTTTAGGTTCTCCTTTGAAGAGAAAAACTAGACACACAAGGATGACCAAACATACAAGAAATATGATAATCCATAAACTGAAGATGCTCAAAAAATGGTGTTGGCACCTCCATGTCTAATTCTTCTATAAATAAATAATCTTCCTCGATCGACATCACTCTTTGCAGTGAACTCTTGATTGACTTAATCATCCAAAATATCGTGTTGAAATCGATGCTTTTCTCCATGTAATTCTGTAAGGATCTAGGCTTGCACAACCTTATATAGTCTAAGAACAAAAAAGTTCACTTAACAGTCGCAACCGCTTAGGAACCTAATGCACTAAAGGAGACTGAAGAGACATAATCGAATTAATTTTATTTTTAATTAGGTTAGAAATTATTTACAAGAATTAGGTTAATTCCCACACACCCTCAGCTTTTGAAAAAGATTTTTGAAAACTTTTTACAAATATAGTTACATAGGTATAGATTTTCCAATTATTTACAGAAGATTTTTCAAAATAGGTAGAACCATAATTTTACAAACCAAGTAAAACATTTTGAAAACCATGTAAAAATATGCATACAATTTTCAAAAATCATTTTTCAAATCCTTTTTATAAGCATCACTTCAAAAATATAATACGATACCCTTTACCCTAATATTTTTTTAAATGAGCTATGGCTAAAATATATATGTAATATATACGATACACCCACCTATACTTAACATTTGCTATGTCCTCATAGCACAAAGTGAAATGAATCCATAGTTCAAGTAAGTATAAAAGAATGCGAGAACTGATGACAAAAAATAATACAAGTGTGGGAGTGAGAAAAGAATAATTCAGACAAATAAACATGGATAATCCCCCATATACTTAGGTTTTGAAAATCTTAAGTAAAGAAAAAGAGGTAAACACATAGAAGAGATTGAAGAATAAACACAAGAATAAGAAAAATGAAGAATGTAGGGACAGATTCCCTCCTATACTTAGATTGAAAATAGCCGAAGTGTAGGAAGGAAAAAAGAATAAAAGGTAAAGTAAATCTACAAGAATAAAGTCAGAAAGAATAAAAATCTTCTGATGTAGAATCTTCTGATGTGAATCTATGCTAGGCAGGAAGCCAATCATTTCAACGGGAGTTAGTCTTTCAATTGATTCTACAAAATACTTATATAACTACCAGTTAACCACAAAGGAAGGTGCATTCGCTGAAAGCTCTGAAATCTCTACACTACCATTTCCATGCACTTCCTTTACTATAAAAGGACCCTTCCACTTTGATTTAAGTTTCCCGTAGATAATCTTTAACTTTGCATTAAATAACCATACCTTTTATCCCGAGACAAAGTTCTTGCATCTAATATGCGCATCATGCCACTTCTTAACTTTGTCCTTATAGATCAAGCTGTTGTCATATGTTTGGTTATCGATTTCCACCAACACATTTAGGTCAAGGTCTCTACATAATTTTCCTAAGTGATAACTCGAGTTGATCTTCTATTGCCCACTCAGACTTATGAACCAATTCAGTGTGAAAATGACATGGTTTGTTATATATCATTCTAAAAGGTGAAGTGCCAAGAGGTGTCTTGTAGGCCGTCGTATAGGCCCACCGAACTTGGTCTAACAACTGAGACCAATTCTTCCTATCAAGTCAAACTAGCCTTTGATGAATGTTCTTCACCTCCCTATTTCAAACCTCTGCCATGTCGCTCAATTGTGGGTGGTACAGACTAGTTACTCTATGCTCAAAACCATAGTCCTTTTCTAAAGATTTCATTGGTCTGTTCACAAAATGGCTATCCCCATTATAAATCAAAACTTTAGGTACCCCGAACAAAGAAATAATATGATCTTGTATGAACTTGCAGACAGTCCTACTGTCTGTGCTTGGGTTGGAATAGCCTCCACCCATTTTGAAAGATAATCCACCGCTAACAAGATGTACTCAAAACCTTGGCTGTTAGGGAAGGGACCCATGAAATCTAAGCTTCAAGCATCGAAGACATAACAAAAAAATCATCGACTGCATGGGCGTATCATCTTAAGAACCAATAGTCCCTCCCATCCTCCGGAAAAAAGGGTACATCCCTACAAAATCAGTGGCATCTAAACAAGGTCGACCAATACAAACCACATTGTAACACCTTGTATGCTGCTATTTTTCCTGAATGGTATCCTCCAACCTAAAGTGAATGATAGTACATGAAGACACTCTAGTATTCCTCCTAAGGAATACACTGTCTGCAGACATAATCCGATCCTTCAAAGAAAAGAAACGGTTCCTCTCAATGATATTTCCTAAAATATGACTTGAGTCGGTCTATGCGGCTCCTAGTCCTACCATGAGGAACTTGCTTGAAGACAAGGTAGTTCACCATGTTGGCATATTATGGAAGTGAGTCAACGAGACAGATCGACTCATTTGGAAAGGTTTCTTAAACTGGCTTAGAATTAGGGGAATCCTATGTCTCAATCCTTGAAAGATGATCAACCATTACATTCTTGATTCCATGTTTAACCTTAATTTCCAAATCAAACTCTTGGAGTAATAATATCTACCTAAGAAGATGCACCTTCGCATCCTTCTTTTCCATGAGATACCTCATGGTTGAATGATTGGTATACACTATCACTTTACATCCAAGAATAACAGACCTAAACTTCTCTAAATCCCAAACTACGAAAAGCATCTCTTTTTCGGTCAAGATGTAATTTTTTTATGCTGGGTTCAAAACCTTGCTTGCATAGTGAATCACAAATGGTATCCGATCTCACTGCTGCAACAATATAGCTCATATAGCAAAATCCGAAGCGTCGATCATGATCTCAAAGGGAAGAAACCAATTAGGAGCCTGCAGAATCATCAAGTCACATATCTTCTTTAGGAGCTCAAAAGCCTCAAGACACTTGTGATATACAAAGAACTCGGTGTCCTTTCCTAAGAACTCAGTAAGGGGTTGGGAAATCTTAGAGAAATCCTTAATAAACTGTGAATAAAATCCAACGTACCCCAGAAATGACCACACTGACTTAATGTTGGTTGACGGTTCAAGTTTCATATCTACCTTGGAGGGATAAATCGGCATTCCCTTTTTGGATATGCCATGCCCCAACACGATACCTTCCTTAACTATAAAATGACTCTTCTCCCAGTACAGTACCAGATTCACTTCCTTACACTTTTGAAGAACTCTATCTAGGAGTGCTAAACAAGAATCGAACGAATGATCATGAACTGAGAAAACATCCATAAAGACCTCTAGTAAATCCCCTACCATTTCGGCAAATATAGCTCCGATGCACCGCTTAAAAGTACCTGGGGCATTGCAAAGCCTGAAGGGCATGCACCTGAAAGCGTATGTGCCGAAAGTACAAGTAAAAGTGGTCTTTTTCTAATCTTCAAGGCCGATGGCTACTTGATTGTAGCCTGAGTACCCATAAAGAGAAAAGAAGAACTCTTTCCCTGCTAATCTCCTCAAAATATGATCAATAAACGGTAAGGGAAAGTGATCTTTCATGGTCGTGGCATTCAATGTCTGTAATCTACACAGACAAGCCACAACATGGGTACTCATATCATGTTCTTGACTCCTTCCTTATTGGTGAACATTTGAATTCCCGACTTCTTCAGTACAACATGAAGAGGGGCCTCCCACTTGGAATCCAAAATGGGTTAAATAACCTCGGCTCCACACTACTTCTCTATCTCTTTCATAACTACTTCTTGAAGATTTGGATTTAGTATCCTTTGAAATTAATGGCAAAGTCTAGCATTTTCCTCAATGTAAATGTGGTGTGAACAAAGAGCGTGGTTTATACCCATAAGATCCGACACAATCCATCCTATTGCTTTGCGGTTTTTCTCCAATACTTCTAACAACCTAGTCTCCTATTGTAAAGTCAAGCTAGAGCTAATAATGACAAGAAACTTGTCCTTTGGTCCCGTAAGAAAGGAATATGTAAGTGTAGGGGGAGTGGCTTCAACTCTGGCAAAGAAGAATCGTCAGGAACATCTAGTTGGACGACCATTGAATCTGGATCTGTGTTGCACAGTCGACATGAATTATCTGTAATATTGTCCACCAACTGTATTAGAGAACAAGGAGTCAGATTGCCAAAGAAACGTAGTACTTCGGCCAAAGCAACATCTGACTCCTCATCTAATTCTCTTGATTGTTCCGAAGGAAGAGGAATCGACAAGTCCAAAGGAATTTCTAAGTCATCAAGGGAATAAGGAGATGTACATCTCAAGAACTCTGGAAACGTCTCTTAAATTTTTCTGCATACACAGTTCTCTCCAGATGAGAGGGTCTCGCTCTGTATTGTTCGATTCTGACCCTAAATCCCAACTGTGCTAACTACTTTGCAGTCTGCCTCTGAACATGAATAGAAATCTGTGCTAGACTCTGAATCATGTCGTTTCCATTTCATCCACGTCATTTGTAGTTCCACTTCTATGACTGGAGAATGGAACTTCATCATCCATGTCTTATAATCGAATGAAGCTCCAATGGTCCTATGAAAAGGTCGTCCAAGGATAATTTGTGACTCTCTCCAATGATTGGGGATGCCCATTTCAAGGATAGTGAAGTCCACCTTGTAGTCTTGTCCCTCAATCGAGATAATGACATCTTTGATATCACCCTTAGCATTTTTCATTGAATTATCCGCAAACTGAAGTAATGCTCTAGATTGCGTAAAGGTCCCAACTTCAGCTTCTCATACAAGGCATAAGGTAACAAGTTGATAGAAGATCAATTATCTAGGAGAGTACATGCAAACATGATGTAATCGATATGACTCACCACATAATGTGCACCTAAATCTCACTTCTTTTTGGCAACTATTCATTCTTGAGACAAAATATAGTGGCAACCGAGAGAACATGTGTCGTGACATAAAAGTTTGGTTTCTTCCTGCTAACTCTACTAGGTGTGCATCACACCTTCATGTATTTCTGAAATGTTAGATGACTGGGTGCATACACATCAAATGGAACCTTAACCATAATGTTATCTCTGCAAAATCATGCCATTTCAGTATCATCTTTTTGAATGTTATTCACGATGTGCTTTCTTGGCGTAAGATCACGGAGGAAGGGATATCTATAGAAGAATGTGAAGACTCAGAATCATAAATAAAAACATGCACTTTATTATTCTTAGAACCAGGTATTTTCAAAATTGAATCTTTTACATTTAATTTGTAATGTAAAATAGAATCATCTACTACAGGTTGGGGAATGCCTGGTGAATGTGCATTCACCTGAACCACAGGGTACAAAGTCCTCCGTAAACTCTGAATATAATGTGTGTTGCGCTGCTCTCGTATTCATCCTCATTCTCCTTTTAGAAGTCTCTACTTACTGATGATCATCACTATGAAGATGCATGGCTTCATTGTCCTCCGAAGTCTCCTAAGGCTAAGCCTTAGAGTCAGTCCTCTCTATATCCTTCGCCCGATCAGGCACGACCATGGTCCTTTCGCTCTTGAGAGACATATGATTAATACAATCAAAAGGAATGATCTTGTGCTTAGATCTATGCGAATCTGAGTAGTATACCTGACCATGTGAATGTTGATACTAAGAGTTCTTCAGGGTGTTGGGATTAGCCTGAACTTGGGTAGGAATGGAAGTAGATGGGACAATCTTCTCGTCCTAACGATGGGATATGTGGTCGATATCACACCACATGTTATATAACTCATTCTTGTAGGAGCGTAACTCCTCAAGAATCTACCGCTGGAAATCAATAGGACCTGACGAATGATGATGTTGCTGCTTCTGATAAGAGCATGAAGACCGACTCTACTATCAATGGAACTATGGCTAGTGAAGTGGGTGATGCACAGATGGGACTTACAGGCCCGGCGAGTGCGTCGGTTGTTAGACGTATATGTTGTTGCTGCCTCAGTAATTAGGACTGGTAGGATGATGAGCTCGGCTATGCTGGAAGAGTTGTAGGGGTAAACAATGTGTTGTGGAACGTCTGGGGGCACTGATAAGATAAGTGATCCCCAAAATGGACCTGCCCAACAAGGTCCTATGTATACCACACTCCATTTACCTCCCATACCTGTGAAGGCTCCTCTTGTTTTGTATCCTCAGCAGGTAGCTGCTAATGAAAGGGTTGGCAAGAGCATAGTGCTCTCCTCAAGACTAAAGTGGCCCTACTATCAACTGCTCCTAAACATGGTGTATACAGTAAACTGGAGCAGCAGATGCAGTCACGACGTGTAAGGCCCTACGAGTGTGTCGGTTGTCGGACGTACAACTGTTGTTGCTACCTCGGTAACTAGGACTGGTAGGATGGTGAGCTCGGTTGTGCTGGAAGAGGTTTAGGCGTAAATAATTTGTTGTGTAAGGTATGGGGACACTTGTATTGTAAGCGATCCCCAAAATAACCTTGCCTGGCAGGGTCCTGAGTATATCATACACCATTTACCTCCCATACCTGCGAAGGCTCCTCCAGTTTTGTATCCTCGGCTGGTGGTTGCTGCTGAAAGGGTTGGACAAGAGATTGGTGCTCTCCCCAAGACTGAAGTGGCCCTGCTATCGGCTTCTCCTGAACATGGTGTATATAGTAATCTGGAGCAACAGATGCAGTCACGCGCGGGTATACTCAACTTGGACACATTCTCTGTCAACTTTTCCATCTGCTTCATTAATATGGATAAGTTATTGTTCAACTAATCTACTCTCCTATCAATCCTCTCTATGACTGACTTCTCATCGACAATCAATCCTATGCTAGGAATCAAGTCATCAGAAAGGTCTACGGTAGCCTTCTTAACCCCTCTAGAAAGAGATGAACAGAGGGTCTCTAATTGAGCTCTACTGGTAATCTAAGCTCGGCTCATCTCGGCCATCTTCTCGAACACCTTCCAGATGGTGTTTGCACCACGTGTAGTGTAGCTTCCTCCACAAGCAGCACTAACAAGACCCTACACCTTAGGGTGAAGACCGCAATACAATGACTAAATCAGGATGGTAAGCTCTAAGTTGTGGCAAGGACACTTCTACAACAAGTCTTTGAATATCTCCCAAGTATCATAGAAAGGCTCATTCGGTAATTGGGAGAAACTAGTGATGCGCGATCGCATCAAGTTAGTTCTACTCAAATGGTAGAACTTCTTCAGTAATAGGTCCTTGAACCACTCAAAGGTGGTTATAGCTACCCCCAGGTTCTTCATCCAATAATCAGCCTTATCCTTTAAGGTAAAAGGAGGGCTTTGAGACTTATGTAATCTTGGCTAACCTTAGGATGCCTAAGGTTAGAACAAACTAGCTCAAAGTCCCTAAGGAATGCATATGGTTCTTCATGTAAATTCCCATGAAAATGAGGAAGCAAACTCAGAAAATGTAGCTTGAGCACATACTCTACTTCTGGATTCGTTGGACTCAACCAATTAGTCATCTGAATTTGTCCATGATTATACGCATAATCCATGGGTGCATCTGCCTCGACATTCAATTGACCGACTTGTTTTCTTAATAGTGCTGTATTCCTCTCAGATTTGACAAACCTAGCCAAGATTTGTTGTAAATGATCATCTCACTCTTCCTCATCGTTTGATTTTCTTTGGAGGTACCTTAACCGTGTCTTCGTCACCTTCATCTAACATAGGGTTGGAGTGAGATCTAGATGAAGATAACGAAACTAAATTGACCTTACCAAGGTAATGATCTTCCTCAGTGAGTAAAGAAGAAAGAAATGGATTGGTTGGGATGTAACCTCCATCGAGGAGTGAATCGTTATACACCGGTTCAAAACAATGGCTATTTCTAAACCAGGACGGTCCAGTAAAAGAAGATGAAGGGGATTGGACCTGTGAAGACATGATATTTGGGCGCTTCAGCAACAAGCTTGTGATGTCCGAGTAAATAGTCGACCAATTATCCATCTTCGAGTTTCAAAAAATACGTGAATTGAGCATGCTCGATCATACGTCTGTAATTGGAATGCATTGTATTTCCCATAATAGGTCCCATTCTTCTACCCTTTCTGGAGAGTTTATGACTAGTCATAGCTATTACCTTGACACCAAAGAAGAGTTCGACCCAATGCTTTATTTCTTTCCTAGTTGATCTTGATTCGACATTAGATGTATATTGATTATTCACCAATAACTGAATACTTTTTTCTGTAAATACTATTTGATTCCATCCATATATCCATTTTCTTCCCTATAAGTAAAATGATTCTAGTACTACTGGGCATGTGAATGTGTGGAATTACTCACACAAAATAATCAATGCAAACCTCTTTGAATTGATTCACCAACTCAATGTTAAAGGATGAGGATGATGGCGTTATTATTGTCAATTTTAGTTTAGTGTTTCGAAACGATCTTTTTCATGCTCACAGATATAGTCACCTAAGGTAGTTCAAGTTCAAGCTGACTGAACACACCAACAAGAAGCAAGATTGTTGCTTCTAATGGTCGGAGGTAAGTGCTTGCAGCAATAACAAGACCGTAAGAGTGAAAGTGCTTAGGGCACAAGTTCAAGGATTTTTGGCTCTATTCCTTAGGGGCTACATCCTCGTCCACTTTATCTAGGGGTAAGTACCTGCAAACAATGAGGGTTGTACTACCCGTAATACAAGATTGATTTTATTCCAAATTAAATTAGGTCAACTTGCATCAATTCAGTCCCAATTTTAAGAGATTAGGTTATCACTCGAATTAGTGTGAGCACCCAATCAATGTCTACAAAACATTCCCTTTTCCTTTTAATCATAAGTTTCAAAAATTGAAAAAGGACTCAGAAATCAATATGCAGCAGACAACTATGATGAATGTTGTCATTTAGAGATACTTACAACACTTCCCAACACTCTCCAGGTTGATGCATAGACTGAATATAAAAAGCTATATAAATGATGAAAGTCGAAAAACCATACCTAAGCAGAAGTTCCATTAGCAGGGAAGAAATCAATTTATTTTAGACTAAGCAGAATGTATGCTATGTGCATCTATGAATCTCCTAAGATTTTTGCAATTGTGAATCTTATGAGATCAAGTGGTGTGTCCAAAATTATGATTTAGATGAAGCAAAATTGACTTAAGATATGTCTACTTGGAGTAGTGCTTTGATTTAAAATTGTCACTCAAGTTGAGAAACACTCTCGACACAACCACCATAATGAAGAATAAACACACATGCCTTTGGTTACACACGTGAGATCTCAATTGAGAATCACAATGATAGGCAATTAGGATTACAAATAAATTACGACACGATACTTGAACATAATTAACTAAAGTAATCTCTCTAATATCTTGCTTCGTGGGCTCTCCTGCAAGAAACTCCAAGGTCCTCACCTCCGCGGTCTTTCGAAAGTCGTCAATCACAAAATTTGTTGTATCCTCGGCAACAATGCCATCTGATAACTCGCTAAATGCATATGATAAAAAGTACTCATTGTAAAACAAACACTTAACGAACTACACAGAACCTAGAGAAGTATCTCTATGAAGAGTTTCTCAGCTTAAATTTATAAACCGGGGAAGTCCAGGGTCGAACACAAGGACACGAGCAATTTATCAATTATTATTAAGTGTTAAGCATTTAAGCTAGCGAATCGGAAGCTAATTGCTTTGAGCAGATGCAATACACAAAATGGATGCAATTTTTTAATGAATTTTATGCAAATTGTTTAAATGAAGACAACAATGCACAAGCAATGCACAATAATACACTATATAATCAAGCTCATGAATTTACCAATAACAAATTTAATCAAAGATAGTAATCCAAATTTAGAGGAGAATATGTCTCAATTCATCAAGTTACTCAAAGCTTCATTAGTGCATTTAATGAGAAAGATTCCAAACATTTATTTAATGATGCAATAATAAGGATTAAAGATATTAGTCAATATATTAATGATCATAAACAATGAGTCAATCAATTTCAGGACTTAATAACTCAATTAATGCTCATATGTCAATTTTCATTCAAAGAAAGAGTCACTTGAATATCAATTAAGTTTTCTAACTGTGGATGTGTGAATTACATGTTAAATTAATAAATCAGACCACGTAGAAAATTCAACTAGCCTTCAAACGAGACCAAAATCACTTCATTTTAATCAATATATAAAAAGTTATCGAAGTTTTAATCCAGGGGTACAGATGTAATAAAAATATATGAAGTATTATAACAAATAGGTCTAAAATGGACTTAAATGCAATATAACAAAGTTGTAGGGGCTAGTATACAATTACTACAAAAGGCATAAGGATAACAATGCCAATTAGGAAAATATTCAAGGCTTATCTTCAATTTCTCCAGAACACATGTGCATTGCACACGCTAAATAGGGGTTGAATCGTAATATTGAGAAGCTGGAAGAGCTTCTTTATAACCCTAGTCACGTTTGAGGAACATGTAACCTCTTCAAGGGTCGGAGAACGACTCGGTGATGATGTGGCTTTCACTGGTTGTTAGGCTCAGGCTTGGGTGCAATGAAGCTATGGCTCACTATGGAGGCTCGACGAACGATGTGGCTCAATCAGAAGCATTGAATCTCACCCAAATTGGCAGATTAAACAGTGGTTATACTTCGTTCTGGACAAAGTTCCTCTGCTAGCAACTGAGTAGATGCGGGGATCCAGTGAGGTATACTGCGGTCCTCCATTCCTCTCCTTGCTATGTAAAGGTCTGGAAAGCTCCATGAATCAATGCTGGAGCGATCTCTAATGAAGGCTCGGTGAAGAGTTGTCAAAGATTATGATCGAGACTGGAGGACAGTTGTGTTCTCCGATCATTGAAGGTCTTTGTGTGACATGCGGTTATGAGTAGATAGCCGAAGCCTATATAAATATAATGAGGTGGAAATGGAGTGGTCTGGAGGGATTCACGAAGCTGGGGAGTCGAGCCCTAGTGGGTATCCTCTTCTTGCAGAAGAAGATAATGGATCGAGGTGAACTACAGTATGGCGAATCGGAGGGACTAAACTGGATCTTACTTGTTTGAGATGCATTGATGGAGAAGGTCCTCAGGGATTCATATCGAGGAATAAATTAAGAAACTCAGTGAACTAAAATAGCAAACTTGAATAAAAACAAGATTGATTGTCATACCTGAAAGTAGGATGGAAATGATGATGGAATTGAAGACAAAATCACTAGCCTAGAATGAATACTAAAGGCTCCAGATCTTTGCTTAAAAAGCTCGGTGAAATCTTGAAGCTCAAGCAACAAACCAAGGTGTTACCACTTGGCTGCAATGATAAGGATCTCGCTAGAGGTCATTGTTCCATTGTGGCTCTCTATCTCTCCCACTCTCTGTCACAGGGAGGTGAAAGGGCTAGGAAGGACGTCACGTAAAAGGACTGATAGAAGTCACTGAAGGTGTTCAACCGCCCTTAACTGGCTATAGAGAGTGAGATAAGAGGAGTTAAGGGGGTTGTGAAGAAGAGGGGTGTTAGGGTTAGAAGTTGACGATGGTGGTTGGTCGGGTGGTTGTTGGAGAATGATAAGAAAAACCAAGGAAGGTTAGGTGGTTATGCGTGAAGGGGAAGGTCGAGGGTTGAATGAGATCTGCTGGTTGTTGGATCAAACGATCCAACAGTTGGAGTGAAGGCGCGACGAATAGATGTGATGCTCCTGATGGATGCGATCAGATGGTAAGTATTCATGCTCAGACGGGCATATGAGATGGAGTTGGAAAGAAGATCAAATGGCGCAAGGGGAAATGAGTGGTGGAACAGAAGCTGGCCACGTGAGCAGATGTGGAGATGCCACGTGGCCAAATAAGATTTAAGAAAATGTGAAAAATTGAATAAAATCAGTAAATAAAAGAAATAAAAATTAGGAAAAACACAAAACAAAGAAGGTCCGTCTTCGCTTAAGGATTCACTCAATTCCTGTCACAAATCGAAGGCTACGAGCTCTAGGTTCTTCCCTGGGGTGGCGGATAGGGCTGAAGTCGGCCGGTGATCGAGTATTTATAAGATGAAGTCGACGGCCGAGCTGGTGACGAGGTGATGTTAATGGGGTTCGCGAGGCCTAAGGCGGGGTGTAGGTGGTCCAGCGATGGTGCTCCGCCCAGGTGGCGGAGCTGGAATCGATGGAAGGTGAAGTGATTCGTCGGAGGGTGTGAAGGTTACCACGAAGGTCGGAGCTCCGTCGCGGAGCTCGGCGAGGTGAAAGCGAGGCGAGACGATACAACTTTCATGTAGAAATCAACAAGAAAAGTGGTCGACTATACATGGATAAAAATTAATTACATATTAAAATTATAAAAACATTATTTTCTTTTAATTTATTTTGTTATTTTTTTGGATTTTAATTTTATAATTTATTAGAATTAACTAAATACAATATTATTCTAATTTTATTTGATTTTTAATGATAAATAAATGCATAAAATAATAGCACAATAATAAGGTTATATAATATATATTAATTAGGGCCAATTATTTATAACACATAGATTATTAATTAGTGTTAATAGTCAATGAATCTTGATGAATAATTTAAGTTAGAGAGGTAATATTATAAAATAATGTAGATAAATTTGGGATTTATCAGTTAGGTCCACATCCCTAAGGCAATTCATGTTCCATTAGATTACATTTTGATTGGACTTAGCTCAAAATTAATTTTTTAAACTTAGAGTGATCATCGAGCATCGAGAGAGGCACCATACAATGCTAGCAGGAACTGTTGTGGCAGGCACTGAAGATGTCTCCAAAATCAGAATTTTGGGTGATTATTCTAGCTTTTGACATTCAGTTCTTCACACTAATAGCACTTCCTATTATTAGGGTGATTTCATCATTCATTTGCATATAGATTAGTTTTACAAATTTCTTCCTTGCATCCCACACGGAGAGAGCTGGGAATTATTGTTATTCTTCTATGTGAGCATTCATCGTCGTTTTGGACTTGCATTGCATTTCCACCTTCTCCCTCTAATTTTGACAACTGGGAAAAAATAAAACCAACAAAATTTTAGGTGCTTGTATTGAATCTACTCAAAGCAAGTGATAACAAAAAAAATAAAAAAGGGACTGCTAAAATTACTAGGCTTAAATAAAATTGATTAATTAGATCCATTGCATCGGGTGAGCAAAGCCATCTTTATTTTCAGGTACTATTAGGGGAGGAGGTATCCTTTCCAAGTGAGAGAGCATTATCGTAAGTATTAGAGCCAAAGACCATGATGGATATTGCCTTGTTGATCGCCTGGATTTCCAATGTATCGGTGCTGCTATTGTACATGGGAGAGTAGGACTTGGTCCAAGACGATGTTTTTGCTTTGTGTAGAACACTGACCATTTCCGACGTATTTGATCTTAGGACTTGCCTTCATGGGGGTTTTTGTCTCATGGTCCCACATCCGAGTTGGCTCTTGGCCACTCGCAGGTGATTCCATTGCGGACTTGACTCGAAGTATTTGTTTTGCCACTATAGCTTCATCACTCATATTCTTTGGTTGAGTAGGAAATCTAGATCCGGACACAAGGACCTCAAAAAGTATAGTATTCATGTTACAAAAGAGGGGGACAAATACAGGATACTTTTCTAGTAGAACTCTCTATCCTATAGGATTCATGCCTAAGGACTTGTTGAAAGATAATCACATGAAAATCAATCTAAAACTTACAAATATAATTGTCGAACCTTCACGCTTCACTGGTCGAGTTGGTGAATCCATTTGATTGTGGTTTGATTGATTAGTTTCGTTAAGGTCAAGATCAAAAATATTGTTTGTTTGCGCTATTTTTTCGTATTTTCTATTTTTCATATTTCCTCTTTGACAACCACTCACTTTGTGTTGTCTACTATTTTACACTCCATTTATTTCTTGTTCACCTCCATATTTTTATCTATCACCTATCTCCTTTTGATCCTCTCAGATGTCATCCCATGGATGGTTTAGACGAGACTTCCCCAACACCCACATCAATTTTGTGTCACCGACATCCCCAATAATTCGGGACGATCTCCAGGAAATCGGTTCGGATCTTGCGAACTTCACCTTGGACTCCCCGATCCTTTCTTCTTTTAACACTTTCCTTTCTCCAATAGGTCTGCTGTTAGAGATGGACTCGCATCCCAAGCCATTTCTTCTTCTCCAAATAAATCATGATTACTCTTGTCTTGGAACCAACACCTTATGGATGGAGATTGATTTCAATCAATATCATGTGCTCGATTCACAACCATTTTGGATTAACGTTAATTCCAGACATATCCCAGTACTTGTTTCTTAGATAGAGACTGATAAGGGTTTATTCAACCGTGCGGATCAAGAGCTTAATCAAGAGCTGGAACTTCAGGAAGAACCAAAAATGGCTTCTACAGGAAGAGGAAAGGGACCACAACCCCAACAGGATGAGCAACCAGAACAAGGGGATGGGTGGTATATAACACAGAATGACATCAACATCCAGCTCCTCGCATCAATTCAAGCAATTCAGTAGCAGTTGAACCAAGGATTGGCCCAAGTTGCCTTTCAAGAAATGCTGAATGACTTGAGGAGGAGGACCAATGAGAGATATGCCCGAGGAGAGGATGAGACTAATAGAGAGGATGCAAAAGATAACTTGTCAGTAGGTGGAACCTGATAAATCCTAGATTTATCAGCTTAATTTAATATATTTATCTCTCTTCCTTAAGTTAATCACAAATACTCATTGACTAATAAGACTAATTACAAATTTGTGTGTTGTATATAATTGACACTAATTATTTTATATTATATAACCCTTTAATGGTGTATTATTTTATGTATTTATTTATTATTAAAAATCAAATAAAAATTAGAATAATATTGTATATAAATAAATTAACATACATTAAAATAAAAATGCAAAATTTAAGCAAAAGAAAAATGAAACAAAATTGTTCTATATTGTTTTAATATATATTTAATTTTTATCTATGTACAAATGACCTATGATCTCTTTGACTTCTACATGAAAGTTGTAGATCTCATCGATATCTACACCTTTTATGTTTTGAGTTTTTTCTAACTCATTCTCTAACTATTTTATAGCAATTTATATTTTATACTAATTTTTTCTAATTTCTAATTATTCTATTGGGTCACGTGGCCCGCCTCTTTACTTGCCACCCGTTTCACCTTATGCCATTTGATCTCCTTTTCGAGATCCATCACATTCACTCATTAGCGCATGGATTTGCGCCATCTAATCATTTGCATTAGGCGATCACAAATTTCCATCATCGCCTCAACCCCAACTGTCTGATATTTTGATCGGACGATTGAGGTTCATCTTCAACCTTCAAATTCCCTTCTCTCAGCTAAGACTTCTTGTTAACTGTATAACTTCCTCCCCTTATTCCGATAAGCTCTACCATCGCCTCTCCTCAAAACCACTACCAACTCCTTCATCATTCATCCCTCATCCTCGTGCTAATCTACTTTCATCTCCAGTAATCTCCATCTCTTCATAAATGGTGGTTAAAACCACCACAAAACCAGCAACGTCCATCAACTTCTCCTCTTTAAATACCCCACCACCGCCTCAATCGACGGTGGTCCAACCTTACAAGAGCCCTAGCCCAACCCCTCTCTATCTCTTCATGACAAGATCCGGTGGATCAAGGAGGACATGACGACTAGTGGCTCTGTTGCGACCCATGGCTGAAGCAGCCATGCCACGGTCGTGCTCGGTTGTTCAAGCTTCCCAGCGTTGTTGTCCGGGTATAAAGAGAAGATCTGATTCTTCAAGCATCATCCCCAAGACACCTCCTCCATCTCAGTAACCTTTTTCCAAATCCGGGCAAAAACGTCTAGTTTAGTTGTTGTCTTGTCTTCTTCTAGTTTTAATGGCATGTACAAATTACATCACTACAATCCAACCATATTCGAACCTCTGTCGAAGATACTAGATCTTCGTTGGAGGCCCTAATAACCATATTCCGTCCTCCTTAACCTCAACCACCCCTCCTTTATTATTCATTCAAACGAAGAAGAAGCCATTGTGAGCTTCATCTTCTTCAGCCACTATAGCTCTCCGCTCCACTCATGTTCTCACACACCCACTTTGATGTGCTTCGGCTATATACTTCTAACATTTTCATGTGTCGAGACCTTCAATGGTCATAATTCTTAGAGGGGCTCCGATTTGAGGATCCTTCTCCAATGTTCCGTTATCGTCTTATACTTCCAGAGGCTCACGAATCCTCACTGGTTACGCATCATCTTCGTGGACTTTCTATAGACTCTCGCCGACTCTCAGAGTATCTCTAGGGGCACAGTAGAGCAAAGTGGCTCTCGTCAGAGCCCAGCCTCACAGCCACTACGTACGATGGTAGTCTCCCAATGATGGTGCATAAATGTTGTTGGATCGTGCCTAAAGGGATGCGATCTAACAACAAAAATTCAGCCACGCCTTCAACTCTGAACCTGTAGCCTCCGGGAGATCCGAACCATAAACTGAAGTAGAGGATCAAGCCATGTGACCCTAGCCACGCTCAGTCACTCGAGCCTAGGACCATACACACTACATGCGTGTGGGCATGGGTTAATTACAAGTTTGCCCCGCTAGTTTTCCTTACCCACCGCACAGAGGGTGTTTTTATAAATTTAAATGTTGATTTCAATTATTTGCATTTTACTACCGCTAGGGTCTTGTTTATAAACCATGTGTTATGTTTTTCCATGTTTTTACTACATTTATGCCACTGGACTTAATTGCTAATAACTTGAGCATCTTTTATCCAAATGAAGTAATTTCAGCGGCATTTTAATCCTCGTTTCATTATATTCCTTATGGTTTCATTTATTCTTTGATTTGACGTATAATGATTGATTGATTTATTAGAGATAAATGAGTTACTTAAATTTCTATTTAATGAAACTTAGCTTTGATTAAATTGCATAGTTGAATCTTGATTTGATCATAATTATTTGCTTAAGTGGACTAATCGATTTTAGGGCATAATTATATGTACATTTGTAGGTGCTACTATTATGTTCATTATGTCATTATTTCTAGCATGCACTAAAATGTTTTAAATCACATTTCACCTCATTCAGGCATGCATTCATGATTACTTGCCTTCATTGTTTGCTAGTTTTGACTTAGATAATTTATTAGATCACTTAACCTAGATATTTAACACCTAAATAGTTGTATTATGGCTCGTGTCCTTGTGTTCGACACTGGACTTCTCAGGTTATAAATTAAAGCTAAATCCTCCTCACAGAGATTATTTATTCGATTCTGTATGACACGCTAAGTGCCCGTGCTACAATGGATCCTTATTATCATATGCATTTAGTGGTTCACAAGATGGTGCCAGATGGTGCCGCTATCGGGGACACAACTTCATTAATATAATTATTTAGGTTTCAATTTTTGGTTGAGTTGATTTTTATTTTATTTAGATCAATTCTGTGATGTGATGTTTTAGTGCATTGTTATATATGTTTTGATAATCTTTGCAATATCTAAACTTTCTTCTATGGTTGGGCCCATTAATCGAGGACACTCATGAAGACTAGAGGTACGAAGCTCAAGATAGAGTTCATGCTGAGAGGAACCATAGAAGATGCAATCGAGTCTTTCGATGATTATTTTGTTGATGTTTTTGACGTATATTATTGACTTGGACTCTATTATTTCTGTGTTGAGTCTGTTTCACCCTCGTGTGGGTCAGACTCAACTTGAGTGTTAGATATTAAGGTTTAGGCATGCCGCTCTTAGAACTTCTTTTTTTGAGGACACACTAACTTCATCATATGAGATTCGCTCATCTCTAAGATTTACAAGACACACTTAATCTTCATTCAACCTAGCTCTTAAATTGATTTTCTCCCAGCTAAAAAAACTTTTGATTAGGTGCGGTTTTTTATAGACTTGCATGCATCTAGATAATATTTTATATTCAGTCTTGCATGTGCATGAAGAGAGATGGACCCACTATAATTACTTTTCTTGAGCATGACATCATGATTTTACGTCAACATGACTTTTCCCTTTTCATGATTTGTGACTTAGGATAATATGAAGACAGAACTGGACGATAGACGATGATTTATGTGTTCAGAGATTTAATACAAATGATAACCTAGTTTCTAAAACGGGATTGTTAATGCAATATTGATGTAATTAAAATGGAGCTCAAATTCACCTTGTTTTGGGAGAGAGCCCTGCATTATTTTCGGGTACTTATGCATTGCTTGAGAGGTGAGGAGGTAGCCCTAGGATAGAGCCCAAACCCTAAGTCATTTTGCTCGTAATGAATTCGAATTTTGTATTATCATCAATAAAAATGACAATATAGTTGGACCATATTTATGGTCTTCACTATGTGTGTTGGTGAAATAATCATGTTTGTTTGATTTTGTTTGACTCTTCAGCCTCCCTAAACCCTAGGCTCCGTTATCATCTCCTGAGATTCACCATCTAGAGATTCAACTAACATTGGTCCCTTCATCACTTAGATTCCTATTCTGTATACTTAGGCTTATTTTCAGCCTAAGTATAGGGGGATCCAATTTCGTTCTGATTGTCACCTCAGGTCAATTAGTTTTAAATTCCTCTTTATACTTAAGCTATTTCTCAATTTAAGTATCGGGGGGGGGGGGGGGGGGGGAGCCCCTGTCTTCCTATAACTGACTCTTTTTATTCATAATACATATGTGATTCTATCATCAGTTTTTGAATATTCTTTTATACTTGCTGAGATATGGCTTCATATCACTTTGTGCTATGAGGAAACACCAAAAGCAAAGTATAGGAGGGTCTACCGTATATATTAAAAATATACATTAACCACAGCTCATATTTTAAAATTTTCAAATTGTTGGGGCTATGAGTATCGTATTACTTTTTTGAACAGATTTTTATACAAATGTTTTGAAAATGATTGTGAAAACTATATACATATTTGACATGGTTTTCAAGTGTTTTACATGGTTTGCGAAAATATGGTTTGACATGTTTAGAAAATCAGTTATAAAATATTTTGAAAACCAACATATTTATGTGACATTGTTTGAAAAAATGATTTACTTATGTTTGAAAAAGTGGGGTTTTATTTATTTTTAAATTCTTTGTAAAATGTTTAAAAAATTCTATTTATATGTGACAGTGTTTGCAAAAGGTTTTAAAAAATCTTTTCAAAGTTAAGGGTGTAATTGAGTATAATTAATTACTTAACTTTCTAGATTAATTCAATATAAAATGGAAAAAATCACAAAAAGATGAACTTATTAATTAGTGTTATTCTCTGATACATTCACTATGCACTCAAGGCTTGAGATGATCTCTTAATACTGGGTTTAAGGAATCCCTAGACATAGAGTTATCACATCTTAATCATTAGGGTCTTGGACATAAAAATTCATACTTCCCTAGTTAGAAGATATGCATGCTATATTTCATGCTTAATATCCCTTAAAAGAATTTGAGTATCACTCGCATGCATGGTTGTATTCATGATTGAGATGAGTCGAGGTATCACTGAGAAAACTGGGATTTGAAGCTTGAATTGGGACTTGATCTATATGATGCTCGAGGGGGAATAAGATTAATGAAGGCTTCATGAAACCTGAGTGTCAGCGTCTTAGCCAGTATGGGACATGTTCTCATGCTATCTCTTGATTTTGACCTTAAGTGCCAGGGTGTGATGACATTAATTAAATAAGTTGATCTATGTGTGCCATTCTTTGGTAAAAGGAGTGGAGCTAGCTAAAAAGAAGGGAAGTTCCCTATAATAAAAATTGGAGAGTGAAAAGAAAAGCTCATAGCATTACAAAGTTACATAATATGAGCTATATTCAAGGTGAGTGCTCCCAACCTTTAAGTGTCCACTTGGACCAAATCATTAGGCTTTTAAGAGTTGGGCTAGTACCTCAAAAAGGGCTCTGTATCGTTAGCGCTACAAGTCCGGGTACAAGTATATTAGATACTGTTAAAAGACGCACCCTAGTGTATTCCCAGGAAAACAAGTACAGACGACCCAATCTCTCCTTTACGGACACACTGATTGGCAAAATCGAAATGAAAATTGTGTTTAGTATTGGCACTCGAGAGAACCATGTTCCGATGAGAGGAAGTGAAAATAAGTACACAATCCTATTTCCTCCATAATGTGGCCTTCCATCCATAACTTTGAAGGCTGACAAACTAAGGAAACGAAGGATTGAAGCAAGACTACACTTAGGAGACTTCTGAGAGTGGAATTTTTGGTGATATCTTGACTCTACTATTTGGGTGTGCTCTACATTAGATCATACTTCTTATATCTATGTATACATTAAGAGTGTGACAATATGTGGAGTTGAATTCCTTTTGATTGATACTTGGATCAACATAGAAGTTTTAGGATTCTTGAAGCCTAGTGCTCTAGGTCAAATCGAGCCTTGTATACCCACTTGCACATGTCAGGGATCTCACTAATTAAACTTGCTCTCTAATTTATTCTTTATTTATTTGCTCGAGGATGAGCCTAGATTAAGTATAAAGGAGTGATAAATCATAGATTTATCGACTTAATTTAATATATTTATCCATCTTTCTTAAGTTAATCACAAAGATTCATTAACTAATAACACTAATAACTAGTTTGTGTGTTGTATATAATTGACACTAATTATTATATATTATATAAACGTATAATGGTATATTATTTTATGTATTTATTTATTATTAAAAATCAAATAAAATTTGAATATTATTGTATATAAATAAATTAACATACAACAAAATAAAAATGCAAAAAAATAAGCAAAAAAAAAAAGAAAATTTGTTCTTTATTATTTTAATATATATTTAATTTTTATCTATGTACAAATGACTCTGATCTCTTTGACTTTTACATGAAAGTTATAGATATTATCGAGATTTACAACTTCATGTTTTGAGTTGTTTTCATTCTCTAACTACTTTGTTTATATTTTATACTAAATTTTCTAATTTCTAATTATTCTATTGGGCTATTTGGCGCTTCCAGAGCGCTCCACGTGGCCTGCCTCTTTACTAGCCACTCATTTCACCTTACACTCTCCGATCTTCTTTTCCATATCCATTGCATCCACCCATTAGCGCCAGGATCTGCGCCATCTAATCATTTGCATTAGGCGATCACAACCTTCCATCATTGCCTCAACCCCAGCCGTCTAATCTAATTATCAGACAGTTGAGGTTCATCTTCAACCACCAAATCCCCTTCTCTCACCTAACACTTCTTGTCAATTATATAACTTCCTCCCCTTATTTCGATAACCTCAGCCATCGCCACTCCTTGAAACTGCTACCAACTCCTTCATCACTCAACCCTCATCCTCGCGCTAACCTATTTTCGACTCAGTAACCTCCGGATCTTCATAAATGGTGGCTACAACCACCTCGAAACCAGCAACGTCCACCAACTTCCCTCTTCAAATACCCTACCGCCGCCACAACCAGCAGTGGTCCAAACTTGCGAGAGCCCTAGCCCTGCCCTTCTCTTCCTCTTTGTGACATGATCAGGTGGATTGAGGAGGCCATGACAACTAGTGTCTCTATTGCGACCCATGGCTGAAGCAGCCATGCCACGCCGTGCTCAGTCGTTCGAGATTCCCGGCATTGCTGGCTGGGTATGAAGCGAAGACCTGACACTTCAAGCATCACCTCCAAAGTAGCCTCCTCCATCACAGTAACCATCTTCAAATCTGGGAAAAAAAGGTCTAGTTTAGTTGTTGTCTTATCTTCTTCGAGTTTAATGGCATGTACATATTGCATCACTACAATCCAACCATATCCGAACCTCTGTCGAAGATCCTAGATCTTCATTGGAGGATCCAATAACCATATTTCTTCCTCCATAACCACGACCACCCCCTCATTTCTTCTTCGTTCAAACAAAGTGGAACCCATTGTAAGCTTCACCTTCTTCAACCATTATAGCTCTCTGCTACACTCACCTTCACACACACCCACTTTGATGTGCTCCGGCTATACACTTATAACATTTTGTGGTGTAGAGAACCTTCAACGGTCGGAATTCTTGGAGGGTCTCCAATATGAGGATTCTTCTCCGATGTTTCTTCATCATCTACAACTTTCAGGGGCTCGTGGATCTTCACCGACCATGCATCATCTTCGTGGACCTTCTCTATACTCTCGCCGACTCTCAGAGCATCCCCAGGGGCACGACAGAGCAAAGGAGCTCTCGTCGGAGCCCACGCTCATAGCCACTGTGTACAGCGACTCTCTTCCAAGGATGATGCATAGATGCCATTGGATCACACCTAAAGGGGCACGATCTAACGACCCAATTTCGACCAAGTCTTCAATTCTGATCCTGTAGCCTCGGGGAGATACAAACCATCATCTGAAGCAGAATATCAAATCACGTGGCCCTAGCCATGCTCAAACACCCGAGACTAGGACTGCATGCACCATACGTTTGCAGGCCTAGATTAATTGCAAGTTTTCCCAACCGATTTTGCGTAATTGCAAAAATGCCCCAACACATTGGGTATTTTATAATATTTAATGCATGTTTATGTTATTTGCATTTTAGTCCCACTAGGGTCTTGTTTGTGAACCCTGTGTTATGTTATTGCTTGTTTTTACTACATTCATGACCCTGGGCTTAATCGCTAATAACTTGAGTATCTTTTATCCGATTGAGATGATTTCAGTTTCATTATTATTAATTTTTAATTATCTTTAATATGTGTTCATTCATTCTCTATTTTGATGCTTAATATTTAAATAATTAATTAGATATGTCATTGATGCCAATTGTCTCACAAAATGAACCTTAGCTTCTAATTAAGTGCTCAAATAGACTTAGATTTAAATGACATAATTGCTTAAGTTTGAACAATCATTTTAGGGCATATTTGTGAGTTTATTTTCATATGTTAGAGTTTTATCATTATGTTCATTCTGTTGATTTTCTAACATGCATCAAATTGCTTTGAAAATGCCTTTTGTCTTCACATCCATCTTATAGTGTATTCATTTAGTGGAATGTTTTTTTAACTTAGATAATTTATTGATCCCTTAACCCAGATATTTAAGCACCCAGATAATCATATTATGGCTTGTGTCCTTGTGTTCGACCCTGGACTTCCTAGGTTAAAAAATTAAAGCCGAATCCTCCTCGCGGAGATTATTCATTCAGTTTTGTATGACACGCTAAGTGCTTCTTCTACAATGAATCCATATTATCTTATGCATTTAGTGCTTCATCAGACCCCCTAGAGGAAGATGAGAGGAAAGACTATCACCGCCAAAGCCTACATTGAAACAAACTTACAACCCTGGAGTAGGCCATGTCATGGTGTGGATTCAGATTCCACCCATCGATGCTCACTTTGAGCTAAAGCTGTGATGAGATGAATTTTGTGAGGGCCTTGTCAATCCACAAGGATGATCAACAGTCGTTGAAGTGACTGCTAGCGAAACTCATCAAAATTAATAATTAACCCACAATAATTATAAAGCAATGAAAAGTAGAATACGCGAAGTTAAAATTTATTATAACTCTGTTAAAGATGTGTATAGGTGCAAGTATTGTAGAGGTCGAACATAGGGAGCGAACGGGAGAATGGTGCAATTAAATGCAAAAATGTGTGTTTCTTGTTGTCGTAGTGTTTTTGTGGGGTTTTTATTTTATATATTTTTTAAATATTTGCTTTTATTTTTATAATAGTTTTTAATTTTTAATTTTTTATAATTTTTTATTTAGTTTCTTTTTCTTTTTAAATATATAATATAAAGATATATAAGGTTATATATATAATATAGGATAACATAGATATAAATACAACTAAAAACAAATAAAAATTTTAGAATTAATTATTTTGGGTTTTAAATATATTTTTACTGTTTTTATTATTTTTAAGGATTTTTGCTAATTTTTATGGATTTTTAAAGTAAAAAAATCCCAAATCATGGATTAAATAAATAGGCATAATTGATATGAAGATTAAAAATATCAAATGATGTCAAAAAGTTTTCAAATCAATTTTCATATGTAAATAATAATATAAAGAAATTATAAAATGGACACGAATATTTTTTCAGATTTTTGAGAATTTTTTAGAATTTTATAGATGATTTTGGAGCTTTTTGATTTTTATTATTTTCTTTTCTATTTTTTTTATGATTTTTGGTCTTAAGACTTAAAACACTTAAATAAGTAAAATTTATTTTTTTGGGATTTTTCAAAATGATTTTATTTTTTGCGGGTTTTTTAGTCAAATAGGGAATATTTATGCTCTTTCTTATATTTAATAAATAGGAAAAAGCCTAAAATTAAAATCTAAAACAATGGCGTGAAAGTTTGTGCCATCAGGAACTTAACCTTATTTTTTAGTAATTTGGAGCATGAAAACTATATTTAATAGATATAAGAAATGCACAAAAAATCAATGAACAGGCCGGGTCATAGATGCAATTAAAAATAAAGTCCAGTACATGTCTTTAATTTTGCTAAAATTATATAACTTGAATAAATATTTCTTGGACCTAAATGAAATAAAAAAATGCAAGGGTCCTAGTGCAAAGATGCCAACTCACGTGGGACGACACATGAGGTGACGTGGACTGGACTAATTTGCAAATAAAATAAGGTAGGGTTCTTTTTGAAAATATTAAAAATTATGAAAACAATAGATGGATGTTTAGGTATTGAATATCAAATACAAAAAGTACGCTGGATTGAAATTGTAAAATACCCAATGTAAGGTGTTGATGGACGGTGATGACAGTTCACGCTCGACGGTGTAGATCAGATCCTGCGATTGGAATCAATGGTCTAGGTGAACGAATATAGGACGGTGGCTATGTCTCACGAAGAACAGGGCAGGATCGAACCACTCTGGATGGATCTGAAAGATATGGGAAGAACACTCGACTAGAGCTTGCTCAATCAACCTCCTCTCCTTGCTTCGGTGCTTCCAGAGGCTACTGAAGTGCTCAGATGATGCTCCCGTCAATCCACAGCTCTGAGATGCATCAAAGAGATCTAGCCCCATCGATGCCTGGAGCATCGATGAATCTGGAGCTTCAGTTGAACCTCAAAATCCCCTACAACTGAGTGTTTCTCCTTTGTTTCATGTAGGGCAACAACACTGGTGAAAATGCGAAGCTCGGCGACCTTCAGATGAGTGAATGGAAGCGGAATGGAAGGAGGCGGAGATGCGCTGACGAGGTGGTGGAGTAGAAGCAACCAACGCTAAATCCTAGCGAGATCTAGTTGAATGGAAAGTGGTCAGGCGAAGAGAAGCGAAAGGGGAAAGAAGTGGAGGTGTTTGGTATCAGAGACCAAGTGAGGCACTATGCGTGGTTCGTCGGAGCTAGCCTCTAGAAAACTTTGAATCTTTTGATTTACACTAAATCATGCAATAAAAGATAAAAACAAATGCCGTTAATGAAATCTAAACCTACGATTAATCTAAACAGTGAGAATGAAATACCTCACTCGTTTACATCCAAGGTAGTGTACCGCACGGCGACGATGCTTGCCAGAGATGAGTGGAACTAGCCTCCTCCTTACTCCTCTGATTACTAAACGATCGAGAGAGTGAGTTGTCAATCTCTCGAGCCCATGCGCACGTTCAGAAAGGGAGGAGAAATGGGGAGAAGGGGATTCAAAAATTGAAGGGAATATAGAACCTTGGTTTTTTACAGGAGAGGAGGTGGGGTCAAAGATCGAGGTGGAACGATCAATGTATTGATGAAATCCTCAAGGTGATAATGGTGCATGAATGAGGGTGGATTGAGGCAAACATTCGATGAAGAATCTAACTCGAATCGATGATTGCATCGATCGAGGAAAATGGAGAACATGGAGTCAAACTATAGGCATGTTAGAGGTGCAGGTGTGGTCAGGCAGTTGACCAAGATCAATTGTAGAAGCGACCTAGTTGGTCCATGTGGACATCAAGGAAAAACCGGTTCAAAATTATTTAGAAATTAACTAATAAATAGTAAATGATTTTATTAAATTAAAGTTATAAAATAAAAAAATGTTCATTATTATCTATAGTACTTTATTATTATTTTTATTTATTTTTTTGAACTTATTTATTACAACTTTAATTTTAAGTGTATATTTATAAGTATTTACCTATGTTTAAGGTATTTTATTTTGTATTTTATTATTTTATTCTCTTATTTATAAAATTATAACTTATTATATATATATATACATATATTTTATTAAATTTTTATGATATAATATGTTCACTTAAATAAATAGGGGTATTAATTTTATAGATATAAGTATAGGTATTCCATCGATGCATTTTATTATATTATTTTTTTTCTTGTTTTATTTATAATTTTATTGTGTTTTAAATATATACATGCATTGTAAATAAGATTTACAAAATTATACAAATATATAGTTATAAAAATAATAAATAATAAATAAAATGAATATTTTATATGGGTAAACTATACAATAGGGGTCCAAAACATAAGTTTCACACTTAATTCCAAAAAATATGAAGCCATCTTCATCAAATAACTTATTAAAAGTATATACAATTAAAGTAATTTTGATACATTTTGAGTTTTTATTTGGGAGACATGGGTCTCAGAAGTTGGGGTTTTGACTTTTTATTTAGAGTATAATTTGAACACTATATATTATTTTTGCATGAAATCAATTTTGTAATGTTCTATATATTATTATCAACACCTTTCTTGTACAAAGTTTCTTTATTTGTGTATAAAAGATGGAAAATGAAATCGGCCCCAAAAATGAATTATTGATGAATAAAAGAATGGAATTTTTAATGGGTTTCTGGCCTTTATCTCCCCCTACTTTATTCGTTGTAGACCCAGTCTTCAAGATGCCTAAATCTGGGGGTATTGATAAATCTCCATTTCATCATCTTTATTCTATCACTTTGGTCTTAGAAACCCTAGATAATGCATGAAAATAATCCTAATTTGTACAAATTAACATTCATTCTTTGTTGTATAAAAACTGTATAAAATATTGTTTTTAATGCCAAAATTATAGTATAAAGAAAAGAAAAGAAAAAGAATAAAATGCCAAAAGTATTTTATGATGCTAAACCCTGAGACCTAAGCATCTTGATGACTAGGTCGACAAGGAATAAAGTAGGGTGGGATAAGGGCCAATGATAAAATAAAAATCCCAATTATTAATTCATTATTTATTCTTTTTTTCAACCCATATTATTTTCTACTTTTTATAACTTAAACAAAGAAAGTTTGTCAATGAAAGTTGTAGATAATAATATATAGAAGAATAAAAAATTTAATTTATACAAAAATAATATTATACTCTGAATAAAATTCCATATCCCAACTTCCCAGACCCATATCTCTCAAATAAAAACTCAAAATGTTTCAAAATTACCTTTAATTGTATATAAATTTTAATAAGCTATTTAATGAAGGTGTCTTCATGTTTTTTGGCGTTAAGAAGTGAAAGTTAGGTTTTGGATCCCTATTATATAATATACTCGAATAAAATATTCATTTTATTTTATCTTTATTATTTTTATGATTTTATATTTTTATAATTTTATAAATATTATTTATAGTATATATACATATTAAAACAAAAATAAAACAATTTTAAAAATATTAAAATAAAATATGGATATATAATACATGAATGAAATACCTATACATATACCTATATAATTAATATACCTATTTATTTTAGTGTACATATTATATCAAAAAAAATATAAAAAAATATATTTGTGCATATAAAAATGAGTTATAATTATAGAAAAGAAGAAAATAACATAATAAAATCAAAAATACAAAATAAAAAAGATAGGCCTAGAACATATATGAATATAACTAATATTACACCTCTAAAAATAATCTTGTAATTAATAACCTCAAAAAAATAAATAAAATAAATAAAAAATACTATAGAAAAAAGGAAACATTTTTTTATAAGTTTAATCTAATAAAATCATTTACTAATTATTATTTATTTTCCATGTTTTTTAGGATGATTTTTCATGGTTGGTCCACGTGGACCAACACGGTTGAGGCGCTAGTTGACCTTGGTCAACTACCTACCCTTCGCCCTATAACTCTGACAACCTCAGTTTTGACCCATGTTCTAACTTTTTCATTGATCGATGCATTCATAGATTAGGTTTGATTCCTTAGCATCTTTTTCTCCTCGAATATCCCTCTATCACGCGTTTTGTTCACCTCGACGATTGGATCACTAATGCAGCCATTTGACCCCGATCTTCACCCTCTCTTCATCTCGTTGTACAAAAGACCCCTGTTACCTTCTCTGTTACCTTCTCTTCCATTTTTGAATCCTTTTGTCCTAGCTTTGGCCCTCCCTCTCTTGCGCTCAGGACATGAGAATGTGACAACTTCTCTTTCAGCTGGTTGTGGCATAGTCAGGCATATCTAAGGCGATCTCCACCCACCTCTGATGGAGCTCCGCCGTGAGGTAGCATCTCGTTGGCCTAGCTGATTTGAGGCATTTATTTATCGCTTTTCTAGCTTAGTTAAATCCCGATGTTTTATTATCGCTTTATTTTTATCTATTAATCACATGATTTGGTCGTAATCACATCTTCGTAGTTCGTCGGAGCTTAACTCCGACGAACCACCCATCGTACAACTCTCGTTTCTCCAACCTGCATTCACCCTCACATTCTTTCCTAGCCGCTTCTCTATGCTCTGCCGCATTCCAGCCCACCTACTCCTCTTTGGGGCAGGATTCCGGTGTACCACCTCCTTCGCCTCACCGGGACACCACCGCACCGCACCGCACCATCCTTCATCCATATCACCTCCTGAAGCTCCCTAGAGATTCGAATTTTTTTCTTGACTAACCCTTATAGGAGTTGAGCCATAATGGAGGCTCATCTAGCTTCATAGTGTTGTAGGAGCACCTCCCAGGTTCCCTCCGTCGCTAGCCATCACGGGAGCCCCTCGAGGCATTTTGAAGCACCAAATTGATGAAGAAGAACCTTGGGAAGCTTTTAGTATCATTGGAAAGGATGTCGGAGCTTGGAGCATGGAGATTTTGAGAATCCAAAGTCATCAAGGTTGTGTTCTTTAGTTGTTATTCCTCCATGCTTCAGAGTTGTCGATCTCGCCGTTGTTCTTCTCATGCTCCAGCCATCGTTCGAGTGATCAGAGCAGAACTGTCAAATTCTTCACCAGGATCTAATCCTGGACGTTGGAGGAGAAATGGTATCGTCACGCAGGAGGATGCCATGTGTCCAAGTGAGCGCCATCAGACCTTCCATCTGTACCTTGCTTTGGGTATTTTGCTCCTTAGACCCCTGCATTTTTTGTAATGAATAATTAATGTTTAATCTTTCATTTGGTGTGTATTTATTTTTGTAATATTTACTATTTAGTACCCACACTTTAGTTTTTTACATTCTAGTCCAATGCTGAGTCGGCAGACTAACCTTGGGTTATTTGCAACCAAACGCTCACGGGTTTGTTTATTGTGCTTTGGTTAAAAATTTTGGAATATAAGTTGTATCTTTCTGGAAAACTTGCCTGTAGGCCCCTGTACTTTATTTTAATTGCATATAAACCCATGCTATTTCAATATTTTTTTGTGCATTTGTTCTATTTATTAAAATGAGCTATTGTGCTCAGAAAAATCTCAAAAAAATAGGTTTAAGTTCCTATTATCTTGTAGAATCACACATTTTTTTTTGCTTTTTGGAACTTTTATTTATTTCATGAAAATCATTTAGAGCACATTTTTCGCTGTATAGAATATAAAATACCAAAAAATATAAAGACATTTTGAAAAATTCTTTAAAAAATATATTTTATCTATTTAGGTATTTTGAGCCTTCCGACCAAAAATAACTAAAAATAGAAAAAGAAAACTCTTAAAAATTAAAAATTCCCAAAATCCTTAATAAAAATCTATAAAATTTCTAAAACATCCAAAAATATTATTTACTACTTTATAATTTTCTTTATTTTATTATCTTTATATTAAAATTGATTTTAAGAATTGTGGACTTATTACTATATTTAATCTTTATTTCAATTTCTATTATTTTCTTAATCCCTTATTTTGGGGTAATTTTTTACTTTAAAATATATAAAATTTAGAAAATTCCCTAAAAATTACAAAAATAGTAGAAAAATTTTTAAAATACAAAAATATTTAATTCTATAATTTTTCTTTTATCTCGTATTGTATATATAGCTTTATATATTATTATATATATTTACAAAATAAATTTAAAAAACCTAAAAATATAAAAAAATATAAAATTATAAAACTAAAAAAAATAGAAAAATATAAAATTAAAAAAATTAAAAATATAAAATTAAAAACCAACATAGAAAAATAGATAAAGAATCACAGAATCATTTTTGTGCATTCATTTGCCTAGTCTATCCTTTTCTACTCTCTGTTTTCGACCTCTACACATACTAGCACCTATACACATCTTTATTGTAGAGTTATAATAAATTTGCACTTCACACTTTATTGGCATTGCTTTATATACTCGTGGGTAAATTGTTTATTATTTGAGGTTTATTGAGTGGTCAATACAACAACTGCAGTTTCACCTTGTTAACCGTACGACCCTCGACAAATCTCAGTTATCAGGTATAAGGTCATAAAATACCTTTGGCATTTTATTCATTTTCTTTTCTTGTCTTTATTCTATAATTTTGGCATTAAACACAATATTTTACATATAATAAATACAATAAATATCGAATGTTAAGTTGTATAAAATACTGCTATATACATGGATTGGATAGGGTTTTTAAGGCCAAAATGATAGAATAAAGGTGATGAAATGGAGGTTCACCACCCCCTTATACTTACATTTGCTAGTCCCTAGCAAACACTTTTGCAGTAAGTGTAGAAAATAAAAATATAGAAAATAAAAAGTACGAAAGTGGGATTGAATTTAATTTTCAAACTTGTCTTCAGAAAGTCAAAGTTTGGAGCTCAGGTCAGACCTTGGTGTGAGAATGTATGTGGAACCTAGTCGGGAACTATATTTAAAACACAACAGCCTCTATAGTCACAGAACTTGGTTCAAACCACCTCAATAGCCATGTCAAAACTAGTCTACATCATATGCAAACACTTATGACTATGAAGCTGACTTGTACAGTATAAGTGATAGTGGCTCTCCCTAACTGAAATGGTAAAAGAACTGACTTCTCCATCATGACAATCCAATGATTCCCCAATCCAGCAATAATTTCCTAGAGGAGCAGGGTATTCCATTCTCAGTTCAAGTACATCCGACTCAACAGGAAGGGTGAAGAGAAATATGGATGGCAGCCTGTGTAGCTTCCTATCCAGGGATGCATGACCAGTGTAGTCAAGTCATCCAGCTGTAGGATCACATGATATGACTTTGAAGCTCAAGCTTGCTTATTGACTATACAAATATGTACACTCCGACAGGAATTTTATTTTCAATCAGGCATGCCCACTTTTTTGAAGTTTTCTTTGAAATACTATGTACAACAGCATTTACATAAGTAGTTTTTCCTCTTGATCCAGAAGACTATCCCTCTTTTGAAGCATTATTGCAACCCACACTCTCATGTCTTTAGACGTCGACGTCATTGGATGGGTTGGGGTGCGCTTCCCTCCCTAGACGAGGATGAATATTTCCACTCATGTGCATCTCACGCCAACAAATCCAATTCTCTCATCACTCCAACTGAGTTGTGCCAAGTGAAAGGTGCAAATGTCCAAGTTAGGTAACGTACGACAAGAGTCATGTGTGTATCTTAAAAAGCTCTAGTAAGGTAGTTGAGATGTCTTGAACCCAGCCCTAAATCTCAAAGAATTAAGTCCGAATAGACCTGAACTACCTTAAATCGAGTTCCTATAGGGTTCTAGTGAAATTAGGTGCATTAAGGTCCAACCAAACTCTAATCTTTGACTTTACTCAGACTAGTTCAATTATCAATCTCAATCTGAAAAATGTGAATGCTATGCAAATGCTATGTACAATGCTATAAAAATATGTTTGTGGTGCAATTTTCAAAGTTTTGAACTTTTTATGGATTTTTTAAAAGATTTTGGAAATTTTTATGCAATTTTTCAAAAAGATTTTTCAAATGTTTTAGAAATTTTTCAAATTTTTAGATGAAAAGATAGGTACAAATATTTACATCCGGATGCCTATTATATTTACATGGCTTGGCTTTAAGAATTTACACAAGGGATATGTTATTATTTTTATACACACTTATATATAACTTTGGTTAAAAGTGTTTACTTATTTGGGTGATGTATATATTCATCAAATTTATTTGAAAATGATTTTACAAATAATTTTGAAAATTATAGTACAAAATTTGCAAATAATTTTTTACAAATATTTACAAATCATTTTGCAAAGGTTTTTCAAACAGTATATATAGATTTTTCATAATATTTTTGCAACCATTTTCCAAATCATTATCAAATAGTTTTCCAAATCTTATTATTTCACACAAAAAAAGGAATTTTACAAACAAAATATTTTTATAAAGTTTAAAAATATTTAAGAAACATTTTCCAAATAGTTTTCAAAAGATTTTTCAAAATGATTTTCAAACTATTTTTCAAACATTTTGCAAAAAAAATTTATTTTTATCTGATTTGTTAATCATTATTCCAAAAGAATTTTAGGAAGAATAAACATCATTTTAGTAGTTGATTTAATGAATTTTATAGTATATTTAGTATTATAGCCATAATTATTAAAAAAATGAAAGTGCGAGTTATGGCTCAAAGTATATACGTAGTATATATGACCCCCCTATACTTAGCTTGAGCTTTATTCTCATAGATCAGAGAGAAAAAGAGAAGACATTTTTCGTACTGAGTATAGAAAAGCCTAAAGAATGATAAATAAGGAAGGGATGAAAAAAGGAAGAAATGAATAAATGACAATTCGACCATCCCCCCATACTTAAGATCAAATAATCCTAAGTATAACAGATTGTACACAGGGCATGGAGGGTCAAGGGTGGGAATGAACATATCATACTCAGATTGTATCCCCCTATATTAGGGTAAGATATCCTTAAGTATAGACAAGAAAAAGAGACAATGGAGGGGATCAAAGAATGAAGAACTTGGGGTGCACACCCCCCTATACTTTGGACAAACTACATCCTAAGTATAACAACAGTCAAAAAGGGGCGACAACCTTTCGGTAGAAAGAGAAAAATGAAAATGAAAAGAAGAAAAGAAGAAAAGTTAGACGACGATAGAAGAAATGATCAAAGAAAAAAGAGAAATTTTGAAGAGAATGTACACATTAGTCCCCTATACTTAGGAAAAAGTACATCCTAAGTATAAGTAACAATAAGAGTGATGAAACAGAATGAAAAAAGAACACTCAACTCATCCGCACCCTTGTACTTTGGATAAGGCAACACACATAAATAGGATGGAAGAGAGAAACAGTAGATGGAAGGAAGAAAACGAAAGAGAATGTACAACGAGATGGATATACAAAGGATAAAGAAGGTAGAAAGTGGACCTTCTTGCGAGAATGCGGAGGAATGGATCTGACAAGTTGCATGTCGATATTGGGGTCCTAAGATGACACAAATCGCTTAGGATCAACCTGATGAATATCCTCAACAATCCTAAGGTGAGTAGGCACGAACGAGTCTATGGAAAAAGTGTGGCTAGGTTCGTCCTGGGGTGTCTCGTAGATATCAAAGTGAAAAGGCTTGAACTCACAGTGGAAGTACTAAGGTTAATTCCAGTATGGTGAGTCTATCCTAAGTCAAAACAACAAGGAACGATCTCATATGTGAAAGTAGTAGGGACATGTTCGTCCTCTGAGATCTCAGCTAGATCATCATCATCATCATCAAAAGGTTCGAATTCATTGATGAAAGCATTAAGATCAAATTCAACTTCATCAGTCTCTACATTTTCTCCCATCCACTCATAGCTATCAATCGTGTAAATCCCTTTGATGTCATCAACACAACATCAATTACAAGAAGAGGGAACTCCAAGGTCTATGCTTTCCGAGTCTTCCTCCATGTAGAGGAATTCTTGGGTCTCATCATCGCTCATAAAAAAAACATCTCTGATACTAGCAGATAGGTCAAGTGTAGGTCTCTGGTCGATAGTTGGTCTAGTGATGACCACGGCGCTCCCATCATCAATATGGAAGTGAATTTCTCTCGATCTATAATCAATAACGACTCTCGCAGAGGCAAGAAGGGTCGTCCCTGGATTATTGGAGAGTGCTCATTAGTGGTGGAGGTCTCCAAGGGAAATACAACAAAATCAACAGTGTAGTTCATGCTATGAATACAAATGACAATGTTCTTTAGAATATCCTTTGGCCTCTTTATTGATCCATCAGCAAATTGATCCATCAGCAAATTGAATGATCATATTGATTTTCTTGAGAGGCCCTAAGTGAAGAGATTGTACCAACGAGAAGGGTATTAAGTTAATTGAAGCACCATCATAAAGGAGAGTGTGATCACATGAATAGTCAGGCATGGTGCATCTAATGAATGATGTAGCAGTGTTACCTTTCCTAGAAGAAGGGCAATGGGTGATGGCATGGGTAGTGGCCATGGTCAAGATATGACGCTCAGATCTACTCCTTCATTTTCTCTTCTTGTGTTTAGGAGCAGATAATCGGGTCATGGCCTGGCGAAGTGAGGCTTCAATGATCGCATGAATAGTGACCACAACTTCTGGTTCAGATAATTTTTTTAAATTTTTGGATCTCCTCCATACAAGGGAGGAGATCGGAATCAACATCCACACATGGATGACTAAGACCAGTCTGTAGAGTGTCATCCTTGGAGTCAAAGGTGGGACATGAGGTTCACGAATGTGTGGACAAATAGTCTGACAAAGGTTTTATCTCCTCACAAAATGAATTGACAGTGTGTCTCCCAAAATCTTTTTGTATTTTTAAAATTTTCACTCTTTTTTTTGTAATTTTGGAGATTGTGGTCTTTCATAAGAATCCTGGAATGAACCCATATCATTAAATGGTGGAGTGTCATGGTGGCTTTTATTTATAGTAGCGAAGTCATCAATCCTCTATCTCATATGCTCCATCATCTGGATCATGTGCTCAAGGGTGGACTCCATGAGAGGTGACTCTAACAGATCAGTCCCTGGGTGGTGAGGTGGAGGAAAATGTGTGGGTGGTGGTGGTGGGTAAGAGTTCGAGGCCTGAAATTGTGGTTGAGGTAGATATGTACAAATAGAAAAATAAGGAGCAAAGTCCACCTGATAAAGCAGAGGTGGATTGAATGGAGGGTATGAGGGATCTGTAAAGTCCGGATAAAAAGCACTCTAGTCAGTCATCTACGAAAAAAAAGGAAAATGATCGAGAGAACACGAAGTCAAACCAAGAGATGTGAGAAAAAGACGCGAAGGTGCAGTGAAGATCGAGTATGAACACAACCGATCATAATCAAACACACAAAAAACAAAACCTCTCAATTCATCTACTCAACACAGTGAAGACCGTAAAGTTCAAGTTTTTATCTTGTCTATTTTAGAGTTTGGTGAGAAGACAAAAAATGTGCAGACACTTAGGAGGCTTTGTTGGAAATGCGAGCCCACGACGAGCCATTATGCAATAAATGTTGTTGCAATTCACTCCTTGATCTGAAATGAAGAATACATAATTTGCACAATAGGTCCCTTAGTGCAATTAGGGTTATGTACCATGTCCATCTTAATAATCATACAGTTGTTGATTCAATTATTGAATCATAGAGGCTGGTGCTTAGATGAATATCTAATGAGTTAGATTGAGGACTCATCAAGCACCGTTAAATGATTATTAAGAGATGATCTCCAGCCTGAGTAGGAGATGGCAATCCTATCTCATTTAGGTTGATATCTGACCGACCTCTTGATGCAGGTCCTCTGCATAGGAATAGAGATTCGGAGGTGTCGGATGAGTTAGGTCAAAGAGTTGACTTAACGAGATCGAGATAACCAAAGTCCTATATCATATGTTGTCATGATATAGGCACACATCCTCTGACCGGAGACAGATGTGTTACTATATGTCTGAGTATGTACATTTGGCAGACCAATAGGTTGATGGCCTAATCAAGGTCTATACACTGGCGCGCTGGTGTGCATATAAGGGCATATGAGTAATACGATCTCTCAAAGGGATCATACAGGTTCACTACTGAACCGGAAGACATGAGCTCACTCATGAGATATTGGGAAGAATCAAATTCCGTGCGCACGGTCGTCTCGCTTTGGAAGCTTGACTGAATTTGTTGGTTTGATATATACTTTTGGAAAGTATATGATCAAGACCTAGGTATGATATATGCTTTTGGAAAGTATATGATCAATACCGACTCCCAATGATCGAATGAGAAACTTACTGATAAAACCCTGAAGTAGACAGTATAAAGTTGATCTAATACTTCGGGTTTAATTTGAGTCTTCCAGTATGCAGGATGTACAGGTATTAGGAATACCTGAGGGTGATGTGATCATAAACGATTGTATAACCATGACGCTTCCATTCCTAGGGAGTGATGAAACGGGTCTGGATTTTAGTGACTCCTCTCAGTAGAGAAGAAATCTCATCTTAGCCCAAATGTTGGACATTGATCTAAATGTGATTCAGATTCAATGAGAAGATTAGATTTATGGTCTTGATTTAATCAAGCATCTATGGGAGGCCCGAGATCTGGATTTGTTATGATCTCAATATCCATGTCACTATACGTGGAACAATACAATCGCCATGTCCTTATCTCCAAGTATTCGTGGAGAAAGCGCATTATCCTTGAAAGAGTTCATGGATAATTCTATTGTTGATATATGTATCCGAGCATTGAGAAAATGGATAATTAAATGTGATTTAATTATCATGAATAATATGAATTTGATTCATATTATAAGGAGAGTTATCTTAGATAATTAAATGTGATTTGATTATCAATGATGTGAATAATGTGAATGTGATTCATACACATGAGATAAAGAGATCCAAGATGATTAAATATGATTTAATTATCAAAGATAAGAATAATGTGGATAGTAATATCCAATTATTCATAATATATTATAAATGTGATTTATAATGTATTAGAGAGAGTTAAATATAATTTATATTAGTAGATTAATTATTAATGTGTATTGGATACACATTGTTTAATTAATTGAAAATGTAAATTACATTTTGTTTTGGGTTGTGAATGTGATTCATAATATTCCAATGTCAAGATTGCAAAATTCCCAAAATTAATTGAGAATTATTTTTTGGTGAATAATTGTTGGAAAATAAGTTGAGAGAAAAACAAGGAGATATGCAATCCCATGGGAATCCATGGGATTGCCCTCCCCATATGGGAAGAGGGGGGCGACACCAATTCCTTTATGGAATTGGTGGCCGTCCACTCCTCCCAATAGGGAAGGAGGCTCTCATTTGTTTTTTTCACTCCTTATTTAGTTGGTTTAATTTGGTATTAATATATATTTGATTTATCAAATATATTTAATCAAAATTAAATAACAAGTTGTTGGCTTTTACCAACAACAACCTTGACTATTGGATTGTCATAAATCAATCTCAACCATTGATTTTATATGACACATGGATTGAGATCCATGGATCCCAAAACCCTATAAATAGAGAGGCATACCCATGCTCTCTCTTTACACACATAATGCTTGAGAAGCATCTCTCTCTCCCTCTCTCTTTCTCTCTAGAGGTCAGCCCTCTCTCTCCCTCTCATGGCCGTCCTCCATGGATGCCATGGAGAGGTTCTCCATCGTCGCGGCATCATCGTTATGATGCCCGTTCTTCTGCTCGTGGATCTCTGTCTCCTTCGGTGTGCCTCGCTCGTGAAGAAGACGTCGGATCTCGTGTGTCGAGATCAGGAGATCCGCCGCTTGGATCAACAACATGGATTGCGAGAAGCACGCGGTTCATCCCCGCGCTCGCAAGCGTCTCCTCCGTCGGATCGGACTTGAGACAGGAGGTCTCTTCGTTTAGAGACTCGATCGCAACCACGCTTCAAGAGGTAATCCTAATTACTTGTTTGTGGTTTAGACGAAACGATCCGAGAAGTGTTCTTGGATCATGTGGTTTCGTCGTATAAATTTTTTTTAAATTCCGCTGCATCGAGCAACTAGTGCGACTAGTCGCTCTTCGTCGTATTCGATATGACGCTCACGCTTCCGTGATGCGCTTGAGGATCTAACCATATCCTTCAGTGGTATCAGAGCCTTAGTTCGATGGTTTCGAATATGATTCGCTAACCGAGGACGACTTGGGTTCGTTGAGGTCGCGAAAGTTTTTTATCGCATTTGATTTCGCAGATCTGTTTAGTGTATTTTTTCTGCCACGTTTAAATTGTTTAAACACGAAAATAGTACTTGAATTTTGTTCCCCATTAAATAAGGAAACCATAGGATCTGAGTTTGCGTAAATCGGATTTCGTATGCTCGAGATATGGTCGTTTTAATGAACATGTATGCACTGTTGCAGGAACTGTGAATCTGAACGTGATTAAAATGTTAATTACTGTTTAGACTTGCCTCGAAATGCGTGAAACATCACTTAGGTTCTGTCCAAAATCAAATTAGCAAACTTTAGAAATTGACTTTGCTTAATTTGGATTTAATATGATTGAGATATGCCAATTTTAGTAAGTAGGGGTCACTGCTGAAATTGCTTTCCTAATCTAGAACCAAGTGATTGTCAATTAGTGAAATTAATTGTTAATTTCGTGAAATAATCTTGAAAAATATTTGTGAAATATTGAAACATGATTATTTGCCTAATTGACTTGGTCCCAACCAATTAGTTGATTAGATTTGATCTAAACCTTAATTGGAATTACAATCATCAAACTTCTTGCTTGGATAGGACTTGGGAATTTGCCTAGCAAATTTCCTTAAAATCAAAATTGTTTTGAATACTATATGGTATAATTTCAGTTGAAGAACCGATGATCATCTCAAGTACAAAATAATCAATTTGGCATTATCCTTTCCCGAGGTGGATATGGTGTCTAGTCGGGGATCGCTGGTCAGCGGGTTGCAACGTATGTGGTCCGCCCCACTCCCGTCGGTACTGGCCATGACAGCGGGTAGGGCCGGGATAATGTCCGAGGGATTATGATGTATTTTTATAATTATTAAAATTCGAATTAATACGTACTTTGAGAATAATATCATATATGTATATTCAAGCATAAAATTAAGTTTGATTGATTAAATTGGATTGATAATTAATTTAATATGATTAAGTTAATTATATCCAATTGAGAATACTCTAATATGATTAGAGTTAATAATTCCCTTGGAAGAATTAATTATATGAATGCGATTCATAGAAATTAATTTAATTTGAATAAGATATGGAGGATCACATAAGTGACATCCATGGTCTCCCGTCAAGGCGAAGAGTTTCGTCGCCAGATATTATATGTAGGAGACGCCTGTCCGAAGTGACAGCTCCTGCATATGATCCATTTGGATCGGGCTCATCGCTTCTCGAAAGAGTAAGGACGTATGCGTAGTGACCCCAATATCGGGTCCTCATATTATTGGGGCGATATTGGATTGCGCATAGCGAGTTGTATTCCTGTTGACGGTTGGTTCAATTAATGACGGGTCAACATCACCTTAGGGGTGGTGGGCCCGGGTATTAATGACCGAATTGGGAGATGCAAGTTGGACTTGCAAGGCGGAATGTGTTCCCGCTTCTTTTTATCCGAGTTGTAGGTTCTCATATTATTGGGATGCAACAAAGATAAGGAAGGAGATCCCAGATCTTGCTTGAGATATAATGGTAAGTATATCTCTTACATTGAAAGTGATTAAGGGAATGAACTTTCATTGTTGACATGGCAAGACAACTTTGATATAAAATTCCTAATTCAAAGTAAAACATGTATATATATAAAGATATACCCCTATGCAAATTACTTATTTCAGATAATCTTCACTAAACCCACTCAATGTTATATACTCATTAATAACCAGTAGAATATCATGGATTAGACCCTTAATCCAGATATTGTACTTGCGATTGGACACATAATGTATGTGGTTGCAATGTGCAAGTTTCCTCATAATAATGAGAAGTGATAATTAAATAAGACAATAGGACTAAAACCCTAGGGTTTGTATGTCTCTATAAGTCTTGATCTCATCGAATGTACTTTTGAAGTGACATGTCGATGATGATCGTAATTATCAAATTAATCCTTATAAAATCAATAAAGATATTCTGGCATACATATGTGCTCTTGACATTTAATCATAAATGACATGGTTCTCTGCATCATGTAGAATGGTAGCTCTATAAGAGATGATGTATTCAAATTGTTTGAGTACCTACCTGAACCTATACTTTAAGAGTTTAGATGGATGTAGATGATGAGTGTCATCATTCTACTGTCTATACTCTAGTCATTCATGAAGCTTCATAATATTCATATTATATGAATTGGGTGAAGCATGTATAAATGTTGAAATACTCTTATATTAAATTCTTTTGAATTTAACATAAGAGATCCTTAGTCTTGAGTAATGGTTGCTTATTGATAAAGGGAGCGCAGTGGAAGCATGGGTTGGACCCAAGTAAGAAATATAGTCAAAAGGTTGACTGTATTTCTGTAACTTCCATATGACATTCAAAGAGTTGGATGAATGCCAATACTGCAATAAGTTGATGTGTTGGTAGTATGACTATCAAATCTATCTAGAATCCTTAGAGAAGGAATCAGATAGTGCATCAGATTAATCTACATATAATCATTGATATTGACTTACTTATTTGATAAGATAACGTCTAATAATTGTATCTCAATTTTCTAATGACACTTGCAATTGGTTGCATATGTATTAGATATTTGATCTTAAGGTTTATTGGTCATCCATGTTGAAAGTGATGCAAGTGTTGCAACAATTTCCATGAGATCAATAGACTTCATATTTTCAGTGGGAGCCCTTAGTCTTAGAGAATGTCTCTATGACCTAGATATTAGAATACACTCATTGTTTATTTCTAAATGTTGGGAATAAACATGAAATCTGGAATAGACCTATCATAAAGAGTTATGATGGAGATATTTCAGATAGTAATCATACATCTAGTGGACTCCACTAAATTAGAAAATTAATGAATGGTTCATTAAAATTTCTAATACTGAAAATTAAACCTTTAAAGATCAATAGGAGGATAAAGATCATGTGACAATGATCTGACATAATGTTTTGGACATATATCTGTTGATGAGATCAATGGACAAGTAAGAGATGAAACTTTAGAATGTCTAAAATTTCAAAACTTGCATACTTATGAATATTATATTCAAAGTAAAATGTCCAATACACCCTTCTTCTTGGGAAAGGTGTAAGATGTCAAGGTATTAAGGATCTCATACATATTAATGTATGTGAATCATCTATATCAGAATAAACATTATGGATATGTGATATCTATTAGTGATATGAGATTTCTTCTCTTCACTTAGAAAACTTTGAAATATTCAAAGATTTCATAATTTTGGTTTAGAACCAAAGTTTGAAGGAAGATGAAATGAATTTGATCTAATCAAGGTAGCTTGTACCTATTAGATAAATTCAAGGAATACCTTCTGGAGATGTGAATATCATTTCTATCTCACCCCTCCTAATGAGCCTTAACTCAATAGAGTTGTAGGGAGATACAATTCTTCATGTGTGACATGATTTGATCAATGATTAATCATAGCATAATTATCTCTTAGTTTCCAGGTATATATATGTGGTAGAGAAGGCATTATATATCCTTAATGAGGTTCCATGTGATTAAGCTGGAATCTGGCACTAGAGAGTGCTACTTCATTAGGAAAATAAAGGATGGTATTGGATACCTACTTTATGACCTTGAGATTCTTAAAAGATCTAATCTTTGAGAATATGATTCTTATAGGATGACTCTCTTGAGAATCAAGATGAAAATGAAGTGAAGGAACTCATTTAATCTTGAAAAGATAATGAGGCTCCTGATATTGGAAATTGAAAGGACAATTAAAGATGAAACACTAATACCTCTTCAAATAAGTTTGAGGATGGATTCCATGTGTTAGTTAAATCTAAAAATGATCGGACTTCATGTGATGAAGCTCCTGAGGATCATGACATGGAAAGATGGATGTTAGCAATAAAAGTCTAATGTAGACTTCATATACAAGTGTTGTATATGGACCCTCGAAGATCCACCTATATGGGTCAGACCCATTAAAGTGTAAATGGATCTTCAAGAGAAAGAGGGAACCTGATGAGAAGGTATAGACCTTCAAAGCATGGTTCGTAGCCATGAGCTACACACCGAAGAGAAGGCATCGCTTGCGATAAGACTTGCTCTCCAGTGACCTTGCTTTGACCCATCAGAATATTGCTAACTATAGCTACACAACTTGTCTATGACATCTTCATGGTGTGATTCAAGATTGCATTCCTCTATGAATGCCTCTCTGAGGATATTCATATGAAGTAGCCCCAGGGCTTCATGGTTGAGGAAAGCAAGGTGTGCTAGCTGAAGAACTCCATCTTTGGACTCAAATAAGTTTCTTGTAGTTAGAACATAAGATTTAATGAAATTATAAATGTTATGATTTCAGATAAAATCTTGATGAACCATGTGAAGCTTAGTGGGAGTGCCATTGTGTTCATCGTGCTAAATGTAGATATTATTCTAATCATTTATAATGATATAATAATAATAATAAGTGTTTTATAATTTGGTTGTTCCATACCTTGAGATACGATTTCAAGGATACCTCTTAGATCTTAATTCTGAAGTCGTTCAGAAGCAAAGAGAAGAGGGTATTGGGACTGTCACATTAGTAGTACACCTTGGATTTATTCCATTTTCTGGACAATTCCAAGAAAAGCTTCCTTCCCTTAAGATGTGGTAGTGACCTATCTAGAGGGATAGCACCTCAAAGAGTTGAGGAAGTGAATGCTAGAACTGCTTGCACTTGTGCATCAGTTATGAGAAGCTGAATGTATTCTAGATGTATACAAGAACCAGATGTCTACCATGTAGTGGGAGTAGTAAACTGTTACTAATCCTGCTATGGAGATAAAACACTTGATTGCAGTAATAATAATGTCTTCAAAGATGATAAAACTTGGAGATAGTGATCTCAAAGTCTTATCTTCAAAAGTTTAAGATCTTGTAGATAGTGATCTATAAGGGTCTTGATTGCAGTTACCTTAGGAGATAGAGATCTCCAGGAATGAAGGTATTCTAATAAGGATTATGGGAATACTGGTTATGATAATTAATAAGATTGAGTATCGGTTGCATGAGATGCAACATTCGCATTGGTTGCGAGCACTGTTACTAGGAGATATGCAATTGCCGTAAAAGGACTTGGCGTAGTCTCTTGGGAACGGAGTGATTGATCAGCTTACCTAGCTATTTTCTAAATAGCCTATGATTGTCACATGAGTGTGGGTTTAAATGATTAGCCCATTAATGGCTCTTTGGGCTAGTGGGAGATTGTTGGAAATGCGAGCCCACGACGAGCCATTATGCAATAAATGTTGTTGCAATTCACTCCTTGATCTGAAATGAAGAATACATAATATGCATAATAGGTCCCTTAGTGCAATTAGGGTTATGTACCATGGCCATCTTAATAATCATACAACTGTTGATTCAATTATTGAATCATAGAGGTTGGTGCTTAGATGAATATCTAATGAGTTAGATTGAGGACTCATCAAGCACCGTTAAATGATTATTAAGAGATGATCTCAAGCCTGAGTAGGAGATGGCAATCCTATCTCATTTAGGTTGATATCTGACCGACCTCTTGATGCAGGTCCTCTGCATAGGAATAGAGATTCGGAGGTGTCGGATGAGTTAGGTCAAAGAGTTGACTTAACGAGATCGAGATAACCAAAGTCCTATATCATATGCTGTCATGATATAGGCACACATCCTCTGACCGGAGACAGATGTGTTACTATATGTCTGAGTATGTACATTTGGCAGACCAATAGGTTGATGGCCTAATCAAGGTCTATACACCGGCGCGCTGGTGTGCATATAAGGGCATATGAGTAATACGATCTCTCAAAGGGATCATACAGGTTCACTACTGAACCGGAAGACATGAGCTCACTCATGAGATATTGGGAAGAATCAAATTCCGTGCGCACGGTCGTCTCGCTTTGGAAGCTTGACTGAATTTGTTGGTTTGATATATACTTTTGGAAAGTATATGATCAAGACCTAGGTATGATATATGCTTTTAGAAAGTATATGATCAATACCGACTCCCAATGATCGAATGAGAAACTTACTGATAAAACCCTGAAGTAGACAGTATAAAGTTAATCTAATACTTCGGGTTTAATCTGAGTCTTCCAGTATGCAGGATGTACAGGTATTAGGAACACCTGAGGGTGATGTGATCATAAACGATTGTATAACCATGACGCTTCCATTCCTAGGGAGTGATGAAACGGGTCTGGATTTTAGTGACTCCTCTCAGTAGAGAAGAAATCTCATCTTAGTCCAAATGTTGGACATTGATCTGAATGTGATTCAGATTCAATGAGAAGATTAGATTTATGGTCTTGATTTAATCAAGCATCTATGGGAGGCCCGAGATCTGGATTTGAGTTATGATCTCAATATCCATGTCACTATACGTGGAACAATACAATCGCCCTGTCCTTATCTCCAAGTATTCGCGGAGAAAGCGCATTATCCTTGAAAGAGTTCATGGATAATTCTATTGTTGATATATGTATCCGAGCATTGAGAAAATGGATAATTAAATGTGATTTAATTATCATGAATAATATGAATTTGATTCATATTATAAGGAGAGTTATCTTAGATAATTAAATGTGATTTGATTATCAATGATGTGAATAATGTGAATGTGATTCATATACATGAGATAAAGAGATCCAAGATGATTAAATATGATTTAATTATCAAAGATAAGAATAATGTGGATAGTAATATCCAATTATTCATAATATATTATAAATGTGATTTATAATGTATTAGAGAGAGTTAAATATAATTTATATTAGTAGATTAATTATTAATGTGTATTGGATACACATTGTTTAATTAATTGAAAATGTAAATTACATTTTGTTTTGGGTTGTGAATGTGATTCATAATATTCCAATGTCAAGATTGCAATATTCCCAAAATTAATTGAGAATTATTTTTTGGTGAATAATTGTTGGAAAATAAGTTGAGAGAAAAACAAGGAGATATGCAATCCCATGGGAATCCATGGGATTGCCCTCCCCATATGGGAAGAGGGGGGTGGCACCAATTCCTTTATGGAATTGGTGGCCGTCCACTCCTCCCAATAGGGAAGGAGGCTCTCATTTGTTTTTTTCACTCCTTATTTAGTTGGTTTAATTTGGTATTAATATATATTTGATTTATCAAATATATTTAATCAAAATTAAATAACAAGTTGTTGGCTTTTACCAACAACAACCTTGACCATTGGATTGTCATAAATCAATCTCAACCATTGATTTTATATGACACATGGATTGAGATCCATGGATCCCAAAACCCTATAAATAGAGAGGCATACCCATGCTCTCTCTTTACACACATAATGCTTGAGAAGCATCTCTCTCTCCCTCTCTCTTTCTCTCTAGAGGTCATCCCTCTCTCTCCCTCTCATGGCCGTCCTCCATGGATGCCATGGAGAGGTTCTCCATCGCCGCGGCATCATCGTTATGCTGCCCGTTCTTCTGCTCGTGGATCTCCATCTCCTTCGGTGTGCCTCGCTCGTGAAGAAGACGTCGGATCTCGTGTGTCGATATCAGGAGATCCGCCGCTTGGATCAACAACATGGATTGCGAGAAGCACGCGGTTCATCCCCGTGCTCGCAAGCGTCTCCTCTGTCGGATCGGACTTGAGACAGGAGGTCTCTTCGTTTAGAGACTCGATCGCAACCACGCTTCAAGAGGTAATCCTAATTACTTGTTTGTAGTTTAGACGAAACGATCCGAGAAGTGTTCTTGGATCATGTGGTTTCGTCGTATAATTTTTTTTTAAATTCCGCTGCATCGAGCAACTAGTGCGACTAGTCGCTCTTCGTCGTATTCGATACGACGCTCACGCTTCCGTGATGCGCTTGAGGATCTAACCATATCCTTCAGGCTTGATATTGGGGCACTAACCTTAGTGTGCATGACCAAATTAAAATGAATACAATGAGGGAGTTACTCTCCTTAAGACAAATATTTTTATTTTTTTTTATTTTTGGGTCAAGTAATATTAATAGTCCCAATTTTATTTATTATCACTTTTTTTATATTTAATGAAAATGCACGAGCCTATCGAGGAGTCAATTCTTTTTAGATCATAAATGATAAAACAAAAGGGAGAGAGTCTGAAAAGCAATATGAGGCAAAATCAATGACGCATGCTAAGTAGAAGTTCTCACCTTGCCTCCAGTTCTCTTCATGTAAGGATGCTAAGTAGAATTGAAACCTATATATGCAAATGCAAAGCCGATGAAATCACCCTACAATAGTAACTGATATTAACGTGAAGAACAATATGCTAATTATGTAGAAATGAGACCAAGGTCTGATCATCGATGCCACTCGGTGCATGCCACAACGGGTCTTACGCACGCTTTATGTGGCCTCTCTCGTCGCGTAATCTCAAGTCCAAATAAATAGCAATTCACAATTTTACTAAGTCCAAACGAGGCTATAGGTACATGCACTGATTGTCAACTTTTGGCCTTAATCTATCGTCAAGCAGATCATGAGCTAGGTCTAAATCACACAAAAGAAATAAAAATAAAATCAATAAACAAATAAAAAAATTGATGAAAACGTGTAAAAACTGACGAGGCCCCCAAGGGAATAACCCCTTGGGCAGTGGACCTCGTGAAGTGTGGTAGAGTCCTGAGAGACCTGAATATAACAATTAAATAGTCTCTCTTACACTTGAATTACAAAATAAATACAATAAAATAAAGTGACTCTATCTTCAAAATTTTCTCTGTCTCCTTCGGTGCTAACTGAACTGGCTTCACGTAGGTGCACAGGCTCTCCAAAGAGGGCCTCCCTCGATATGCGGTCCTCACAACAAAGTCAACAAATAATGTGGTTAGACAGTTCAACAGATAATATCAAATAAAATAGAAAAATAAATAAAGGAATAAATAAAGACAAGCAAGGCACGGGTAAAAACTAATCTATGCGATGTTGCTCCCCGGCAACAAAGCCATTTGATAAGATGAATTTTGCGAGGGTCTTGTCAATCCACACGGCGGATCAGCAATCGTCGAAGCGACCGCTCATGAAACTCATCAAAATCAACAATTAACCCATAATAAGTATAAAGCAATGAAAAGCAAAATATGTGAAGTTAAAATTTATTATAACTCTACAAAAGGTGTGTATAGGTCTAAGTATTGTAGAGGTCGAACACAAGGAGTGAATGGGTAAATGGTGTAATTAAATGCAAAAATGTGTGCTTCTTGTTGTCTAAGTGTTTTTGTGGTTTTTTTTATTTTATATTTTTGAAATTTTTGTTTTTATATTTTTAAATTATTTTTACTTTATAGTTTTTTATTTTTTTGTTTTTAGTTTCTTTTTTTAAATATATAATATCGAGACATATATGGTTATTTATACAATATAAGATAATATAGATATAAAAAAATTAAAAATAAATAAAATCTATAAAATTAAATATTTTTTGAGTTATAAATAATTTTATACTATTTTTTGTGATTTTTAAGGATTTTTGTTAATTTTTATGAATTTTTGAAGTAAAATATCCCAAATCAAGGATTAAATAAACAGGCAGAATTGAAATGAAGATTAAAGCTATAAAAGATGTCAAAATTCTTCAAATTAATTTTAATATGTAAATAATAATATAAATAAAATTATAAAACATAAATTAATATTTTGGTATTTTTAGATTTTTTAAGATTTTTACAAAGGATTTTGGAGCATTTTGATTTAGGCATTTTATTTTTTATTTTTTTATTGATTTTTGGTCTAAAGGATGAAAAAACCTAAATAAACAAAATATATTTTTTTGTGAATTTTTCGAATTGTTTTTATATTTTTTGTTGGTTTTTAATTCAAACAAGGAATATTTGTGATCTTTTTTTAATAAATATGAAAAGTGCAAATATAAAAATGGTGTGAAAGTGTGTGCAATCAGGAGCTTAGACCTATTTTTCTATAATTGTTGGAGCTCGAACACTATATTTAATAAATACAGCAAGTGCACAAAAAATCAATGAACTAGTAAAAATAAATTCCAAGGCTTGTTTGCATTTTTGCCAAAATTATATAACTAGAATAAAATTTTTTTGGACAAAAACGAAATAATACAAATTGTAGGGTCCATGCAAAAATGCCACCTCACATGGGACGTAACGTGAGGTGACGCGGACAAGATTAATTTGCAAAAAAATTAGGGTACAGTTCTTTTTGCAAATATTACAAAATTATAACAATTGGAGATGAATGTTTAACTGATGAATATTAAATACAAAATGTGCGTTGGGTTGAAAATCTAAAAACATAACGTAAGGCGCTGATGGACGATGATGCACGCCTCACTTGCCACACGTCGTCTTCAGGTGCGATGATGGAAGTCGTGCTCGACGGTATTGATTAGATGGTACCGTTGGAATCAACAATCAAGATGAACAATGATCGGACAGTGGATGTGCTTCAAAAAGAACATGGCTGGATTAAACGACTCTGGATGGATCTGAATAAACTGGGAAGAACACTCGGCTGGTGCTCGCTCGATCAACCCTCTCTCCTTGTTCTGGTGCTCCCAAAGGCTACTCAAGTGCTCAGATGATGCTCCACATAAATCCGCATCTCTGAGATGCCTCAAAGAGATCCAGGTCCAATTGATGGGGGCTTGGAGCATCGAAGAACATGGAGCTTCATTTGAACCTCAAAATCCATTGCAACTGGGTGTTTCTCCTTTATTTCCTGCAAGGGAACGTCATCGGTAAAAATGTGAAGCTTGGGCGAGCTTCAGATGGGTGAATTGAAGCAGAATGGAAGGGGGCAAAGTTGCTCCAATGAGGTGGTGGAGTAGGAGCACCCAACACATATTCTAGCAATATCTGGTTGAATGGAAGGTGTTCGGGAGAAGAGAAGTGAGAGGGGAAGGAAGTGGAGGCGTTCGATGGGTCGGAGACCAAGTGAGGAACTGTGGGTGGATCATTGGAGAACTTCGAATCTATTGATTTACGCTAAATCACGGTATAAAAGACTAAAGCTAATGCATTAAATGAAATCTAAACCTAAAATTAATCTAAACAACGAGAAAGAAATACCTCACTCAGCCAGAACCAAGGAAGTGTACCTCATGAGGGTGATGCTCATCGGAGATGGGTGGAACCAGCCTCCTCCTTACTCCTCCACTTGCCAAACGCTGGGAGAGTGAGCTTTCACCTCGCTCGAGCACATGTGCATGCTCAGAATGGTAGAAATGGGGAGAAGGGGACTCGAAAATTGAAGGGAAGATGGAAGCTTGGTTTGGTACAGGCGAGGAAGTGAGGTCAAAGATTGAGGTGGAATGATCAATGCAGTGATTGATTCCTCGAAGCGATTATGGTGCGTGAAAGATGGTGGATCGAGGCAAAAAGTCGACGAAGAATCCCACTCGAATTGATTATTGCATCGAGCGGGGAAAATTGGAGAACATGGGGTCAAACGCTAGGCGTGTCAGAGGTGTAGGTGTGGTCAGGAAGTTGACCAAGGTTAAATAAAGAAGCAGCTTGGTTGGGAAAAACCACCATGAAATTATTAAGAAATTAATAAATAAATAATAAATGATTTAATTAAATTAAAGTTATAAAATAAAAATTATTTATTATTTTCTATAGTATATTATTATTATTATAACTTATTTATTAGAAGTTTAAATTTTTAGTGTATAGTTGTAGATATATTTACCTATGTTTGAGGTATTTTATTTTTATTTTTATTTTGTATTTTATTATTTTATTCTCTTAGTTTTTAAAACTACAACATATTTTTATTTACATAAATATATTTCTATTACATTTTTTATATAATATGTACACTTAAATAAATAGGGGCATTATTTGTATTGGTATTTCATCTATGCATTCTAACATATTATATTTATTTTCATGTTTTATATATAGTTTTATTGTGTTTTAAATATGTACATATAGTATCAATAATATTTTAAAAAATTATAAAAATAATAAATAATAGATAAAATGAATATTTTATATAAGTAAACTATACAATAGAGGTTCAAAACCTAACTTTCACATCTTAACTCCAAAAAATATGAAACTACATTCATTAAATAGCTTATTAAAAGTTATATACTATTAAAGTGATTTTGATACAATTTGAGTTATTATTTGGGATATATGCGTCTGAGAATTTAGGATTTTGATTTTTTATTTAGAAATAATTTGTACATTGTAAATTATTTTTTCATGAAATCGATTTTGTATTATTCTATATATTATTTTCTATAACTTTCATGTATAAAGTTTCTTTATTACGGTAAAAAAAAAAGAAAATGAAATAGGTCCCAGAAATGAATTATTGATGAATAAAATAATCGAATTTTTAATGGGTTTCAGGCCCTTATCTCCCCCTTCTTCATTCCTTGTCGACTTAGTCATCAAGATACCTAGGTCTAAGGGTTTAGGGTCATAAAATACTTTTGACATTTTATTATTATTCTTTTCATGTCATTATTCTATAATTTTAGCATTAAAATAGTATTTTATACACAATAAATACAATAAATATTGAATGTTAATTCATACAAAATACTACCATATACATGCATTAGCTAGCATTTTTAAGGTTAAAATGATAGAATAAAGTTGATGAAATGAATATTCGTCACTGATGACACGAAGAGTTGCGGATCGGCTAAGGTGGAAAGTAAATCACGAAGTCGTTGTCCCTAATCGATCTATAGGGTTCTAGGTCCGGGAAGAACGGAGGTTGGCCCGTGAACTAAGGCGCGGATCGACTGGGAAAGGATCGGGCATGGATAAGGGATCCACGTCCCTTAATCGGGGCTAGAAGTCGAGGGAAAGGTGTCACGATTAGGTCACGAAATTAGGTGAAAATCAAGGCAACCCTGATTCGGGCAAAAAGGAGGAGGAGGGGATCAGTTGTCCGGGGTCAACCATGCTAAGATGGCCCAATTAGGAGCGACGGAGGATGCAAACAGAATAGACTAAAGGACAAAACAGATAAGAAATATAAAGATAATAAATTAAAAATAATAAATGAATTTAAATTAAAAAGTGTATCGAATAAAAATTGTTTATTATTTTTCAAAGTATTTTTCTGTGATTTTTAATTATTTTTATGAAAAAAATTAATGTATATACAATATATAATATTAAATACATGTATAATATACATATGCATTATGTACATGTATTTTTATTATTTTATATTTACAAAAGTAACCCCATTTTATGTTTTATTTATTTACAAGGTAAATTTAGGAATATAAAATAATTTTTATTTTATTTTTACAAATTATTTAAAGGTGTATAATAAATAGTAGAAGTAATGTGTACACATGTGTTTTGTACAATGAAGGGAGGATTTTTATTTTCCTTTTTATTTAATTTTTCTGATTTTTATTTTATTTTTGGAAATATGTACAAGGGAGTAAGAATAATAAATTAACTTTATTTTGTCAAAAATAAATGTACAAATAATATACACACATATAGACACTATGTACAATACAAAATGAGCCCTATCTCTTTCTAGTTATTTTATTTTGCGATCAGGTCAAGGCTTGAACTTCTCTTGGTGTTTGGATCACTCTGTATTTATCCTAAATACCTCCTTCCTTTTTCTTTTCCTTTATTCTTTTATTTTTGCATAAAAACATGCTAATTATGCAATACTAACAGATGCAAGCAGAATGCTAAGGTATTGTTTTTACAAGTATTTACATGATGCTTTGCCAAGAGAAATAGCTAAAATAAAAGAATAAAGAGTGAGAATCAGGGATTCATCACTCCCTATACTTTACCTTTGCTAGTCCATTAGCAAACACTTATTTGAAGAAGAAGTGAAAAGAAAAGAAAAAGAAAAAGGAAGAGAATCAAGATTGATTATTAAACTTATCTTCACTAAATTGATGTATGGAGTTCAGTCAGACCTTTGGATTATTATTTTGTCAGAACATTATTGGGAAATAGGTTTAAGACTCAAAAACCCCTAACGAGCGGCCGAGTGACATGGGTTAGGAAATCAAGTAATCAAAGGGTCGTTGCGATCCAGATCACATGGTCGATGCTCAATCAAGAAAAAGAGAAACCACTCAATCAAATAAATAAATCAATAAAAGCACGAAAACATGTCAGCGGTCTCCGCTATTTATTTTAACCCGGTACAGCAACCAGGGACGAACACAAGGAACACAGAAATGTACGAAGTAGTCGGGTTTCAGAAAATAAAATGTATATTTTTATTGATTTTTAATTTTGCAATTATTTTAGAATTTTTAATTAATGGAGAAAAACAAGCTAATAAGAAAACTATGCACACAAGTAAGTCTTTTTAATTTTTATTCAGAACTAAAATGCTGAATAATTAGGAATAAAAATAATTTTTGGCTTTTTCAAATACTAAAGTATTTTTTGTGGTATTAAGGGATTTTTTTCTGATATTTTTGGTATTTTATAAAAATCAAATAAGGGCTAAAAATACTAACAATGCCTAGCCAAGATAAGATTGCAAATTAAAAATAGCTGAAGTGTCCTAATGTCCTGGTGAGCAAATTTATGAGAAAATATATCTAAAAAGCTATAAACATGAATTGAAATTGCATTTTTTTTGAATTTTTTAAATTTTTTTATGATTTTTAAAATTTTTTATGAGTTTTGTAATTTCTAGGGTTTTATGAAGGTTTTTCAAGCAAAAATGCTACTGAAAACAAAGCATACCGAAACACATAATCATAATATTTTTGGAATTTTTGAAGTAATTTTTCTAATTTTTATGTATTTTTTAAATAGACATACAATTTTTATGGGGTTTTCATTTTTATAAAACATAATACAACACAAAAGTAATCCCAAAAATTACAATAAATATTACGTCATGGCAGGAGCTAATAGCAATATTTATATAACATTTGGAATTAATTTGGTAATTATAAAATTAAAAACAAGACACACATATTGTAGGGATCTTGTTGTAATTAAAGTAAAGTTCACGGGCCAAATATTAAAGCAGATGAAAAATTGAGAGCCAAGAATGCAAAATGTCTAGGGAATATACACACATGCTCATTAAACCACACACAAAGTATAAGTGCAAATATCAAAAAGTTTTCATTCAAAACATAGCATAAGTAAAATCCATGGAATATCATGCAATTACACCAGAAAAGCATGTGGTGTATGCCACATGAGTTCACACAAATCAGACTAAAGTGCAAATACTAAAAGTGACAAGGGTCCACCTGCAAAATATCCAAACTATTTTAAACTATGACAAATATTTACAAGACTATCAAGAAAACGTAAAATAGAGAGGAGCCTAAGAACAATTTACCCCTTATTAAGCGAGATCCAACGCACGGTGGCGCTTCACTTTTAGATGGACATCTGAGATGCACGGATACCCCTTCGGCGATGGATGATGGAGATCAGATCCTTAGATGGATCCTAAGGTCAGCGGCCTCCCGATGATGAATGGTTGCGATTAGAACTTGGAGGACACCTAATCGAACGGCATAGTAGAGGCTTGGACGAACATAGAAGAACTCGTCGGAGGCGAGTTTCAAATGGCGATTGTGTGTTGTTCCGGCGTCCTCGCGAGCTGCTGAGATGAGGGACTCGTCAACGAAAGAGCTCCAAAGCTACTGGATGGCTCAGAAGGGCCCAGGACCAAGAAAGGGGTCCTGGGGATACATGGCATTCCTGGAGCTTCCTGGGAGTATCCAAGACTCCCAGATGAGGTACGGTCATGCTTCTATCCTGCAGGAAAAAGGTTTTGCTCGGAGATGATGCTCCGACCAAAGTTAGAGCGCACCATTTCAGAAATAGAGGCAGAGGGAGGATGGGCCAGGTCACGCGTAAGATGAGGGAATCGACCTGTATGGGACTCCTCTGGAGTCAAATGAGGGTTGCAGAGCCTGATGAAGAAGTGAGGGGAGGTCGGAGCGAGGTGGAGTAAGATCGACACAAGGCGAAACAAAGTATTTATAGGTCATCGTCAGAGGTGCTCTATTTCTCAGAGAACTGATCGATTCAATGGGAAATAGGAGATTAAGGAAGTACCTGAGGATGGAGGAAGAAGCCTAGGAGTGCGGACGACGATCCATGGGGCAATGGCCTTGATAGCCAATGATTGCTAGAGGCTTAGCTCCTCACGACGGAGCTGAGGAAGAACCTCACCGGACCTGGGGGATTCATGCTCCAAAAGGGGTGCCTCCCCCTCTCTCTCACTCGTTGTCACTCTGGAAAAGATGGACGGGTACGCAGGAGATGGTGGCGCAGCCAATGGTGCTGAAAAATGGAGGAGTGGGGCTGGATATATAGTGTTCTAGGTCTTACAAAAGAAGAGGCATGGCCCGTGAACAGAGCCGTTGATCGCGGAGGGAAGAAGCTGGTGAAGATTAGGGATATGCGCTCTCCATTCGGGGTGAAGGGTCGGGTGGAATGGTGGTTGGTTCGGATCGCTAGAAATGGGAGAAAATCAGGCAAAACCTGACTCGGCGAAAGAGAAAATGGGGGGGGGACCAGTTGACCTTGGTCAACAATCCATGGTGGCCCAATCAGAATGGGCCGCTGATACGGACAAAAGATGCTACAGGACAAAATAATGGTAGAAAATAAAGATAATTAACTTAAAAATAATAAATGAAATTAAATTAAAAAGTGAAAATTTTTTATTATATTTCAAGGAATTTTTCTTTGATTTTTAATTATTTTTATGAAAATAATGAGTGTATATACAATATATATTATTATATACAGGTTTAATATATGTATGTATTATGTACAAGTATTTTTATTTTGTTATTTATATACATATACCTTAATTTTGTATTTTATTTATTTTCAACGTATTTTAGGAGAACAAATAATTTTCTTTGATTTTTACACATTATTTTATGGTATATAATAAATAGTGAAGGGAGTATATATGTACATGTGTATTGTACAATAAAAGGGAGGCTTTGTTTTTATTTAGTGATTTTTATTTAGTTTTTATTGTTATTTCTAGAACTATATACAAGGGAAAAATAATAATTTAGTTTTATTTTATCATAGACAATTATTTACACATATATGTAGTATGTACAACACAAAGTAGACTCTATCTCTCCCTACTTATTTTATTTGGCAATCAGGTCAAGTCTTGACCTTCTCATGGGATTCGGGTCACTCTATATCTATTCTAAATACCTCCTTCATTTTTCTTTTCTTTTATTCTTTTATTTTAGCACAAAACATGCCAATTTTGCAATATTAACAAAAGCATGTTGAATGCTAAGTTATTTTATTTACAGGTATTTACATGTTGTTTTGTCAAGATAAATAGCTAAAATAAAAGAATAAAGAGTGAGAATCAGGGATTCATCACCCCCTATACTTTACCTTTGCTAGTCCCTTAGCAAACACTTATTTGAAAAAGAAGTGAAAAGACGAGAAAAGAAAAAGAAGGAAAATCAAGGCTGATTATTAAACTTATCTTCATTAAATTGAAGTATGGAGCTCAGTCAGACCTTTGGATTATTAGTTTGTCGGAACCTTATTGGGACAGGTTTAAGACTCAACAGCCTCTAAGTTCCACCATTCTATGGTCAAGACTCCTCAATAATCCAGATCAGAACAAGTCTACATATGCAAGCTCTAATGATTATGCATCTTTCCTTGTACTGTGTAAGTGATATGTAGCTCCCCACCTCGGAAATAACAAAGAAACAGCCTCCTTCAACAAGGTAACTCTAATTCCTCGGTCTAGCAGCTCTTTCCTCGAGGAGCAGGGTATTCCCTTCTAAGTTCAAGTACAACCGGCTCAAGAAGAGGGGGAAAGAAGAGAATGGACCATGGCCAGTGTAGCCACGTATCCCTGGGATCCCAACCAATGTAGCTAAGTCTCCCGCTGCAAGTTTCATGAGAGAAGGTGTAATACATAAGCTTTGCTTTATTTGGCTATATACACTCTAGCAGGCATTTTATTTTCAATCATGCTTGTCCATTTTTTTGGAGTTTTTCTTGATTTTGCACATTTTTTTGATATGCATATGTACAACATATTTACATGGTGTTACATATATACATAAGGACTTTTTCTTCTTGATCCAGTAGACTATCCCTCTTTTGAAGCATTATTGCAACCCACAACTCCTGTCTTTAGACCTCAATGCTACTAGACTGAGTTGAGGTGCACATCCCTCCTTAAAGGAATATGAGAGGTTCCGCCTAGAAGTACTACCCTTGTATGCTACTCAAAGCCAAAGGGAACTGCCTCCTCACCACCTCATTAGTGTGGAGCTATGTGTAAGGTGTTGGTCCAAGTAAAGCCATTGTCTGTGAAAGTCATGCGTGCGTTGTTAAGTGTTCTACTTAGGCTCATTAAGATGACATGTGAACATAGCATAGTGGACTTAAAGAATTAAGTCACTAATGGACTTGAAAAGTCTTAACCCCAAATCCTATAAGGTTCCTCTTAGAATTAGATGGATTAAGGTCTTAACCAAGCTCCATTTTCCAATTTCATTCCATACTAGTTTAAATGTCAACTATGGTTCAGAAGAATATACGAATATGTACAAAAATCTTTTGATGCAATTTTTCAAAACATGCAAAATTTTTGAAAATGTTTGAATGCAAGGAAGAAAGGAAAGTTTTGCAAAATATTTACAAACATTTACAAAAAGATTTTTGCAAACTTTTATTTTTCAAACAATTTTCAAAAATTTTGTACTATATACGTAATTTTGATACAAAATATTTACAAACTTTTTACAATCAAAACATTTTTTACAAACATTTGTACAGAAATAATTTTTACAGATAGCTATTTACATAAATGTATGTGCAAGAAAAAAATAGGAAAATGTTAAAATTTTTGTGATTTTTAGATTGTTGTTTTTAGCCTTTTTATTTATTAACACACTCACACAAAGTAAGAGTTATGGCTAAAGTATATATACAATATATACGACACCCCCTATACTTAGCTTGAACGATGTCCTCAGAGTGATCAAAGAGCAATGAAAGGAAGACATAACTCGTGCTTAGTATTGGGAAGTGAAAAGAAAGGCTATATTACAACGACAAATAAAAGAATATATTGAATAACGGTCGGTGATCCCCCTATTCTTAGGAATAAATAATCCTAAGTATAGAATATGTACACAAGGGGAAAATCGTGGGTTAGAATGTACATGATCTACCTCTCCTATACTTAGGGTGAAATATCCCTAAGTATATGCAGCAAAACAGAGGTAAAAGGGATCAAGAGAATAATAAAAAATCTGACACCCCCCCTTACTTAGGGTTAAGTACACCCTAAGTATAACATAATCAAAAGATGAAGATGAGGTGTTAGACGAAAGAATGAGCGATATGGATAACTGGATCAATACAGCTGCAGGAGAAGGTGATATTCAGGCATGAGATGCAAATGATGTGAGTGAAAGAACACATCTCATGTAAAATCGAATGGGGCAATGTCAACGATCAGCAGATCATGATCTAGATATGTCTTCAGGCGTTGATCGTTAACTCAAAAGGTGGAATCCGATGATATCTCAAATATGTCAATGCTCTGCAACTTCCCTGGAAATAGTCTCAACCTGGCATCCAATAGCCATACTCGATGGTTCGGCTCAAACTACTTATGTCTGATGTGGGAATCATGTCATATCTTCACTCACTCCTTATATTGTAGGCTACTCGAAATGGTTGTATCTCTAAGCTCCTCCAGGGCTACCAATTCTGCCTTTCTTTGATCTCCTATACTCTCTTGATCTAATAATATCTCAGTGACATCCCAAAGTGACTTGTGCTTCATCTCCACAGGTAAATGGCATGGCTTGCCATAAACGAGACGAAATGGAGACGTAGCCAAAGGTGTCTTTAAGGATGTCCGATATGCCCACAAGACTGAGTCCAAAAGCTGTGACCAATCCTTTTGGTCTGGGCGGACGACCTTCTGCAGTATCGTCTTGATCTCCCTATTTGATACTTTGGCAAGACCATTGTCTGAGGATGATATGGAGTGGCTACTCGATGGTCTATGCTGAAATCGTTAGCAAGGGCTTTTACCTTATCGTTGATAAAATGAGACCCCCCGTCAGATATCAAAAATCTAGGCTCCCTGAACTGTGAAATGATATTTTTTCTCAAAAATTTGCAAACAGTCTTAGCATCTGCGGTTCCAGCAGGAATGGCCTCAACCATCAACTCACATAATCAACAGCCAACAGAATATACTCAAATCTCTGACTCTTAGGGAATGGACCCTTGTAATTGATGACCCATGTGTCAAAAACCTCACAGAAGTGAATGGGCAGCATCAGCATTATATCACGTTGTCCACAAGTACCCATCCTCTGACAGTTAGTACAACTCTTCAGAAGTGAATGGGCAACTCTTCAGAATCATTGAAGAGGGTAGGCCGCCATAGGCCGAATTGGAGCACTTTCTGTGTTGTTCTCCTTCCAGAATGATGTCCTCCTGCCTCAAGCTTGTAGTAGTAAGTGAGGACGCTATGGTGCTCCTCCTGAGGAATGCACCGACGCCAGATGCTATCCCCTCCTTCATGATAAAGTATGGGATCCTTCCAATAGTACGACTTGGCTTTCGCAAGGAAGGTCTCAAGTCGCTGTCTGGGCCAACCTTGTGGAACTTTCTTGGCGACAATATAGTTCACAATGTCAGCAGACCATGGGAGCGAGGCGATAGCAAGGATTTCCTCATCTTGGAAGGTCTCTATAATAGGTGTTGTAGGTTCTGAATCCTGAAGATTTTCCAATCAGGAGAGATGATCCACCACCACATTCTTGACTCTAGGCTTATCCTTAATCTCAATGTCAAACTTCTGGAGTAGAAGTATCCATCTGGTCAATCTCGCTTTGGCATCCTTCTTTGCCATGAGGTACCTAATGGCGGTATGATCAATATAGATAGTCACTTTAGATCCAAGAATTTATGATCTGAACTTATCAAAGGCAAATACTACAGCAAGCATCTCTTTCTCTGTGATAGTATAATTCCTTTGAGCGGCAAAGCGTAGTGAATGGTAAAAGTTAATCTATCCCTCCTCTGTTCTAGTACATCCCCTACGGCAAAATCAGAGGCATCCATCATGATCTCGAATGGGAGAGACTAATCAGGCGGCTGAAGGATAGGAACCTCAACAACTAGATTCTTGAGAGTTTCGAAAGACACAAGACACTTATCATCTACAATGAACTCGGTTTCTTTCATCAGCAGATCAGTGAGCGGTCGGGCAATCCTGCTGAAGTCCTGAATAAAACATCGGTAGAAACCGGCATGCCCTAGAAAAGACCGCAACTAGCGCAGGTAGGACGGTGGATTGAGTTTCCTGATGATATCTGCCTTGGCCGGATCAACCTCCATGCCCCTGTTGGAGATGATATGACCAAGAACAGTCCCTTGAGTCACCATGAAGATACTCTTCTCCCATGATAGAACAAGATGAACCTTGATGAATCCCTGATTATTACTCTTTATTCTTTTATTTTAGCTATTTATCGTGGCATGTCATCATGTAAATAGGTGTAAATACAATAAGTTGGCATTATGCATGCATGTGTTAACATTGTATAACTAGCATGTATTTGTGCAAAAATAAAAGAATAAATGAAAAGAAAAAGGATGGAGGTATTTAGAATAAATACAGAGTGACCCGAACCATAAGAGATGGTCAAGCCTTGACATGATCGCCAAAGAAAATAAGTAGAGAAAGATAGGAACTACTCTATGTTGTACATATTACCTATATATATAGAGATAATTATTATTTTGACAAAATAAAAATAAAAGATTCTTTTCAACTCCTTGTGTATACTCCTAAAAATAAAACAAAAATGAAATAGAAATCAGAAGAATGAAATAAAAATAAAAATAAAATCCTTTTCACTTGTACAAAATCCATGTCACATCCCTTATTTATTTTATACCTGTATATAGCCTTCAAAAATAAAATAAAAATTATTTTATACTCCTAAAATTATGCTAAAAATAAATAAAAAATAAAATTGGGGTATTTATGTAAAAATAACAAAATAAAAATATTTGTACATGATACATATGTATATTATACTTGTATATAATACTATATATTGCATATAGACTAATTTATTTTTCATAAAAAAAAATAAAAATCACGGAAAATCTCCTTGGAAAATATCAAACATTTTTCATTTTGTTCATTTTTCAATTTTAATTTTTTTAATATATTTAATTTAATTTCCATTAATTTCTTATCTATTTTGTCTTCTAGTAGCTATTGTCCTTTTCCCCCGCCGTTCGTGATTGGTCCAGTGGGGATTGTTGACTCCGGTCAACTGGTCCCCCCTTCTTCGTTTGGTCAGGTCTTTGGTTGAACTTCTCCAATTTCTCTAGACCCAACCCGATCTCCTCCTCGCCCAAATTTTTACTCCAGATTGAGGGTACGGATCCCTAACCATCGCCCTATGATCTCTTCCTCGATCCGCACCTCGGTTCGCGGGTTGCACCACCATCTTCTTGGACCCTCACGCTTATAAATATTGACCCCCTCCTCTTTTTTTGCCACCTTTTGCGGCTCTACCTCTTCGGTTGTGCCTACCTCTACCTTTCCAGAGTGACAACGAGAGAGGGAGAAGGTGAGGGCATCCGTTGGGGCATGGTAAATTCCCTATCTAAATCAACAAGGTTGAAAAGTGGCATGCTTGTCAATTCTTGGTGTAATAGTCTTCACCTCCCCTTCACAAAGTTAGGCATCTTCCTTCACTTTTCTCTTTTTTCCACGTCAGAATTTGGAATTCCTCTTCCAACTTGTCCGAGAATGGGCGTGATGGCAAAGAACAAGAAGAAAATGAAAGAGGAAATTTGTCCAATAGTCACAATGGTGCCTCCACAGGTTGACATCCGATCCAACCTAGTAGTAAGCAATCCGCCAAAAGCAACCAAAAGAATCCTTGGTAAATCGGGCAAAAACTGGAACTACGCAGATAGAGATTTTTGAGAAAAGGTAAAGCCAACAGACATATAAAAACGAGTGCTATTGCAGCTGCACCTCCCGATTTGTCAGGTATACTTCGCTAGGTCCGGCTAGCTCTGCCTCCGCTCTGCCATAAGGAGCTCCAGCCTCTGGAACCACCGTCCATTGAGGCCATCACCTCCATGGGCTTCGTCCATGACGCCCAGGCGATCCTCTTCCACCTTCAAGTATCATCTTTACCTTCTTTTGCCCATTCAATCCATCACATATCCTGAGAAATAGAGCATCTCCAACATCCCTATTCGATACCATGTTTCCCTGTCATCTGATTCCGCTCCACCTCACCTCGAATCAATAATGGCTTCTACATCTGCTCTGTAACCCCTCGCATAGCTCCAGCCATCGGTTTGGAACCCCACTTAGATCGAATCATTCACTCGTCGGAGACCTACCCATCCACTCCCCGACGTTGTTCTTTGCACTCGTGCATTCTCACCCTCATCGAAGCTTCATCTTCGAACACGACCCTCTTCTCCTACAGGATTTGCACGCCAAGAGACCTCATTCAGACGTATCGAGGAGTCCAAGAAAGTTCCAGGTCACCAGTTCATCCCCAGGGCCCTCTACTCGATCTTGGGCCCTTAGGAGCCCTCCTGCAGCTACGGAGCACCGTCATCAACATATCCCATCTTCCAGCAGCTCGATAGGACATCCCTAACATGCGTATTGTCCAATCAAAACTCGCTGGAGGCGAGTTCTTCAGTGTTTTTCCAAGAGTCGTCCCAGCCGTCCGATTAGGGCCTCCCCAGTTCTAATGTCGACCGTCCACCATCAGGGAAGCCCTGACCGTCTGATCCATCTGACGTTTGTTTATTAGTAGTCCATCGTCTAAGACACATCCGAGCATCTCTGTCATCCATCCGTTAAGTGGATATCCATGGGTTGTTGGATCGCTTTTAATAAAGAGTAATTTGCACTTAGGCCCATCTATGTTCTATTTTTATTTCCAAGTCTCGTAAATATTTATTGTAGTTCATTTTTATTTAGATAATTTGCAGTTTGAACTTTATCTTTCTTGTATTTGCATTTTAGTCCCTCTGAACCGAAGGCACGTGTAGTCCCACATAACCTATTGGGGTATTTGCATGGCTAGTCCTAAACTCTCTAGTTGTTATTAATTGAATCTTATGATTTGAGAATTGCACTTATACCCCCTCGAGCCTATGTCACGTGCATTGCGCATGTTTGTTTGGATAATTTACAGATCAAGCCCTTAGATTTTAATTATATTATTATTTGGCATGTAGCTTTAGGATAAATACATATAGGTCCCTCCCTGCTCTGTGTGTTGTTTCTAATCAAATAAATACCTAATTAACTACAAAAATTCAATAAAAATTATAGTTAGCTCCTATTAACACGTAATATTTATGATAATTTTTGTGAATTAATTTAGTTTTTTTGATATTTTCTGAAAATCTAAAACACCTAAAAATTACTCTGTCTATTTTATAAAATACCTAAAAATTATAAAAATTGCTTTAAAAATTACAATAAATTAGTGTATGCTTGTCTTTTTGTGTTTTAATTCTAGTGCCATTTTGTCGCATTATCTTATGAAAACCCTAAAAAGCTAAAAACTCTAAAATATATAAAAATCATTAAAAATTCTAAAAAATTCAAAAAATAGAACCTCATTTTCTGTAATTAGATATTTTTATTTATTTTTCATAAAAAATCACAACCAGGATATTAGGGCACTTTTAATATTTTAAATTTGCCTTTAGTCTAGGTTGTACATTATTGTCCCTGTTTTCCCTTCTTTCATTTTTATAAAATCATATAAAAATTGGAAAAATAGACTAAAATCACCAAAAACATCTGAATATTGGAAAAACATAAAAATATTTTTGTTTCCTATTTTTGAGCATTTTTACTCTTATTAAAATTTGTTGAAGATTACTTTGTCTTTATTTCTTTGTTTCGTTTTCTTATTTTGATAATATAAAAAAATGCAAAATAAAAATAAATAAAAATTAGCTTTCATGATCTGATATTTCGACTACTTCATACATTTCTGTGCTCATTGAGTTCGACCCTGGTCGCTATACCAGGTTAAATAAATAGTAGAGACCGCTAACATTGATTTGATTGATTTATATTTGTCGTTTGAGTGGTTTCAAATTTTCTTGTTGAGCTTCGACCTATTGATTGGGGTCACAATGACCCATGTTTATTCTCAATACTTAACCTTGGTTGGTAGGCCGCTCATCAGAATGGCACCGTTGCCGGGGAGCCTGACTTAGTAGTTGCTTTTTCAGACTTTTGTTTATTTTTATATCTAGTTGTTATAACTATTTTCTGACGCTCTCTCTATTTCAATTTTTGTACGAGTAACCTCCCGATGATGCTTTGGAGGAGACCCACACCTAAGGAGGAGCAGAGGAGGATCTGAGAATAGTTATATCATATAGAATAGCTTAGTTTAATTTTTAGCAAACTTCTTATTATCGTTGTTGTAATAACTTAGACTATGGACATTTGGCATATCGGGGTATATTTCGTCGAGCCCCAGTATGCTCCGGAGACCTCACTGTGGTTTCTCACCGATTTTGTTTTCGTCGCTTTTTCTTTCTTTGATTCTCTAAGAATTTGGCCCCTAGACCTAGGAATTTCTTTGATTGCGACGTAAATAATTAAAGCCCAATCCCAAATATCTTGCGTGTGCCTATAGTTTTGTAATTGGGCCTTATTAAAAATCATTAATAAAAAGATAACTTAGCTTATTGAGAGGTCACGTGCCGCAGAGGTCGTATACAACGTGTGCGGGATCTATTGTGGCGGACACCGATCGACATCCGAGACCGGACATCGACCTCTCTCTCCGATCAGTTAGCTACTTGTTCTTTGCGATTATAAATTGCTCATCTAAGTCATTTTCTTCTTGCATCATCTAGATAAGTTTAAATTTCTATTTTTAAATTTATGTGTGGATCACCCTGTATGTAGAGTGTTGGAGACATGCATGCCTTTCTTACTTTGCATGCATCATAGTGTTTGATCGCGCATCGATTTTTTCGACTTCTCCCCCCATTTTGGACTTTAAATAATTAGGAGATCGAAAAATTTATTAGGCATTTGTTTATTATTGAAAAATACCATAAAAAGTGAAAACCCTAAAATTGTGAATTCTAATCAAACTTGATCATAAAATACGCTTCACTGAAAATTTGCTTGGGGAGAGTCATCCCCTCATTGTTTGGTTTGCTTGCACGAGAGAGTGACCCGTACACTTGGTTAGAGCCACACCTTAACTCTCGTTAGACTACTGGTCTTGGGGTTAGTCATTCTCCAGTGAGGGTCACTCCGGTCTCCGATAAAGCGGGTCGCGATATCCTAAAAAAGTGAGTTGATCGGGTAGCCGGTAATCAATCCGCAACGTGTACTGGATGGGAAAGATCTAGCTTTAGGATTGGGCCAGTCTCTTGGGAGCATTCAGTTCGCTTGATCGCCCTGCAAGACTGAATTTTCATCTAAATAAAATTGACACGATAAATGATCGAACCTTCACGGTCATAAGCTCAGCATTGCGTAAGTGAAAATGGGGTTTGATTTCTGATCGTGTTTGCTTACCAGATCCCACCACATTTTTTTCATATCACGATGATGGTCTGGAGGTCCCTTAGGCTACTTTTGACAGCATCGCTTTCAAGCACTCCGACCCATTCATTTAGGGAGGTTCCGGGGAGCCTAGACCCTCTCTCTGAGCCTAAGTTCACTTTTGCCCCGTTCCACCTCGACCACCCTTCTTCCAGTCCTGAGGTGCCCGAGCAGATACCAGCGTAGCTATTGTTTCATATGACCCACCTGAGTTCGGGCCTTTTGCCTTTGTAGAGACCCGTGAAATGGCTAGCAATGGTGGATGCACCGATGAGCAGCCTCTGGGTTCAATGTATGTTTTAAACCAGAGCACCATAAACAATATACTTCTAGCCTCCCTGGAGACGATGCAGAGTCAGATTAGAGACCAGGGAACCTTCATGGCAGAGGTGCGTCGAGAAATGACCCAGATGCGAGCTGACAGAAATGAGAAGCCGAGAGCAGCTGGTGGATAGATTCCCGTAGGAGCCGCTGGAGGAGCAGGAGGACTACAAGGAGACCTAGAGGATCAGCCAGAGCCAGCCAGACAACCGCGACCTATGAGGTAGTTGCACAGCCCTGGTGCAACCCTTACACACTGTTGGATCTAGCTTCCGGGAATTTTTGGAGACTTCAAGATTCCCCCCCAGACCATTCAGCTCTTTCCCAAGTTCCATGGGATTGCCACCGAGGAGCTGCATCTACACCTGTGGGAGTTTGAGATGGTCTGCAACACTGTCCATGACAGACACGTGGACGAAGACACCATCGGGATGATGGCATTCCCATTTTCCCTGGTCGACAGAGCAACCTACTGGCTGAAGAATTTGGGGAGATATGTTATTTCGTGGGAGAAGCTCCGGACCGAGTACTTAAACAAGTACTATCGAGTCGGTCAGATGAATGCAACGCGAGCTCTGATCAACAAATTCTCCATTATCCCCAAAGAGCAGTTTCCATGAAGCGTGGGATCATTTCTGTGAGCTCATCTACTGGTTCCCCATCACGACATATCCAAACCCAACCTAGTACAAATCTTCTTATGTGGGCTGACACCAGAGATGTAGGGGCTAGTCAATGCTTCTTATGGGGGCTCCTATTTCTCCAAGGGAGAGGACCAGGTCTAGGCCACCTATGAGGAGATGGCCAAGAATTATACAATGATGTACCAGACCAGGCTCTACACTCAAGGGAAGCCCCTACCCCAGGCCATTTCCTATCAGAGGATAGCACGGGTTGATGCGGGTCTATCCACTTCTTCATCAGCAGCAGTAGCATAAGTAGAGTCGTCAGCCGCTAACATGGGCATCATCAGCGAGAAGCTGGACCGTATAGAGATTATCGAGAAGAAGCAGTGCCAGGGCTTGATTCAGATCGATCAGTTGGCATTGACCTTGAGTGACCTGAAGACCTAGATCTTGTGTCTCCAAGAGGCGCAGACGACTTCTCAGCCCCGTCTCAGGTCACGGGCTGATCCTAGAGCAGCAGTTCATCCCAGCATTCCTTCCAGTACCACCAGGTTCACCACATCCAGGTAGAGCCGGTCCAGCCACTACAGCACTAGCACTCTCATCCAGTACCATCTCAGGACACTCAGATGATGGTGTACCAGGAGGATCAGCCACAGGCAGTTCTTCCCCCATCCTCGTACGAGTAGGAGCCGTTGATGGAAGTCAACGGGATTTTGTTTGACAAGCAGCAGCCCAGGATCCACAGAGATCATCTCGGATTCAGGTGGTCTACCGGAGGCACCTCGTCCCTGCAGCAGCCTCCAGCTCAGGGTGGGTAGTCCAGCCAGCCTCAACAACACCCCCATTACTCTCAGCAGCCATCACACCAGTATCAGTCAGGTCCTCATCCCTACCAGCAGGGACAACAGTGGATGCAGTAGAAGCCTCAATAGTAGTATTCTCATCCTCCCCCTTAATAGTTCAAGAAGCAGCAACCTCATTTCCATCGAGGCAACCCATCCAGTTCTCATGGGCCAGTCTATGAGAACCCAGCTCTTGATGATCTAGCCTGCCTACTCACAAACCAGAAGGCATCCTTTAGGCGGGAGATGGACGAGTTCCGCGAGGAGATGAGGGAGATCATCAAGGGAAAGGCCGTCATTCCCATGCAGATTGAGCCCAACCTGAATAACCTAAAGAGGAAATCTGAGCAAATACATTCACAGAGACCATCATTCCTAGTGATTTATTGGGTGACATTGATTCGTATACATTTGATGTTGATTTTGTGTCATTTAGGAGAGGTAGGATGCCAGCCGACGGTGCCTCGTCTGAGCGACTACACCACGAGGATTCAGGAACGCCAGATGAGGAGTATAACGGTGTTGATGCCGCTGATGATGATGTTGACGGTGATGCTGACGCCACCAAGGATGGCATTGATTCAATAGATGGTACTGAGGTCGTCGCTTCTCTAGGTGTAGCAGGTGGTACTGATGCCACCATACCAGATGATGCTGAGCCAGAGCATAGTTCTGATGTCGCAAAGACATGTATCAAGGGTGTTATTTAGGCCACCACTTATATTCCAGTTGTTTCACCTCCAGTTTTTGTATCTCAGGACTATTTAAAAAAAGAACAAAAAAATTAATAAAGGAAAGGTTTCTTTATCTTCTTTGATTCCATATGTGATGAATCATGCTACTTGTATGGATTCCGTTCCCTTTGAGGAGTAGGAACCTCTTCCTAGCCCTCTATCTGAGGAGGGCCCAACCATCCCCTTCCCTCAAGCACTCTGCTTGGCGAAGGGGAATAAAATAGAAAAAAAAGAACCAGCAGATAGAGTTCAGCCAGCAGATGATCGACAGATTCCATATCCAGTTGACTCTACAGCAGCCACTTGAGCACATTCCACTCTTCTAGAGGAACTTGAGAGAGAAGACCACTATCCGTAGGAAGAAGAGGAACCATCAAGCAAAGATCCATGTGCTGACTCGTGCCACCTGCTTTGCCATCCAAAACTGTCTACCAGCCAAGAGTCCTGATGCGAGAGATCCATATATCAGAGGTCACATCCATGAGCAGTCGTACTCTATTGGACAATGGTTCTTCCTTCAACCTCCTTCCGGCAACCTTACTCGACCGATTCGAGTTTGGCCCTCTTCCACAGAGTAGGATAGTCCTTTAGTTTGCTGATCGATTTGTCAAGAGGTCGAAGGAGTTGTTGAAGGACATGGTCGTCGCAATTCAAGGCTTGAAATTCCCTGTGGACTTCGTTGTGTTGGACATGAAGATCCCTATGTTGGACATGCGAGCCCATGGCGAGCCATTATGAAATAAATGTTATTGCGAATATCATTCCCTGATTAGAAATAAAGAATAACCACTTTGCATAATAGATCCCTTAGTACAATTACGGTTATGTACCATGGCCATCTTAATGATCATACAGCTGTTGATTCAATTATTGAATCATAGAGGTTGGTTCTTGGAAGAATATCTAAAAGTTAGATTGAGGACTCATCAAGTACCGTCAAATGGTTGTTAAGAGAGGATCTCCATCCTGAGTAGAAGATGGCAATCCTTTCTCACTTGGCTGATATCTGACCGATCTCTTGATGCAGGTCCTCTGCATGGGAATAGAGATTCAGATGTGTTAGATTAGTTAGGTCAAAGAGTTTACTTAATGAGATCAAGATAACCAAAGTCCTATGACGTATGTTGTCACAATATAGGCATGCATCCTCTGACCAGATATAGATGTGTTACTATATGTCTGAGTATGTGCATTTGTCAGACCAATAGGTTGATGACGTAATCAAGGTCTATACACCGACGCACTGGTGTGCATATAAGGTCATATGAGTAATACCATCTCTAAAAGGGATCATACAGGTTCGTTACTGAACTGGAAGACATGAGCTCACTCATGATATATTGGGAAGATCAAATTCCGTGCACGGTCGTCTTGCTTTGGAAGCTTGATTGAATTTGTAGGTTTGATATATACTTTTGGAAATTATATGATCAACACCCGGGTATGATATATGCTTTTGGAAAGTATATGATTGATACCAACTCCAAATGATCGAATGAGAAACTTAATGATAAAATCCTGAAGTAGATAGTGTAAAACTGATCTTATACTTCGGGATTATTCTGGGTCTTCCAGTATGCAAGATGTATAGGTATTGGGAATACCTGAGGGTGATGTGATCATAAACGATTGTATAACCATGAAGTTTCTATTCCTAGGGATTAATGAAACAGGTTCGGAATTTAGTGACTCTCAGTAGAGAAGTAATCTGACCTTAGTCCAAATGTTGGACATTGATCTGAATGTGATTCATATGCAATGAGAAGATTAGATTTACGGTCTTGATTTAATCAAGCATCTATGGGAGGCCCGAGATCTAGATTTGAGATATCATCTCAATATCCAAGTCACCATATGTGGAACAATACAATCGCCATGTCCTTATCTCCAAGTATTCGCGGAGAAAGTGCATTATCCTTGAAAGAGTTCAGAACAATTTCATTGTTGATATATGTATCCGAGCATTGAGAACATGGATAAATAAATGTAATTTAATTATCATGATTAATATGAATTCGATTCATATTATAAACAGAGTTATCTTAGATAAATAAATGTGATTTGGTTATCAAAGATGTAAATAATGTGAATGTGATTCATATTATTTGGGCACATGAGAATAGAGATCTAATATGATTAAATGTGATTTAATTATCATGGATATGAATAATGTGGATATCACTATCCATATTAATCGTATATATTATAAATGTGATTATAATATATTAGAGGGAGCAATTTGTAATTTACATATGATAATTAAATGTTGATGTGAATTGGATTCACATTGGACAATTAATTGAAAATGTAATTCACATTTTATTTTGGATTGTGAATGTCATTCACAATTTTCCAATGGCAAGATTGCAATATTCACAAAATAATTATGAATTATTTTTGTTGAATAATTTACAACAAGTGTTGTTGTAAATCTTGGAGATTTCCATGGAATAATGTAATCTCATGAGATATCTTGAGACTACATGAGATTGCCACTAAATCCCATATTATGGAAGGAGGCAATCTTCATTCCATAATCTCCATGCTTGATTGATTTAATTTTGGGATTGATTTATATTGATTTATCAATATATATTTAATCTAAATTAAATTATTTGTTGTTAGTTTTTACCAACAAAATCTTAGATATTAAAAGAAACACAAATTAATGTGAGCCATTGGATTTGTGTTGTCCATGGATTGAGATTCATGGATCCCAAAATATTATAAAAGGAGAGGCACTCCCTTTTCTATTCTTTACATAATGAGAACATAAGTCTCTCTCTCTTTCTCTCTCTACACGCCTATTCTCTCTCTCTCTACCTCTCATATGGTCGTCTACCATGGATGCCCTAGAGGGAGTCTCCACCACCGCAGCGTCGTCATTATGCTGCCTGATCGTTTGCTCGTGGATCTCCGTCTCCTTTGGTGCGCCTCGCTCGTGAAGAAGACGTCGGATCTTGAGTGACGAGATCAGGAGATCCGCCGCTTGGATCATCAACATGGATTGCGAGAAGCACATGTTTCATCAACACGCTCGCAAGCGTCTCCTCCGTCAGATCGGACTTGAGACGGGAGGTCTCTTTGTTTAGAGACTCAATCGTAACCATGCTTCAAGAGGTAATCCTATTACTTGTTTGTGGTTTAGACGAAATGATTTGAGAAGTGTTCTTGGATCATGTGGTTTCATCAAATGAAAATTTTAAATTTCTGCTGCCTAGGTCAACTACTGCGACTAGTCGCTCCCGATCGCATACGATGCGATCCTCACGCTTTCGTAATGTGCTTAAGGATCTTCCCATATCCTTCAAATGGTATCAGAGCCAGGTTTAAGGTTTCGGATACGATCCATAAACTTAAGCCGACTTGGGTTCGTTAGGGTTGCGAAAGTTTTATCGCATTTTATTTTTGTATCTCTGTTTAGTGATTATTTTCGGCCCTGTTTAAATGGTTTAAACAGAAAATAAAACTTAGATTTCATTTCCCATTAAATAAGGAAATCGTAGGATCTGAGTTTGCGTGATTTCGAATCTGTTTTCTCAAGTTATGATCAAATTAGTGAACATGTATCCACTGTTTCGGGGACTACAAATCATGACGTAATTAAGGAGTTAATTACGGATATGAAATGCCTTGAAATGCATGCAAATAACTTAGGTTCTGTTATAAATCAAATTAGCAAATCTTAGAAACTTACTTTGCTTAATTTGGATTTAAATTGATTGAGATATGTTAATTTTAGTAAGTGAGGGTCACGACTGGAAATTACTTTCCTAATCAAGAACCTTGTGATTGTCATTTAATCAATTAGTGAAACTAAATGGTTTAATTTCCTGAAATAATTATGGAAAAATATTTGTGAAATATTTGATGATAAATTTCCTTAAATGACATTGTCTTAACCAATAATTGATTAGATATGATCTAGATCACAATTGGTTACACAATCCACTTTCCAACAAACATGTTGCTTGAATAGGATTTGGGATTTGTTTATCAAATCTCATTATAATGTTAATCAAAATTGTTTTGATTATTATTATATAGTATAACTTTGGTTGAAAGACCGATTATTATCTCAAGTACACAATGATCAATTTGGCATTATCTTTTCCCGAGGTGGATATGGTGTCTAGTCGGGGAGCGTTGGGGTAGCAAGTTGTACTGTGTGTGGTCTATCCCACTCCCGCCGGTACTGGTCATGACAGCGGGTAGGGACTTGATAATGTAGGAGAGATCACGGTGTATTTTTCTAATTATAAAATTCAAAATAATACGTATTTGAAATAATACCATAATTCAAGTAACAATAGAGATTGTTTATTAAATACTAATTGGATCATTAATTTAATATGATTAGATTAATTGGATTCCAATTAAAATTAAACACTCTAATTTTAATAGAGATGTTATTTTCCTTGGAAGAATTAATCATAATGAATATGATTCATGATGATTAATTAGAATTTGAATATGATATGGAGGATCACATAAGTGACACCCATGGTCTCCCGTCAAGGCGAAGGGTTCCGTCGTCAGATATTGTATGTAGGAGACGCCTGTCCAAAGTGACAACTCCTGCATACAATCCATTTGGATCGGGCTCTTTGCTTCTCGAAAGAGTAAGGACGTATGCGTAGAGACCCCAATATCGGGTCATTATATTATTGAGGCGATATTGGATTACGCATAGCGAGTTGTATTTTTGTTGACGGTTGGTTCAATTAATGACGGGTCAACATCACCTTAGGGGTGGTGGGCCTGGGTGTTAAAGATCGAATTGGGAGATGCAAGTTGGACTTGTATGGCGGAATGTGTTCCTGCTTCTTTTTGTTGGAGTTACAGGTTCTCATATTATTGGGATGTAACAAAGATAAGGAAGGATATCCTAAATCATGCTTGAGATATAATGGTAAGTATATCTCTTAGATTGAAAATGATTAAGGGAATGAACTTTCATTTTGACATGGCAAGACAACTTTGATATAAAAATTCTAAAATCAAAGTAAAATATGTATATATATATATATAAATATATACATTTATGCAAATTTCTTATTTCAGATAATCCGTCCTTAAATCCACTCAATACTATACTCAATCCTTCCTTAAATCCACTCAATACTATACTCAAAATAACCAGTAAAATAGCATGGATTGGGTCCATGATGAAGATATTGTACTTGCAGTTCATCACATAATGTATGTGGTTGCAATGTGCAAGTTTCCTCATAATAATGAGGAATGACAATTATAATAGACAATAGGACTTCAACCCTATGGTTTGTATGTCTCTATAGTCCTGATCTCTCATCGAATGTACTTTGGAAGTGACATGTCGATGATGATCGTAATTGTCAAATAATCCTTATAAAATTCTAAGAAGATATTCTGGCATACATATGTGCTCTCGACATTTAATCATGAATGACGTGGTTCTCTGCATCATGCAGAATTGTGGCTCTATAAGAGATAGTGTATTCGAATTATTTGAGTGCCTACCTGAACCAATGTTTTAAGAGTTTAGATAGATGTAGATATCATGAGTATCATCATTCTACTGTCTATACTCTAGTCATTCATGATGCTTCATATTATTCATATTGTATGAATTGAATGAAGCATGTATAAATGTTGAAATACTCTTATATTGAATTTTTTATTTCGACATAAGAGATCCTTTGTCTTGAATAGTGGTTACTTATAGATAAAGGGAGCGTAGTGGAAGCATGGGTTGGACACAAGTGAGAATGTAAATCAAAGAGTTTACTATACTTCTATGGCTTCAATATGACATCCAAAAAGGTTGGATGAATGCCAATACTGCAATAAGTTGATGTGTTGATAGTATGACTATCAAGTCTATCTACAATCCTTAGTGAAGGACTCAGATAGATCATCAGAGTAATCTACATATAATCATTGATATTGACTTACTTATTTGATAAGATAAAGTCTAATAATTATATCTCAATCTTCTAATGACACTTGCAATTGGTTGCATATATATTAGAAGATTAGAAATTTTATCTTAAGGTTTAATTCTCAGCCATGTTGGAAGTGATACAATTGTTGCAACAATTTCCATTGGATCAATAGACTTCATATTTTCAGTGGAAGCCCTTAGTCTAAGAGAATGTCTCTATGACCTAGATATTAGATTATACTCATTGTTTATTTCTAAATGTTGGAAATAAATATGAATTCTGTAATAGACCTATCATAAGAGTTATGATGGATATATTTCAGATAGTAATCTGATATCTGGAGGACTCTACTAAATTAGAATATTAATGAATGGTTCATTAACATTTATAATACTGAAAAATTAAACCTTATAAGATCAATAGGAGGATGAAGATCATTTGAAAATGATCCGACATCAAGCCTTGGATGTATGTCAGTTGAGAGATGAATAGACAAGTAAGAGATGGAACTTTAGATTGTCTGAAATTTCATATCTTACATACTTATGAATATTAGTAGAAAATATCGAATGCATCCTTCTTTGAGAATGGTGTAAGATGTCAAGGTATTCAAGATCTCATGCATATTGATGTATGTGAATCATTTGTATCATTATAAACATTGATGATATATGATATCATTCAATGATTATTTTTGATATGAAATTTCTTCCCTTCACATTAGAAAGCTTTGAAATGTTCGAAGATTTCAGAATTTTGGTTTAGAACCAAAGTTTGAAGGAAGATTAAATGAATTTGATTTAACCTAGGTAGCTTGTACCTATTAGATGAATTCAAATGAATACCTTACAGAGATATGAATATCATTCCTATCTCAATCCTCCTAATGCACCTAAACTCAAGAGAGTTGTAGGGAGATACAATTGATCATGTGTGACATGATTTGATCAATGACTAATCTTAGCATAATTATCTCTTAGTTTCCAGGTATATATATATGGTAGAGACTACATTATATATCCTAACAAGGTTCCATGCTAGTAAGCTGGAATCTAGCACCTGAGAGTGTTACTTCATGAGGAAAATAAAGGATGGTATTTGATATCTTCTTTATGACCTTGAGATTCTTGAAAGATCTCATCTTTGAGAACGTGATTCTTAGAGGATGACTCTCTTGAGAATCAAGACGAAAATGAAGTAAAGGAACTTATTTAATCTTGAAAAGATAACGAGGTTCCTGAAACTGGAAACTAATAGTATAATTAAAGATGAAACACTAATACTTCTTCAAACGAGTTTGAGGATGCATTGCATGTGTCAGTTAAATCTGACAATGATCTTACATCATGTTATGAAGCTTGTGAGGATCATGACATAAAAAGATGGATGTTAATAATAAAGTCTAAGGCAGACTTCATATACAAGTGTTGTATATGGCCCCTAGAGGATCTACCTATAAGGGTTAGACCCATTAAGGTGTAAATGGATGATCAAGAGAAAGAGGGAACATGATGAGAAGATAGAGACCTTCAAAGCACGGTTTATAGCCATGAGCTGCACACTGAAGAGAAGACATCGCTTGCGATGAGACTTACTCTTCACTGACCATACTTGAACCCATCAAAATATTGCTAACTATAGCTACACAACTTGACTTTGACATTTTCAAGATGGAAGTCAATATTGCATTCCTCCATAAATACCTCTCTGAGGATATTCACATGAAGTAGCCCCGGGGTTTAATGATTGAGGAAAGCAAGGTGTGCAAGCTAAAGAGCTCTATCTTTAGACTCAAATAAGTTTCTTGTAGTTGGAACATAAGATTTGATGAAATTATAAATGTTATGATTTCAGATGGAATCTTGATGAACCATGTGAAGCTTAGTAGGAGTACCATTTGTGTTCATCGTGCTAAATGTTGATAATATCCTAATCATTTATAATGATATAAGGATGATAATAAGTGTTTTATAGACTGGCTATTCCATATCTTGAGATATGATCTCAAGGATACCTCTTAGATCTTAGTTCTGAAGTTGTTCAGAAGCAAATAGAAGAGGATATTGGGACTGTCACATTTGTAGTACACCTTGGACATGTTCCATTCTTGGAAAACCCCAAGGAAGGCTTCCTTTCCTTAAGATATGGTACTGACCTATCTGAAGGGATAGTACCTCAAAGAGTTGAGGAAGTGAATGTTAGAACTGCTTGCGCTTGTGCACCAGTTATGAGAAGCTGAGTATATGATAGATGTGTACAAAAGCCAGATGTTTGCCATGCAGTGGGAGTATTAAATTGTTACTAATCCTACAATGGAGATACAACACTTGATTGCAGTAATAACAATATCTTCATAGACGACAAGATTTTTGAGATAGTGATCTCAAAGTCTTATCTTCAAGAAATGAAGACTTTATAGATAGTGATCTAAAAGGTATTAACTGTGGATACCTTAGGAGAAAGAGATCTCCAGGATTAAGGGTATTCTAATAAGGATGATAGAAATTACATACTGGTTATAATAATTATTGAGGTGTAGTGTCAAGGACACTATGACTGACATGATTGAGTATTGGTTGCATAAGATGCAACATTCGCATTGGATGCGAACACTGTCACTAGGAGATATGCAAGTGTCGTAAAAGGACTTAGCATAGTCTCATGGGAATAGAGTGACTGATTAGCTTACCTAGCTATTTTTCTAAATAACCTATGATTGTCACATGAGTGCGGGTTTAAATGATTAGCCCATTAATGGCCCTTTGGAGTAGTGGGAGATTGTTGGACATGCTAGCCCACGGCGAGCCATTATGCAATAAATGTTATTGTGAATATCATTCCCTGATCTGAAATAAAGAATAACCAATCTGCATAATAGGTCCCTTAGTATAATTAGGGTTATGTACCATGGTCGTCTTAATGATTATACAGGTGTTGATTCAATTATTGAATCATAGAGGTTGGTGCTTGGATGAATATCTAAAGAGTTAGATTGAGGACTCATCAAGTACCGTCAAATGATTGTTAAGAGAGGATCTTCAGCCTGAGTAGGAGATGGCAATCCTTTCTCACTTGGCTGATATCTGACCGACCTCTTAATGTAGGTCCTTTGCATGGGAATAGAGATTCAAAGGTGTCAAATTAGTTAGGTCAAAGAGTTGAATTAATAAGATCAAGATAACCAAATTCCTATGACATATGCTATCACGATATAGGTACACATCCTCTGACTAGAGACAGATGTGTTACTATATGTCTGAGTATGTACATTTGGCAGACCAATAGGTTGATGACCTAATCAAGGTCTATACACCGGCGCGCTGGTGTGCATATAAGGGCATATGAGTAATACGATCTCTCAAAGGGATCATACAGGTTCATTATTGAACTGGAAGACATGAGATCACTCATGAGATATTGGGAAGATCAAATTCCGTGCACGGTTATCTCGCTTTGGAAGCTTGACTGAATTTGTAGGTTTGATATATACATTTGGAAAGTATATGATCAACACCTGGGTATGATATATTCTTTTGGAAAGTATATGATCGATACCAACTCCAAATGATCGAGTTAGAAACTTAATGATAAAACCCTGAAGTAGACAGTGTAAAATTGATCTTATACTTCGGGATTATTCTGGGTTTCCAGTATGCAGGATGTACATGTATTGGGAACACCTTAGGGTGATGTGATCATAAACGATTGTCTAACCATGACGCTTCTATTCCTAGGGAGTGATGAAATGGGTTTGGATTTTAGTGACCCCTCTCTGTAGAGAAGTAATCTGATCTTAGTCCGAATATTAGACAATTATCTGAAAGTGATTCAGATGCAATTAGAAGATTAGATTTACGGTCTTGATTTAATCAAGCATCTATGGGAGGCCCGAGATCTGGATTTGAGATATGATCTCAATATCCAAGTCACTATACGTAGAAAAAAACAATCGCTGTGTCCTTATCTCCAAGTATTCGCGGAGAAAGCGCATTATCCTTGAAAGAGTTCAGGATAATTTCATTGTTGATATATGTATCCGAGCATTGAGAAAATGGATAATTAAATGTGATTTAATTATCATGATTAATATGAATTCGATTCATATTATAAAGAGAGTTATCTTAGATAATAAAATGTAATTTGATTATCAAAGTTGTAAATAATGTGAATGTGATTCATATTATTTGGGCACATGAGAATAGAGATCCAATATGATTAAATGTGATTTGATTATCATGGATATGAATAATGTGGATAGCACTATCCATATTAATCATATATATTATAAATGTGATTATAATATATAAGATAGAGAAATTTGTAATTTACATATGTTAATTAAATGTTGATGTGAATTGGATTCACATTAGACAATTAATTGAAATGTAATTCACAATTGATTTTGGGTTGTGAATGTCATTCACAATTTTCCAATGGCAAGATTGAAATATTCCCAAAATAATTATGAATTATTTGTGTTGAATAATTTACAACAAGTGTTGTTGTAAATCTTGGAGATTTCCATGGAATAATGCAATTTTATGAGATATCATGAGATTACATAAGATTGCCACTAAATCCCGTATTATGGAAGGAGGCAATCTTCATTCCATAATCTCCATGCTTGATTGATTTAATTTTGGGATTGATTTATATTGATATATCAATATATATTTAATCTAAATTAAATTAATTGTTGTTGGTTTTTACCAACAAAATCTTACCCATTAAAAGAAACACAAATCAAAGTGAGCCATTGGATTTATGTTGTCCATGGATTGAGATCCATGGATCCCAAAATATTATAAAAGGAGAGGCACCCCCTTTGCTCTTATTTACACAATGAGAACATAAGTCTCTCTCTCTCTCTTTCTCTCTCTACACGCCTACTCTCTCTCTCCCTCTCATACGGCCATCCACCATGGACGCCCTAGAGGGAGTCTCCATCGTCGCAGCGTCATCGTTATGCTGCCTGATCGTTTGCTCGTGGATCTCCGTCTCCTTCGATGCGCCTCGCTCGTGAAGAAGACATCGGATCTCGTGTGTTGAGATCAGGAGATCCGTCACTTGGATCATCAACATGGATTGCGAGAAGCACGTGTTTCATCAACACGCCCGCAAGCGTATCCTCCGTCAGATCGGACTTGAGACAGGAGGTCTCTTCGTTTAGAGACTCAATCGCAACCATGCTTCCAGAGTTAATCATATTACTTGTTTGTAGTTTAGACAAAATGATTCGATAAGTATTCTTGGATCATGTGGTTTTGTCGCATAAAATTTTTTAATTTCCTCTAACTAGAGCAACTAATGCGACTAGTCGCTCTCGATCGCATACGATGCGATCCTCACGCTTCCGTGATGTACTTAAGATCTTACCATATCCTTCACCCTGAGTCTGTGACCGATAACCCCATCATTCTAGGATGTCCATTCTTGTCCATAGCCAAGGCAGTGTCCGACCATGATAGTGGGAAGGTGTACTTTTGCGTCGAAGGCGAGAGTATACAAATAGAGATGATCGATGAGACCTGAGCGCGAGACTCAGCATGCTTAGAGCAGTTTAGTGATGTAGAGCAGTTTAGTGATGTAGAGTAGATGACAGAGGTAGAGCAAGACGTCCACCAGGAGTGTGACTTTGTGATCACTAATGAGGAATATGCTTGGTCTGACTCTATTTCACGAGCCCTTCTCTCACCTTTAGATGTTGCAGATTCACAGTTTCCAGCAGAGGAGAGTTCGGAGAGCACACTCTTGGCCGAAGACATTTTTAAGGCTGACGACCGTGTTTAGGAGAGCGAGATGGAGTATATATTATGTGATTCTGATTTAGATCAATCGGATTCAGATATAGATTGGGCAGAGTTTGATGATTTGTTACCTTGTCTGATTTCCACCGAGCCAACAGCTAGGGTGGAGACTGTGCCAGCACCAAGTACAGATATACAAGCAGGGCCGTCTTCACAAGTTTTGCATGATCAGTGAGAGTTCTCACATTCAGATCCAGTTGCCTTCACTCAGACCTTTCAGAGGCCAAATTTGGTAGCTCCCAGTTATCCAGAACTGAAGCCTTTGCCGCAGTCGCTGAAGTATAGATTCCTTGCAGGTAAGCATGAGATGTACCCAGTCATTATCTCAGCAAATTTGACTGGAGAGCAAGAATCCCATTTGATGGAGGTTCTTGAAAGGAACCACAATGCAATAGGATGGAGTATAGCTGATCTCCAGGGGATAAGTCTGGCCTTGTGCTCCCACCATATCTATCTCAAAGAGGACGCCAAGCCATCGCGTGAGTTCCAACGACGGCTGAACCCGAATCTTCGAGAGGTGGCCATGAAAGAGATATCCAAATGGTGGATCACCGATTTTATCTACCCCATTTTCAACTCCAAATGGCTTAGTCCATTGCCTGTGGTACCCAAGAAGACAGGCATCACCACAGTTGTGAGTGAGACTGAAGAGGAGATCGCTACCCGCGTACCCGCTTCTTAGAGGGTCTGTGTGTACTACAGACGATTGAATCAGGCTATCAAGAAGGATCATTTCCTGTTGCCTTTTATTGATCAGATTACAGAGAGGCTAGCTGGGAAGAGTCACTGTTGTTTCCTTGACGGATACTCCAGTTACAATCAGGTGGCCATAACGCCCGAAGACCAGGATAAAATGACATTCGCCTGTCTGTTATGACGTATGCTTTCATACGGATGCCCTTTGGTCTATGTAATGCCCCAGCGACATTCCAAAGGTGTATGTTGTCCATCTTCTCGGACATAGTGGGTAATTGCTTGGAGTTCTTCATGGATGACTTTTCGATCTATGGCGAGGGGTTCGATGCTTGTCTTAACTGCCTAGATCGTGTTCTTCAGCGCTGCATATAGGTCCACCTTGTTCATTCTTGGGAGAAGAGTCACTTCATGGTGACACAGGGGACGGTGATTGGTCATATCATCTCTAAAAGGGGCATGGAGGTTGATCTGGCCATGGTGGATATCATCAGGAAACTCAATCCACCATCCAACTTGCGGTAGTTGCGGTCTTTTCTGGGGCATGTCAGTTTCTACCGACATTTTATTCATGACTTCAGCAAGACTGTCCGACCGCTCATTGATATGCTGATGAAGGACACCGAGTTCAATGCAGATGATAAGTGTGTTTCATCATTTGAGACTCTCAAAAACCTAGTTGTTGAGGCTCTTGTCCTTCAACCTCCTGATTTGTCTCTCCCATTCAAGATCAAGACGGATGCCTCCGATTTTGCTGTAGGGGCCGTACTAGGATAGAGGAGGGAAGGTTCACCATTTTCCATTTACTATGTTAGCCGTACATTGGATGTCGCTCAGTGGAACTATACAGTCACAGAGAAAGATATGCTAGCCATAGTTTTCGCCTTAAACAAGTTCAGATCTTATATCATGGGATCCAAAGTGACTATCTTTACAAAGCACACTGCCATCAGGTACCTTATGGCAAAGAAGGATGCCAAAGCTCGATTGACTAGATGGGTCCTTCTACTCTAGGAATTTGACATTGAGATTAAGTATAAACCTAGAGTCAAGAATGTGGTGGCAGACCATCTCTCCCATTTGGAAAATCTTGAGGAATCGGAGTAGATTAATCCAATTACTGAGACCTTCTCAGATGAGGTTGATCCTTGCTATTGCCTCGCTCCCATGGTACATTGATATTGTGAACTATCTTATTGCCAAGAAAGTTCCACAAGGTTGGTCTAGGCAACGACTTGAGACCTTCTTCGCAAAGGACAAGTTCTACCATTGAGAGGATCCCATCCTTTATCATGAAAGAAGGGATAGTGTCTGGCGTTGGTGCATTCTTCATCAAGAGCACCGCAGTGTCCTCACATACTGCCACAAGCTTGAACTAGGAGGACATCATTCTGGGAGGAGAACAACATAGAAAGTGCTCCAATACGGCCTATGGCGGCCTATCCTCTTCAAAGATTCTGATGAATTTGTGAAGAGGTGTACTGACTGTCAGAGGATGGGCACCTGTGGACAGCGTGATATGATGCCGATGCAGCCCATTCAATTCTGTGAGGTTTTTGATGCATGGGGCATTGATTTCATGGGTACATTCCATGAGAGTCAGGAATTTGAGTATATTCTGTTAGTTGTTGATTATGTGAGTCGTTGGGTTGAGGCCATTCCCACCCGAACAACAAATGCCAAGACTGTTTGCAGATTTTTGAGGAAGAATATCATTTCACGGTTTGGGGTTCCTAGAGTTCTGATATCTGACGGGGGGTCTCATATTATCAACGACAATGTAAAGGCCCTTCCTAATGAGTTCAGCATAGACCATTGAGTAGCCACTCCATATCATCCTCAGACCAATGATCTTGCTGAAGTATTGAAAAGGGAGATCAAGATGATACTGTAGAAGGTAGTCCGCCCAGACTAAAAGGATTGGTCACAGCTTTTAGACTTGATCTTGTGGGTATATCGGACTTCCTTCAAGACTCCTTTGGGTACATCTCCTTTTCGTCTCGTTTGTGGCAAGCCCTGCAATTTACCTGTTGAGATTAAGCATAAGTCACTATGGGCTGAGACTGAGATATTATTGGATCCAAAGAGTATAGGTGATTAGAGGAAGGAAGAATTGGCAGCCATGGAGGAGCTTAGAGATACAGCCTTTTCGAGTAGCCTACAGTATAAAGAACGAGTAAAGATATGGTATGATTCTCATATCATCCATAAGCAGTTTGAGCCAGATTAGAGAGTATGGTTGTTCGATGCCTGGCTAAGATTATTTCCAGAGAAGTTACAGAGTAAGTGGAAGGGACCATACTTGGTCCGAAAGGTGCATGACAATGGTAGTGTCGACATATTTGAGATGTCATCTGAATCCACCTTTGACGTTAACAGTCAGCGCCTTAAGCCATATCTAGATCATGATCCGTTGATTGTCGATGTCACCCTGATTCATTTTGCATGAGATGTGGTCTTTGACTCACATCATCTACATCTCATGCCTGATTATCACCTTCTTCCGCCTTGTATAGATCCAGTTGTCCATATCACACATTCCATTGTCTAACACCCCATTTGAATCTCATGATTATGCTATACTAAGGGTGTACTTTACCCTAAGTATAGGGGGTGTCGGATATGTGATTATTCTTTTGATTCTTTTTACCTCTGTTTTGCTACCTATACTTAGGGATATTTTACCCTAAGTACAGGGGAGGTAGACCCTGTACATTCTATCACTTGGTCCTCCCTTTGTGTATAGTCTTCTATACTTAGGATTACTTGATCCTAAGTATAGGGGGAATCACTGAGCTCTATTCATTCTATTCTTTTATCCGTTGTTGTAGTATAGCATTTCTTTTCACTTCCCTATACTAAGCACGAGTTATGTCTTCTTCATCACCCTTTAATCACTCTGAGGACATTGTTCAAGCTTAGTATAGGGGGTGTCGCCATATATACTTTAGCCATAACTCGTACTTTGACTAAGTGTGTTAATAAATAAAATGGCTAAAATCACTTATTAAAAATGAGAAATTTTTTAAAAATTTTCTTGTACATAAAATTCTTTCTTGCACATACATAGATATGTATAAAAATTATTTTTGTACGATTGTTTGTAAAAATATTTTGCTTGTGAAAAACTTGTAAATATTTTTTATATATCAAAATTATGTATACAGTACAAATTTTTTGCAAAATGTTTGAAAAATAAAAGTTCGCAAAAAACCTTATGTAAATGTTTGTAAATAGTTTGCAAAACTTCTGCATCCATGCATGCATTCAAACATCTTCACAAAATTTGCACATTTTCAAAAAAAATTGCATAAAAAGGTTTTTTTATATACTTGTACATTCTTCTGAATCATAGTTGTCATTTAAACTAGTCTGAAATTAAATTGGAAAATGGAGCTTGGTTAAGACGTTAATCCACCTAATTCTCAGAGGAACCTTATAATATTTGGGGTTAAGACTTTTCAGGTCCATTAGTGACTTAATTCTTTGAGTCCGCTAGGCTATGTTCACATGTCATCTTGAAGAGCCTAAGTAGAACACTTAACAACGCACGCATGACTCTCATAGAAAATGTCTTTACTTGGACCAGCACTTTACACTCAGCTCTACGCGGATGAAGTGGTGAGGAGGCAGTTTTCTTTGGCTTGGGGTAGCATACAAGGATAGTACTTCTAGGTGGAACCTCTCGTCTTCATTTAGGGAGGGAAGTGCATCTCAACTTGGTCTGGCGGTGTTGAGGTCTAAAGATAGGAGTTGTGGGTTGCGATAATGCTTCAAAAGAGGGATAGTCTACTAGCTCAAGAAAAAAAGTCCTTATGTATATATGCTGCACCATGTAGATATGTTGTACATATGCACATCAAAAAAAAGTGCAAAAGAAAGAAAAACTCTAAAAAAGTGGCTGGCCTGATTGAAAATAAAATGCTTGTCAGATTGTATATAGCTAATTGAAGCAAATCTTATGTTACACCTTCTCATATAATGAAGCTTGCAACGGGATACTTAACTACACTGGTTGGGCTTCCAGGGATACATGGCTACACTGGTCACGGTCCATTCTCTTCTTTCCCCCTCTTCTTGAGCCGATTGAACTTAAACTTAGAAGGAAATACCTCGCTCCTCAAGGAAAGAGCTGTTGGACTAGGGCATTGGAGTTACCTTGTTAAGGGAGGCTGTTGCCTTGTCATTTATGAGGTGGGGAGCTACCCATCACTTACACAATATAAGAAAAGATTCATGGTCGTTAGTGTTTGTGTATGTAGACTTGTTCTGATCTGGATTATTAAGGAGTCTTGACCATACAATAGTGGAACTTAGAGGCTGTTATGTCTTAAACCTGGATCTCAATCAGGTTCCGACAAACTAATTATCCAAAGTTTTGTCTGATCTCCATACTTCAATTTAATGAAGAATTAATAATCAACCATGATTCTCCTTCTTTTTCTTTTCTTTCTTTTTCACTACTTTTTCAAATAAGTGTTTGCTAAGGGACTAGCAAAGGGAAAGTATAGGGGGGTATTGAATCCCTGATTCTCACTCTTTATTCTTTTATTTAAAGTATTTATCGTGGCAAGTCATCTTGTAAATAGGTGTAAATACAATAAGTTGGCATAATGCATGCATGTGTTAACATTGTATAATTAGCATGTATTTGTGCAAAAATAAAAGAATAAACGAAAATAAAAAGGAAGGAGGAATTTAGAATAAATACAGAGTGACCCGAACCCCAAGAGAAGGTCAAGCCTTGACTTGATCGCCAAAGAAAATAAGTAGAGAGAGATAGGGCATATTCTTCGTCGTACAAATTACCTATATGAGTAGATAATTATTATTTTGACAAAATTAAAATAAAAGATTTTTTTACCTGCTTGTATATAGTCCTAAAAATAAAAATAAAATAAAATAAAAATCAGAAAAATGAAATAAAAAAATAAAATCATTTTCACTTGTACAAAATGCATGTCACATCCCTTATTTATTTTATACATGTAAATAACCTTTAAAAATAAAATAAAAATTATTTTATACGCTTAAAATTATTCTGAAAATAAACAAAATATAAAATTAAGGTATTTATGTAAAAATTACAAAACAAAAATATTTGTACATGATACATAAGTATATTATACTTGTATATAATACTATATAGTGTATATAGACTAATTTATTTTCATAAAAATAATTAAAAATCACATAAAAGTTCCTTGAAAAATAACAAACATTTTTCATTTTATTCATTTTTTATTTAAATTCGTTTATTATTCTTAATTTAATTTCATTTAATTTCTTATCTATTTTGTCTTCTAGTGGTTCTTGTCCTTTTCCCCCGCCGCTCGTGATTGGTCCAGCGGGGATTGTTTACTCTGGTCAACTGGTCCCCCCGGACCCCTTTCTTCGTCTGGTTGGATTTTTGGCCGAACTTCTCCAATTTATCTAGACCTGACCCGATCTCCTCCTCGCCTAAATTTTCTCTTTGGATTGAGGGTGTGGATCCCTAACCCTCACCCTATGATCTCTTCCTCGATCCGCACCTCGGTTCGTGGGCTGCGCCACCATCTTCTCGGATCCTCACGCTTATAAATATTGACCCCCCCTCCTCCTTTTCTGCCACCTTTTGTTGCTCCACCTCTTCGGTTGCGTGTGCCACTACCTTTCCAGAGTGACAACGAGAGAAGGAGAAGGTGAGGGCATCCTTTGGGGCGGTGTAACCCTAGGTCTGGTGAGCTTTGCCTCCGCTCTGCCATAAGGAGCTCCAACCTCTGGAATCGTCGTCCATTGAGGCCATCACCTCCGTGGGCTTCGTCCACGACTCCCAGGCGATCTTCTTCCTCCATCAGATATCATCTTCACCTTCATTCGTCCATTCAATCCATCGCATATCCTGAGAAATAGAGCATCTCCGACATCCCTATCCATACCATGTTTCCCTATCATCCGATGCAGCTCCACCTCACCCCGACTCCCTAATCGCTTCAAATCTGCTCATCAACCCTCGTGTAGCTCTAGCCATCAGTTTGGAGCCCCGTCTAGTCAAATCCTTCACTCGCTAGAGACCTAAACGTTCACTCCCTACCGATGTTCTTTGCACTCGTGTGTTCTCACCCTCAGCGGAGCTTCATCTCTGATCACGACCCTCTTCTCCTACAAGGATTACACGCCAAGAGGCCTCATCTGGAGGTATCGAGGAGTCTAGGAAAGCTCCAGGTCACCAGTTCGTCCCCAGGGCCCTCTACTCGATCTTGGGCCCTTAGGATCCCTTCTGCACCTGTAGAGCACCATCGTCAACATCTCCCATCTTCCAGCAACTCGATAAGACGTCCCTGCCGCGCGCGCTAATTGAAACTCGTCGGAGGCGAGTTCTTCAGCGTTCTTCCAGGAGTCGTCTTAGTCGTCCGATCAGGACCTCCCCCAGTTCCAATCTCGACCGTCCACCATTAGGGAAGCCCTGACCGTCTGATCCATCTGAGGATCATGTGTCAGATGTCCATCGCCAAAGAGACATCCGAGCATCTCAGCCATCTATCAGTTAAGTGGATCTCCTTCGGCCGTTGGATCGCTTTTAATAAAGGATAATTTGTACATAGGCCCTTCTATGTTGTGTTTTTATTTCCAAGTCCTATAGATATTTATCGTAGTTCATTTTTATTTGGAAAATTGGCAGTTTAGACCTTATCTTTCTTTTATTTGCATTTTAGTCCCTTTGAAACAGAGGCACGTGTAGTCCCGTGTGATCTGCTGGGGTATTTGCATGGCTAGTCCTAAACTCTCGGGTTGTTATTAATTGAATCTTATGTTTTGAGAATTGCACTTATACCCCCCTCTGAGCATGTGTCACGTGCATGCGTGTGTTTGTTTGGCTAATTTGCAGATCGGACCCTTAGCTTTTAATTGTGTTAGTATTTGGTCTGTAGCTTTAGGATAATTAATGCAGGTCCCTCCCTGTTGTATGTGTTGTTTCTAATCAAATAAATACCTAATTAACTCTAAAAATTCCATAAAAATTATAGTTAGCCCCTGCTAACATGTAATATTTATAGTAATTTTTGTGAATTAATTTAGTTTTATTTGATATTTCCTAAAAATCTAAAACACCTAAAAATTACTCTATCTATTTAATAAAATATTGAAAATTATTGAAATTGCTTTAAAAATTAAAAAAATAGTGTATACTTGTCTTTGTGTGTTTTAATTCCAGTACCATTTTTGTTGCATTATTCCTTATAAAAACCCTAAAAATCAAAAAACTCCAAAAACTTTTTAATATCAATAAAAATTCTAAAAAAATAAAAAAATAGAATCTCAATTTCTATAATTAGATATTTTTATTTACTTTTTCATAAAAATTACAACCTTGATATTGGGGTACTTTTAATATTTTAAATTTACCTTTTAGTCCAGGTTGTACATTGTTATCCCAGTTTTCCCTTCTTTTATTTTTATAAAATTGTATAAATATTGGAAGAATCTCCTAAAATCATCAAAAACATCTGAATATTGGAAAAACATAAAAATATTTTTGTTTCCTATTTTTGAGCATTTTTACTCTTATTAAAATATGTTGAAGCTTTCTTTATCTTTATTGCTTTGTTTTGTTTTCTTATTTTAAAAATATAAAATAATATTTGCAAAATAAAAATAATAAAAATTATCTTTCATGATTTGATTTTCGACAACTTCATACATTTTTGTGCTGCTTGAGTTCGACCATGATCGCTATATCAGGTTAAATAAATAGCGAAGACCGCAAACATTGATTTGATTGATTTATATTTGTTGTTTGAGTGTTTTTTATTTTTCTTGTTGAGCTCCGGCCTATCGGTTGGGGTCACAACGACCCGTGTTTATTGTCGTTACTTAACCCTGGTTGGTAGGCTGTTCATGAGACCTCGATACAACGTTGAAGCACATGGTCTAGGTAATCAAGACAAAGCATCAAACCCAATCGCCATAGACCGAGAAATCATCCATGAAGACCTCTAAACAGTCACCCACCATGTCCAAGAAGATGTACAACATGCACCTTTGGAATGTTGCTAGGGCGTTATATAAACCATAGGGCATCCGTCTTAAAGCATAATTCCCAGACAGATAGGTGAATGTCGTTTTATCCTGGTCTTCGGGCGCTATGGCCACCTGATTATAACCAGAGTGCCCATCAAGAAAACAATAGTGACTCTATTCAGCTAGCCTCTCAATAATCTGATCAATAAAAGGCAGCGGGAAATGATCCTTTTTGGTGGCCTGATTCAATCATCTGTAGTCCACACAGACCCTCCAAGAAGTGGGTACCCGGGTAGCGATCTCCTCTCTAGACTCACTCACAACTATAATGAGACTTGTCTTCTTGAAACATGCAATAAACTAACCCACTTGGAGTCGAGATGGGGTAGATAAAATCGACGCTCCACCATTTGGATAACACTTTCGTGACCATTTCTCGAATATTCGGGTTTAGCCGTCGCTGGAACTCACGCGAGGGCTTAGCGTCTTCTTCGAGATAAATGTTGAGGGAGAACAGGGCCAGACTTATCCTCTGGAGATCAACTACGTTCCATCCTATTGCCTTGCGTTTTCTTTCAAGAACTTCCATCAAACGAGATTCTTGTTCTCTAGTCAAATCTGTTGAGATAATGATTGGTTACATATCCGGCTCACCCGCAAGGAATCTATACTTCATCGACTGTGGCAAAGGCTTCAACTCTGGGCAAGTGGGAGCTGACAAATCTGGCTTCTGCGTGAATGCAACCAGAAACATTCCGGTAATAATTGAAAATATTGTTAATGAAGAAGCAGTTATATGCAAGATTAGATCGAGAAAAAGTCCCAAAGATCAACCATAGCTCTCAATTATTTGCTACACCATATCTGTTTGATAAATTTTGAGGGCTGCTTTGCTCTGTTTGTTTTTAGCTCTATTGGTTTGTTTGTCTTTCTCTTCATATATATATATATATATATATATATATATATATATATATATCCGAAGATGTCAATGGAAAGAATCTGGACTCCCCAATTCCACCGAGATCCGTGTCTCCATGTGGGAGGATTAAGAAGATCATGCAAGTCCAAACTCTCAATCGTACTTAAAGAGGATGGTGGTGGCGGAAATTAGGACGACTGATCTACTTTGCTGAAACTAAGGACGTCATGTTTTTTTGGCTCTCTACCGCTTCATGAATTTTAAGTGGCCCTAATCTTCTGCTTTTCAGTGTTTGGGTGATTCTGGTCAGCGCTAGTGCGGCCTTTTAATTTTTTGAAATGTAAAAAAATTAAGTTCGCCGTACTGTTCGTCTTTGCTTTTTAAGATGAATGAAACATGATCTTTTTCTAAAAGAAAATTTGCACCAATCGGTGTTCATGATTAGTTGTGACGACGGGCAACTGATGACATACATTATATTGAACCATCCACTGATAATCGGATGTTTCATCTGTCGTTATTTTCTAGTATAAAAAAATTATTTTCCAACTGATAATATTCATTATTACATATTTAACAACTAACTAAAACTGACTGTCGTGTTGAAATTACCGTTGAAATCCATTATTCATTATAAAAGAATAATGGAATTCAAAAAATGACAATGTACTCCTTTTAGTGTAGTTGGTGTTGTTAGGACACTACAACAAATAATAGCTATGGTGACAATTAGATAACAACGATTAATCAAATACGTCAATATATTTACAAACTTATAAAGTTAGTGATGTTTATATCTATTCGTCGCAATTTATATTAGAAATAACGACGTTTTTTTGAATTTGTCGTCATTTTATTATAGCAACGAATAAATCGTTGGTAAAATTGTAATTCACGATTTTGCTTATTAGGAGTTTGTGTGTATTTTTTCTCCATAAACATATGAAAGGTATGATAAAAGAAATAAAATTTATATATACTAATAAGAAAAATTATACTAACTAATTATTTTACAAACATCAAAAAAATGAATGTTTCTTTTCTAGGAGGGAAACACCTTATTTTCATCCTAAATAAGAACCACCACTGCAACAAAAAAAGATTAGAACTGGCATTTAATTTTTCCAGACGTCAGCAGGGATTTTCTAGAAAAAGACGTTTGGTGAACATATTATATATTTATTCATTATATACGATGTCACCATTTTTAAAGCCAAAAATTAGCCCCTATCGACATTAATAAATGTCAAACATATTAAATAAATAAAAACTTTCCTCAGCCTCTCCTCCTCGACCTCCCACGACCCTCCTTCCTACGCCTACCGAACATGGATCACGCAGTCCTCCCAGGCGATCGCGAGGTGCCTCCCATCTGCATTGAACCTCTTGGCTCACAGGCCCCCATATATGCAATCACCTCATGCATCAAGAATAGCACCGCCAGCTCCATCCACTTCCATCCCAAAGCTATATATACAAGCCTACCCCTCCCAATGGCACCCCATCTTTCTTCCATTTTTCTTTTTTCCCATGCCTAAATGTTATTTTCATCATTCGCAGCATCCATTTTTGGGGATTTTCCTACATCCTGTAGCAAAAGCCCTAACCTCGGCAATGGTCCCATCGCTTTAGATTTTCTAGCGATGACACCCTTCATTGCAGGTGCGAATTTGAGCTAATCTAATTTGTGCTCTATTTTTTTAGAGATTGAGATTAGCTTTGGAGAAGATCACATTATTTTTGTCGATTTTTATGATATACGGATATCATATGAGTTTTCAACCAGATTTATTTGTACAACATTTTTTTAATACTTTTTGGATGTCATTATCATCCCTCAATACTTGAATGATTGAGATAGTTGTTTGTCAAAAATTAACTAAGATAATCTAGAGTGATTAATGAAAGTACAATTTTAATAGAAGGATGAAAATGAAGAATAGACGTGATTTGAGTTGGATCTGTCCATGAGGAAATTCTGAAAATAGCAGTAGAATGTGTAGAAGTAAACAATAGATAAGAATATTAAATGTAGATGTATTGATAATAAAATGGAGAAAATGCATGAGTTTTAATAACAACAGATTTAAGGTGGACCAATTTGTAAAAAAAATGAACGTATAGTACTAATCCAAGTAAAGAAAAATGGGAATCCCTGAAGCAACATTAGTTTAATGGTGATATTATCATCATTACTGGAACCATAATTGTCCATTGGTAGTGGAAGACACCAATCTATATCTACTCACGTGATGTTGAGGGATAAGGATCCCTTAAAGCATCGGGCTATCACTTGCAAATTTCTATCCCCCCCTTAGAAGAAGAAAAATATATAGTGGTGGACAAGCCATAACTAACCAATGATTAATCCAACCAGTGTGTTAGCTAATGATACCAATCATCTCTTAGTCATGACTTGGCTGCATTGCGATAGAGAATTCGAGAATAGCAAACAATAATCAGATCAACGTCTATTAGTCATGACTTGGATGCATTAAGATTGAATCAAGGGTCCAGATCACAAACTAACCGGAGCTAGCTTCATTAGGAACCTTGAAACTTGAAATTTCACAGAGATTGTTTATACTTTGAGTTAAACTCTAATGTTCGAGTTTATGGATAATAAATTTCCCAAAGATTGCATGTAGTTGGAGTTGTTTCATCTTTCATTATCTATCCTGAATGTAATTTCAGTATGAGGCATGTAATATCTAAATGTAATCCCATAGATTTATTTGAAGTATTGGGCATGGCTTCATATTGGGAAATGGTTTGTTTGGGATTTTTGCTATATATGCCTACAAATTTGGAATATGATGTTCAACATGATTTTCGCAATGGGGGCACAACCACGTGGTAGAAAATAATAAAATTTAAAAAAAATAATAAATAATAAATTAAAATAATAAAAAAGGAATAATAAATAAAATAAAACACATGGCAGCTCTAGGAGCTGCCACGTGTCGCTCTTAGAAAATTTAAAAAATGTAAATAAAAATAAAAAAAATAACAAAAGGGGTCAAATAAAATAGTGGTCAAGATGAAAGTTGCTCGTCTCAACGAGATCTACAACTTTTGTGAAGGATCAAAAAACAAAAGAACTCATCTGCATAAAAAATATTTTTTGGGGTACCTTATAGATATAAAATACCGTATTTTTATTTTTTGCAGATTTTTTGTCATTTTTTTAAAAAGCGAAAATTAAAATAAAGTTACAGAAAATTTGAAATTAATATTTACAACTTAATATATTTTTTGTATTTTAATAAATAATAAAATAAAAAGATAAAATAAGGTGTAGTTTGGTCAATATGTACAATATACAATTGGGGCCCAAAATCAAAGTTTCATAAACGATCTCTGATTTTTATGAAATTGGTCTTGTTTTGAAGGTCTTTGAATGTATATTACTTGGAAAGTGAGTATAGCTAAATCGGACACTATGTGAGAGAGATATTTGCATTTTAAGGTTTTTAATCTCAAACTTGGATTTGGATTTTATTGGTCAATTTTACAAGTTAGTTTTTTGATATTTTCCTTTATTAGTGTTAGTAATATATACACTATAGAGTTTATTTTATTGGATTTTGAGTTAGTATAAAATAGATACAAATAGGCGAATTTAGCTAATATACTTGTGAATTTGTACAAGTGAATTTGGCTTCTTATTTAATGCAAATATGCATGCTAAAATGCGGGCTTTAATTCTAAATGCATGAATGTAAATAATGTACAATAAATGGAAATATACAACTAATTGCTCGGGAACGAAGATCTATTTTCAACTTTTAGAGTGATGAATCACAGATTCATCAACCCCCTATACTTTAACCTTGCTCGTCCCCGAGCAACTAAAACGAAATGCAAGAGTGAAATGATTTTGGGTTCCATACCAAGATCATGACAAAAGGTGAAAATGGAGCTTGAAATCGACCTTTGGATTACTAGTGTGGCGGAACCTTATTGAATTGAATTTAAGACCTAACAACATTTGAGTTCTACAAGTCTCTTATTCAGGTCGCCTCAATAGTCAGGTCAGAACAGGTCCTCATACGCAAATTCGGATGACTATGAATCTTACTTGTACTGTGAAAGTGAAATATAGCTCTCCACATTAGAAATGGCAAAGAACCTGCCTCCTCTAAAAAGATAACTCTGATTCCTCGGTCTAGCAACTCTTTCCTTGAGGAGCACGGTATTCCCTTCTAAGTTCAAGTGCGATCAGCTCAAGAAGAGGGGGTAGAGAAGAGAATGGAGTGTGACCAGTGTAGTCACATATCTGTGGAGCTTGACTAGTGTAGCCAAGTCTTCGGCTGCAGGCTTCCATGGTATGAGGCTTTAGCATATGCCTTGCAAATATACATACTCTGGCATGCATTTTATTTTCAATCAGGCCTGTCCATTTTTTGGAGTTCTCTTTTTTTTTCTTTCTTTTTTTTCTTTCTTTTTTTTCTTCTCCTTTTTTGACTATATACAAGGTGCAGCATGTACATTAGGAGTTTTTCTTCTTGAGCCAGTAGACTATCCCTCTTTTGACCCATTATTACAACCCACATCATCCTGTCGTTAGACGTAGATACCACTAGACTAGGTTGAGATGCACTAAAGGAATCGTGCGTGTGTACGAAGTATTCTATTTAGACCAATCAAGATGACATGTGAACATAGACTTGTGGACTTAAAGAATTAAGTCACTCGACCTAAAAAGTCTTAACTCCAATTCCTATAAGGTTCGTCTGAAATTAGGTAGAAAGGTCAAGTCAAATCCATCCTTGACTTCTATTCATAACTTGGTTCATAACGCACTAACTTTTCACTTTGCATATGCTAGATATGCAGATGACATGCATATGGAATGCTATATAGATGAATGAAGTGCAAGACATATTTTTTGCTTTGAAATGCAAGGATGATATGCAAGAGTAAATAAGAAGCCTTTATTTTTTTATATTTTTTAATTTTATGGTATACCTCCTATTTTAAGATAATTTTACAAAAGTATTATTTACAAGAATTTTATAACTTTTTACACAAGTATTATACAAATTATACAATATACATACTATACATGAATTTTACAAAAAAAGTTTTTTTTCAATTTTTACCCACCCCGTAATTATTGCATAATATATATAAAAATACGTGAAAGTACGAGCTATGGATAAAGTATATATGTAATATATGCACACCCTCTTATACTTAGCGTGTGTTATGTCCTCAAAGCACGAGAAGTGAGGAAGAAGACATAGCATGTGCTAAGCGTAAGAGGCATAAAATAACAAAATGTATAGAAGTCGATCCGCCCCCCTATACTTAGGCTCTTCAGCCTAAGTGTGGAAGAATATCAAAAATGGGGTGGGCGAAGTTAAGAGGGGAAATGAATGAGTATATATACAGGCCATGCATCGATCTCCCCTATACTTAGGCTCTGGTCAGCCTATGCCTAGGACATGAGTGAGTGTGAGAACCAATGAGATCTGGAGAATGTACAGAGAATGGAGGATGTACATGAGGGATTGAATCTTGATGCTGCATCTTCTTGGAGAGTAGTCTGATGTATTTTCTCTGTGCTCACTCTGCATGAAGATGATGACTTCGACTTGGACTAACTGCTCCTTGGAATCTACAAAATGGTTCAACAGTTTTCCACTCACCACATGAGATTGTACACCACCCGTGAGATTGGCTATCTCTACACTTCCATTCCCCTACACTTTCTTGACAATAAAGGGGCCACCCCTTAGATTTGAGCTTCGCGTGGAACATTTTTAACCTGACATTAAACAACCATACCTTTTGCCTAGGGACAAAGTCTTTGCACCTAATGTGTTGATCATGCCTTATCTTTACATTATCCTTACAAATCAAACTGTTGTCATATGTCCTGTTTTGGATTTCCACGAGCTCGTTCAAGTTCAAGTCTCGGCAAAATTTCCTTAGGTGACAACTCCAATTAATTTTCTTAATTGCCCATTCATATTTGTGAATTAGCTCTGTAGGCAAATGGCATGGCTTACCATAGATCATTCTGAATGGTGAAGTGCCCAATTGTTTCTTGTAGGCTATCCTACAGGCACAAAGAACTTGGTCCAAGAGCTGAGACTTCTTCCTATCAGGACGAACCAACTTTTATACTCTTCACCTCTCTATTTGAAACCTCTGCCATGCCATTGGTCTGTGGGTGGTATGGACTAGTGACTTTGTGCTCAAACTCATAGTCCTTAGCTAAAGATCTCACATCACGATTCACAAAGTGGATATCTCCATGTGATATCAAAACTTTTGGCATTCCAAACCTAGCAATAATATGATCTTTCACAAACTTACAAACAGTCTTGATGTCTTCGATTCAGGTTGGGATAGCGTCCACCCACCTAGATAGATAGTCAACCGCCAACAAGATGTACTCGTGTCCTTGGTTGTTGGGAAAGGGACCCATAAAATATATATGCCCCATGCATCAAAGACATCACAAATGATCAAAGGCTGCATGGGCATCTCATCTCTCTGAGTGATAGTCCCTCCCATCCTCCGACAAATCAGGCACGATCGAGCAAAATCAATATCATCTCTAAATAGGTCCGGCCAATACAATCCGCATTGGAGTACCTTGTACGCGGTTCTCTTCCTCGAATGGTGTCCTCCAGCCTCAAGAGAATGACAATACATGAGGACACTCTAGTATTCCTCCTGAGGAAGACACCTTCTCCAAACACAATCCGGTCCTTCAAAGAAAAGGAACGGATCATCCCAGTGGTATCTCCTCTAATCCGATTTCAATCATTCGATGCTGCTCCTACTCCAACCTTGGGGAACTTGATTGGAGACAAGGAAGCTCACCATGTTGTCACACTATAGGAGTGAGTCAATAACACAAATTGACTCGTCTGGAAAGGTTTCTCTAATATGCTCAAAATCAAGAGAATCCTTAAGTTCAATCCGAGAAAGATGATCAACCACAACATTCTTCACTCCATGTTTATCTTTTATCTCCAAATCAAACTCTAGGAGGAGTAAAATACACCTAAGAAGATGCGGCTTCGCGTCCTTCTTTTCCATTAAATATCGAATGGATGTGTGATCAGTGTAGATTGTCACCTTAGAGCCCAAAACTTGCGACCTGAACTTCTCGAGGGACCATACTACATCGAGCATTTCCTTTTAAGTCACAGTATATTTCTTTTGTATAGGGTCTAATACTTTGCTCGCATAGTGGATCGTAAACGAGATCCCCTCTCGCCGTTGTTCTAACACCGCTCCTAAAGCGAAATCTGAAACATTAGTCATGATATCAGAGGGGAGAGACCAATCAGGAGCTTTTAGGATAGGCGAGGCACAAATCTTCATCTTCAAGAGCTCAAAGGCCTCCAGACACTTGTGATCTAAAATGAACTCTATGTCTTTTCCTAAGAGCTCAGTCAGTGGGCGGGCAATCTTTGAGAAGTCCTGAATAAATCTCCTATAAAATCCAACATTCCCTAGAAATGATCGCACTGACTTCATATTGGTAGGTGGATCGAGTTTCTTGGTCACCTCCACCTTGGACGGGTCAACCTCCATTCCCCTTTTGTAGATGACATGCCCCAACACGATACCCTTCATCACCAAAAAGTGACTCTTTTCCTAGAAGAGTACCAGATTCACTTCCCTACACTGCTTGAGGACTCGGTCCAAGTATGCTAAACATGTATCAAGGGAATCACCATGAATCGAGAAGTCATCCATAAATACTTCCAGGAAATCTCCCACCATCTCGGAAAATACGACGATCATGCACCGCTAAAAAGTGCATGGGCATTGCAGAGCCCGAATGGCATGCGCCTGAATGCGTAAATGCCAAGTGGACATGTGAATGTGGTCTTTTCTTGGTCCCCAGGGGCTATGGCTACCTTGTTATAGCCTGAGTACCCATCAAGAAAATAGAAGAACACTTTCCCTGTGAGTCTCTCAAAGAACTGATTGATGAATGGCAGGGGAAAGTGGTCTTTCTTGGTTACGGCACTCAGGCGCCTGTAGTCGATACAGACACATCACGACGTGGGTACTCGTGTCACGATATCTACTCCCTCCTCATTAGTGGCCATCTAGATTCTTGACTTCTTCGGGACAACGTGAAGTGGGGCCACCCACTTGGAGTCAGAAATAGGGTATATAAACCCAGAGTTGCACCATTTCTCAATCACATTCTACACTACTTCCTGTAGATTGGGGTTAAGTATCCTCTGGAACTCACAGGAAGGTCTCACATTATCCTCAGTAAAAATGTGGTGCGAGCTGAGAGCGGGGTTGATCCCCACGAGATACGACACTATCCAGCCTATTGCATGGTGGTTCCTTTCTAAGACCTCTAACAATCTAGACTCATATTCTAAGGTCAAGTTTGAGTTAATGATAACAAGATATCTTTCTTTGGGTCCCGCAAGAAAGTCATACTTCAGTGTAGGAGGAAGGGACTTTAGTTCTGGCAGTGTGGTGTCATCAAACATATCGGGCTGAACTGAGTCTGAATCTGGTTGTGTGCTGTATGGAGGTGGGCTAAGCTGCATGGTACTCACCACCAACTCGAAAGTATCAGGAGTCAGATCGCAAAAGAAATGTGGTAATTTGACCAAAGCCGCGTTCGACTCATTATCTATGTCCCATGATTGTTCCCAGGGAGATGGAATGGACATATCCTGATGGATCTTTATGCCATCATGGGAATATGAGGATGCATCTCTCATAAGATCATGAAATACCAGTCTTACTGCATCATACACTATATCCTTTCCAGATGAAAGGGTCTCGTTCTGTCCTGAAGGAACCTGTCTCCAAATCCCAACGGTGCTGATCATTCTGCAATCTGCCTCTGAAGATGAGTACTCAGTACTACTCTCTGATTCGGGTCGTTGCCATTTTGTATGCTTCATCTCAAGGTTCACCTCTCCATTTGGAGAAGGGAACTTAATCATTCCCGTACCATAGTCAAAAGTTGCGCCTGTGCTCCTAAGGAAGGGCCATTCGAGAATGATCTGAGATTCTCTCCAATGATTAGGGTCTCCATGCCGAAGACTGTGAAGTCAACCTTATAGTCATGCACCTCAATCGAGATAACAACATTCTTCCCTTCTCCCTTAGGTCTTTTCATTGAGCCATCTACAAATTGGAGTAGAGCTCTAGATTTGCGAAGTGGTCCTAACTCCAATTTTTGATATAATGCTAAGGGGAGTAAGTTGATTGAAGAACCACTATCTAGGAGAGTGTGTGAAAACACAATGTCATCGATATGACTCTCCATGTAGTGAGCATCCATGTCTCTTTTCTTCCTTGGTAATTGTTGAATCTTGAGACAATAGGTTATGGCTACTGACAAGACATGAGTCTTCACATTTGGTTCGATTTCTTCTTGCTAATCCTAGTAGTGTGCATCTTACCTTAAGGTTTGGAATGCAGGATGGTTAGCCACATACTCATCAAATGACACTTTAACTGTGATATTCTCTTTACAAAACCATGCCATATCGGAGTCATCCTTATGAATCTTTCTGCTACACTTTCCTCCCATAAGAACATGGGGGAAAGGTATGGGAGGAAGGGAAATAGAAGATGAAGAATCTGAATCGAGAACTGAAAGATCATTCTTGGAATTAATTGAAATAGAGTTCTTCATACAAAAATCTTTTTGATGCAACATGGGATTGAAATTAAAGTTATCTATTAAAGGTTGCGGAAAAGAAGTTGCAGTGGTATCCACCACAATCGGAGGTGCAAGGTCCTCCATAGCATCCGAGATATCTCCATGTTGTTGATGCTGCATTTGTTCTCTCCTTCTATTCTCAGCTCCGCGAGAAAGGATCCTTAGATGTTTCTGATGGGGCCTCTGAATGTGTTGTCGCTCATCCTTGTCCTCTAAAGACTCCTCAAACAGAGCTCCAGAGAGGCCCCTCCTCGTGTCCCTCTCCCGGTCAGGTACGAACATTGTCCTTCCGCTCCTAAGTGACATGTGGTTAGGCTCGTCACATGAAAGAATCTCATGTTCATATCTAAGAGATGCTGAAGAGTATACCTGACCAAGATGTTGCTGAGAGTTAGAACAGTTCAGGCTATTAGGGTTAGCGTGAACTTGGGCTAGGATCGAGGTAGAGGGTGCAGATTGCTCCTCTCTCCATTTGGATAGGTGGCTGACATCCACTCGTAAATCATGAATTTGGTTCTGATAGGAACGAAGGGTGTCGAGTATTTGCTGAAATTGTGAGTCCATGGGACCAGATGAAGAAGAAAGTGGGAAAGGCTGAGAAGAACAGGAAGACTGGCCCTAGTGGCTAGGATACTGCCTCTACTACTGCTGGTTCATTTACTGGAATTGCGGGCCCTGCTGGCCCTCCTGGTATTAGCCCTATCGATCGTAATGCTGGTACTATTGCCTCTGCTGCTGGGGTGGCTGAAATCCAAGGCTCTGCTATGAAGGAGGGGGTGCAGAGATGAATGTAGTGTTGTGAAAGGTCAAGGGACGCTGGTTAGTCTGTCGATCCCCTGTACTTCCCTGCATGGAAGGGTCTAGAGTATACCGTACTCCATTCACCTACCAAACTTGCGGAGGCTCCTCAACTATCTGCATGGATGGGGGTTGTTGCTGGGACGAGTGGGTGTAGGACTCGTCTTGCTCCCACGACTGGGGTTTCCCTAACACCGGTAGTTCCTGAACATGGTGAACTCGGTATACAGGAATAGAGGGTGCAGTCATGGAAGATATCTTTATCTTAGATACCTTCTCACTCAATTCCTCCATCTATTTGGTAATTTTGGAGATTCTCCAGTCCAATTCATCAATCCTCCTATCTATCCTCTCAACTACATTAAGCTTGTCTGCAATGAGTCCTATGCTAGGGATCACGTCCCGAGAGAGATCAACTACAACTGACTTTCTCCCTCCACATGAGAGTGAACTGGGGGACTGTGTGTATGCCATGACGGCGGTCTGTGAGTGTCTAGTCTTAGCCATCTGCTCGAATAACTTCCTGACGTTATCCGCTCTGCGTGAAGTGTAGTTTCCTCCACAGGCAACGCTCACTAAACAATGTATCTCAAGGTTGAGACTGGTGAAGAATGACTAGACCAAGATGTTGTCATCCAGACCATGACAAGGACATTTCTACAGGATGCTCTTATACCTCTCCCAGGCGTCACAAAAGGCTTCATGGTGTAGCTGGGAAAATCTAGTGATGCATGTCCTCATCATGTTAATCCTACTTAGGGGGTAGAACTTCTTCAGAAACAGATCCTTGAACTGGGCATAGTATTAACTATAATTCCCAACTTCTTTACCTAGTAGTCGGCTTTGCCATCCAAAGAAAATGGTAGTGTTGTGAGCTTAATATAATCCTGACTAACATTAGGATGTCTAAGGTTAGCGCAGACAAGTCCAAGTCCCTTAGGAATGCATAGAATTCCTCAGATGCATTCCCATCAAAGTGTGGCAGTAGGTTTAGGAACTGCGGTTTTAAATCAAAATCGACTTCTGGTTCGGCCGTACCTAGATAGTTTCGAATTATGTACTGTCTGGGGTTGTATGCCGCATCCTTCGGTGGTTCCACTCCAACATTCAGTTGTCCTAGATGAGCTCAGAGTAAATCTTGTTGCTGCTCAGATGCAGCAAGTCTGGCTAGTATCATCCTCATGGGGTCCTCAGGGTGTTCTTCTTCCTCCTCTTTCTTTTTCAGAGGCAATTTGCTTGAATCTTCTTGAGGTCCTGACGCAACAATGTGGTCTTGATTAGAAGTGGATTCATGAATGAAAATATTCTCATCGAGGTGAAGGTCTCCTTCGGTGAGGTGGGAGGAGAGAAAGGGGATGGTTTGAGAGTGACCATCATGAGAGTGAGAGATCCTGAACTCAAGAGGGTCATGAGTCCAGGTTGGCCCAAGTTGTACTTGGACCTTTGAAGACGTACTTCTTGAAGGGTTCAATGAGAGATTCACGAAGCTCGAATAAATATCCCCCCAGTCAGTCAGCTTCGATGGAAAAAAGAACCGATGAGAGCAAGATATTCAATGAGGTGCTAGTTCTACGGTGCACGCAAATGTGTGGAGTAAACTCACACAATACAAATACAATACAAAACCATCAAATTCACCAACTCAACACGTGATAGCTGTAAAGGTTCGGCCGAATTATCTTGTCATTTTTAGTTGGCAATAAATGCAAGTATTGAAAGATTAACGAGCTGTTAGGTGCATGTACTTCCCTACAGACTGTCCCGATTCTTACTAATAGTTGCACCCACTTTCAGCTAGTATAGGAGTAAGTGTGAACCATATAAATACAACAACCCATTTTATGAGGACAAAGCCTTATAAGGCATCCTCTAAACCTCCCACTCCACTAAGGAAATCCGGACGGTTTACCGGCTGCCCGTATATCCTCACTAAAAAGTTGCTAATCGTTTTTATGAACCAGTAGTCTATATGAAAATCCTGACTTTGGCTCTATCCTAGTGTCGTCTCTCTCTCACTTGCAAGTAAATCAAACAATGAGGGCTTTATGTGCCCATAAAACAAGGTTCTTTTTATTCAAATTTTGTTTAATCGACCTGCTCAATTCAATCTCAATTTTAAATTAGGTTGTCACTTGAAGATTAATCTGAATATACAAACACGTCTATTGTTCAGTCTCAATTTCCTTTTAAATTCTAAGTTATAAAACAAGGGAGGAGTCAGAAATCAGCAAGCAAACGTAAAATGATGATGCATGCTCAGAAGAAGGTATTCTTATAGTGACTCCCAACACTCTCCATGCATTATGCATAATTGACTTTTTTAAAATTTTACACTAAACGCATGCAGATCAAGAAAACCACACCTAGGCAGTATACTTTAGCGGGGAAGAAATGATTTTGATTTGGCTAAGTTGTACGTTGCTATCTACGTATCATAAAAAATCTCAAAAGATGTGATTTTTCCAAGATGTGTGGCCTAAACTACGATTGGCACATACAAATTTGCAATTAAACTATCGGGTGCCTATCCTAATTTTTCCAGTCGAGTCGGCCCCTACCCTCACTGAAGAGTGAAACGGGCCCAACACACCACAGAATAATGTCCAAGTCTGATTACACACGTGAGATTACGAACAGAATCTGCTGGAAATTTTGCAATAAAATAAAATACAGAAAATAAAAACCTAAGGACTCTACACTCTCTCACGACTCGACTCGATCTTAAATTTATGCGATTACTTCAGTCAGTTATTTTTCCAGAAAATGCCGACCTCCGAAGCTCCTAAGTTGCTCGGCTAAGCATCTGCTCCATCGCGTCGGGTCCCTCGCAAAAGATAAGATGGTGGTAAGAGAGAGAGATAGGCTTAATAAAGCAAATAAAATAAAAAATACTAGAAAATAAATAGAGAAATAAGCACAAGAAGAATCGGGGTCAGACTACCCGAGGGCTGGAAAAATCTAAATCAAGATTTTCTAAAAATTAACCTAAGCTGTGCCTTCCTAGTAACGATGCCATTTGAAAAACCTAAAAATGCCCTCTGCTAATCATTGGAATTAATGTTTAAGTTTCGTTGTAGGTAGTCAAAATCGGATTAATAAAAAACCGCAAATTTAATGATTTTTTCCAATTAAAGCGGGCGTCAAAATTTTTTTCTACTTGATCAAGCCCAAGGTCGAACTCAGGGAGGCCACTGTCTCCTTAGGTTAGTTTAAAGTCGATTTAGAAATATTATTTTCAAAGAGGTATTTTTTAGTATTTTTAAATGCAATAAATGAGTAAAACACAATTTGGACTAAGTTCAGTGACTAAAATGTAAACTACATTCAAACAGTGTAAAAAAATTCTCAAACTTGGCCAAAATGTAAAATATAATGAAATTAGACTACTTTAATTTTTTTTGGAATTTTTATGTGCAAAATAAATTAATTAATAATTAAATATACAAATGAGGTGACTTTAAGTTAATTAATTTTAATAATACCAAACACTAATAATTTCCATGAATTAAATTATCTTAGATACGTCTTTGTGAGAGGTATCTAAAACAATTTTTAATTCCTAAAAATACTATGTGAGGAATTAATTAAAAATAAATTACTAAATTCACCATTTTCTTTATTTTGACCTCGATATGTGTGCAAATGTGATGATTTTTAAGCATAATATAGAACAACCTACAATCTACCTACTATGAGTTTTTGGGATTTTTTAGTTTAGCGAATAATTAAATATGAAATTCAGAGCATACATTGGGTAAAGTAAGCAAGTTTTCACCAAATTAATTTTTATAGATAACCCACTGATCACAAATGAATATGCATTAGATAGAAAATGAATTGTCTATAATATGTTATTTTTATACTTAAAATGATGTGAAGTGGGCGTTCAAATAAATTTCCAAACAATAGGGTATGGATGCAAAATAGAAAAAACAAAATACAAAATATACCTCACAGGGTGCTTCTTTAATTACCAGATCCTCTTGGAGTATGCATGCAATTTCTCCACTAGGGCACGTGCAAAGCACATACCTGCTAGAAAGGGGAATTGACGCTATTTCCTAGATCTCCAAGGGCTCGGGTGCAATTTCCACCTTGCACACATGCACCGCACATGGATGAGATGGCGGGGATGCTCTCGCAATAGCTAGAAGGTATGAGGGTGCTCTCGTAAATTTACTCCTACCTCATGTGCCGCGCACATGAGGTAGAAATGAAATTCAGGAGCTCCTGGGCGGGCACGTGAGAGGGCGGTTCAAGCTGTTGGAGCGAGGTCATTGCGTGTGTTGCTGTGGGCAACGACCTCCACCCTCGTCGACAGACGACGGGAGGTGAAGCTTGAGGGCGAACGGAGGTGACATGGCGACACTCACTGCTGGAGTGCGTAACTACATGAGCGAGGTCGACCAAAAGGCTGCGGCGTTATCGGAGACGACGAGGATGCTGCACGAGCTTCTGGAGTACGCGGTTGGAGGTTAGAGCTCGAGTTGCTGGAGGAGCTGCTTGGGGAACACGCGGAGGTGTCGACGGTGACCAGTGGTGCTAAAGAGGACCGTGGGCGACTGGATGGTGGGAAATGGATCCGCGGTCGACAGCTGAGGCTGGAGAAGGATACGAGAGTGCGCAATGGCTGGCAGATTGAGCGACAGAGGTGCGGGCTGCTTCTCGAAGATGATGAGGCAGGAGCTCAGTTGAGGAGCTGCACCTGAGTGGGGATGTGATTGATGGACAGTGGTACAGCCACACACGGTAGCAGGAGGAGCATTCTAGAGCAGTGGTGTTGCCGAGGCGTTGGTCAATGGAGGTAGAATGCGGCGCACTGAGGTGGTTGGCGATTGGTAGTGCGATGGGAGTGGATTGCAAACTCAGCTCGTGCAGAGCCGAGGTGGATGGCGAATAGGCGAAGTGACACGATAAGGTGGAAGTGGGTTTGGGTTTGATTTGGAACAGAGAATAGAAAACTAAGGTGCTCGAAGGTAGAGAAATATAAAAGAGGAAAAATTGAGGGAAGGAAGAAGATGTTTTACCTGGAATGAAGAGTACATATAATGCCTCGAATGTTGGAGTTTGTACTTCAACTGGTCGTCGCTCGAGGGCTCGGCTGGGCTGTACCTTCAGTAACTCGCAGTGGAGCTGCGACAAGGGATGGTACTCCCTTGGATCACGCCAACAAGCAGCACGTTGTCGCTCGACGTCTCTTGATCTCGCTATCACCGTGGCAAGATCGTGTCTTTGTGGACTTGTTCTCTCTATGGTGGATGCTTAGCGACGAGGGCGCGGGGCATCTTTTATATACGGTTGGAGGAGACGAAGTGGAAGCACGTGGTTAAGTGCACGATGTGGGTGATGAGAGGGAGGTGCACGCAGTTGTGCTTGCACGAGGAGGTAGAAACAAGCCTTTAGAGAGAGAAAACGAGGAGAAGGTGGCCATGGATGGGATGTGAGAGAAACACTAGTGAGATACGGTGCGGGAGGTTGGCTATATGGGGTAGCGAGAGAGAGAGAGAGAGAAGAGAGAGATGGAGAGAAGAGGGGAATGGGAAAATTGCGTTTTGCATGGGAAGAATTGGGGAGAGAGAGAAAGAGAAAGGGATATTGCGTGAGATGATTTGAAGAGAGAGAGAGAGGAAGAGAGAGAGGGAATATAGGGAAAGGTGGACTGGAGTCACGTGAATGCATGTGAGAAAAAGGGGAGAGAGAGAAAATTGAGGGAGAAGAGAAAGAGAAATGAAAGGGGGAGAGTGCGTGAGAAGAGGGAGAGAGAGATATGAGAGGAAGCCACGTGGCACAAGGGGGCGTGGTCATGTGGCAGAAATTAATAAAAATTGAAAAATCAAAAAAATAAGTAATAAATTAAAATAATTAAAAAGGAATAATAAATAAAATAAAACTATATAAATAATAATGGGGTGACACATGGTGGCTCCAAGAGCTGCCATGTGTCGCTCCCAAAAAATTCAAAAATAAAATGTAAAGAAAAATAAAAAAGAAATAACAAAAGGGGTCAAATCAAAAAGTAGTCAACACGAAAGTTGCTCATCTTGACGAGATCTACATCTTTTGTAAGGTTGAAAATCAAAAGAAGTCATTTGTATAAAAATTTTTAGGGGTACCTTATAGATATAAAATAGCGTATTTTTATTTTTTTGTAGTTTTTTTTTGTTATTTTTTTTAAAAAAGAGAGAAAATCAAAATAAAGTTAGAGAAAATATAAAATGAATATTTACAACTTAATCTATTTTTTGGACTTTTAATAATTAAGAAAATAAAAAGATAAAATAAGGGGTAGTTTGGTCAATATGTACAATATACAATAGGGGCCCAAAACCAAAGTTTCACATAAGATCTCTGATTTTTATGAAATTGGTCTTGTTTTGAAGATCTTTGAATGTATATTACTTTGAAAGTGAGTAGACCTAAATAAGACATTGTATGAGAGAGATATGTGCATTTTAAGGTTTTTAATCTTAAACTTGGATTTGGGTTTTATTGGTCAATTTTGTCTTTCGTTTATTCACTCATCCCTTTCATCAATGCTATATTTAGGATGACTTTATCCTAAGTATAGGGGGGATGAGTGTGTTGAGTGTTTATTCTTTACCTCGCTCGTCTCCTAACTTGTTGATATTTTGTCTATACTCAGGGATATTCCACCCTAAGTATAGGGTGAGACAAGTTGAATTATTGATTTTGAATATTCAAACCCTCGCCCATCCCCCCTTGGTGTACAATCTGCTATAATTAGGATTAACAGATCGTAAGTATAGGAGGGACGATCGACTTCTTATTCTTTGATTCTTTCGTCATTGCAGTATAGGATTTTCTATACTTAATACGACTTATGTCTTACTTTTCTCTCCGATCTATTAGGATATAGCCCAAGCTAAGTATACGGTGGTCGTATATATGTTGTATATATTAGTCATAACTCATACTTTTGTATATTTTAAATAATATGGCTAATATATACATTTGTATAAAAATACTTTAAAAAATCTTTTTATATACTGATTAATAAATCATTTTAAAATTTCTTTGCAAAAAGATTAAAAAATGGTTGGAAAATATTTTTTAAAATGTTTTTAAACCCTTTGTAAAATATTTTGTTTGTAAAAATTTCTTTTGTCTAAATACAATTTTTGAAAATCTATTTGTAAATGGTTTGGAAAATAGTTCTAAAAATATTTTGGAAAATATATACATACTTTTTGGAAAACCTTTGCAAAATGATATTTGAATTTTGTAAATATTCGTAAAATTTATTTGTAAATTATTTGAAAAATAAGATTTCAAAGTGTTTGTAAAAAGTTTGTGAAAAGTTTTTCAAATTATTTTGAGAACTATGTGTAAAATTGTGTAAATAGTACTTCAAAATTATTATATTCAATTTGTATTTGTCTGTATATAAAATCTTTTATAATAATTCAACTTACTCTTGTAAATATTAATGCACTCCCATGTAAATAGCTACACATATTTCTTGCATCAACATACTCAAAAATCCCTAAAAATTTGCAACAAAACTCATAAAGATTTGCAAAAATGTTTTAAAAAATACCTAAAATTTGAAAAATTTTCAAAATACCTCAAAAACTTGCAAAAAACTTTTGAAAAATCTCTAAACATTTGCAAAACCTTTTGAAAAATTCCATAAAAAGTGAAAAAACCAGAAAATATATTCCATAAAATACCTTGCATTTGCATTTTTTTGAATGATATTTGACAATTGAAATAGTCTAAGTAAAATCTGAAGATTTGAGCTTGGTTATGACTTTAATACACTTAAATTCACAGGAACCTTGTAGGAACTGGTTTTGAGGCTTTTCATATCATCTTGAATTATTTCTTTAAGACCGTAAAACTATGTTCACATGTCCTCTTGGTATGCGCAAGTAGAATATTTCGAGACACACACATGACTTTTTAAACAATGACCTAATTTGGACACCTGCACCTTACACTTTGCTCATATCAATTGAAGTAGGAGATGGATGGATTTGCCATCATGAGACAGAAGTGAATGGAAACATACGGTGTCACAATTTTATGGCCATTCTGCCTCAACCCGATTCAATAGAGACGAGGTCTAAGGAGAGAATGCTGTGGGTTGCAATAATGCTTCAAAAGAGGAATAGTCTATTAATCAAGAGAAAAAGTCCTTATGTAAATGTTGTTTTTTATAATATTCAAAAAAATATATGCAATACAAAAGCTCCAAAAAGAATAGATGGGCAAAAATCAAAGCAAAATCAATCTCTGTCGTAGTATGTATTCAATAAGCAAGCTTATGCTTCAAAGTCAAAGTATTCATGTGAGATTACAGCTTGATGACTTGACTACACTGTCCAAGCATCCAAGATAGGTAGCTACACTAGCTACCATCCATTCTCTTCTCCACCTCCTCTTCTTGAGTCAGTTGCACTTGAACATAGAAGGGAATGCCATGCTTCTTGAGGAAAGAGTTGATGGATTGGGGAATTAGGGTGGATTGGGGAATTAGGGTCACCATGTTGGACAAACCGTCTCTTTATCGCTTCAGTTGAGAGGAGCAACATATCATTGACATTGTACAAGAAAGATTCATAGTCATAAGAGTTTTCTATTAAAAGGCTTATTCTAATATGACTATTGAGGAGAACTGAACAAAGGATTGTGGTTCTTAAGGGCTATTAGGTTTGATATTCTATTCCCAATAAGGTTCCGACAAACTAATAATCCAAAGGTCTAAACTAAGCTCCAAACTTTGAATATATGAAGATAAGTTTAAGAATCATTATCATTATAAGTTCTTTATTTTTATCTCCTTTACTTTTCTTTCATGCACTTACTATCATAAGTGTTTGCTAGGGACTAGCAAATTAAATTATAGGAGAGTGATGAATTGCCATTCATGCACATTTATTATTTTATTTTAGACTTTAATCCCTAGATAAATATATGTAAATATCAATAACACACATGAATTAACACTTGCATATTCATCTATATAGTGTATATACATACTTGTATTTAAACCTTAAAATGAAGGAATGAATAAAAGGAAAGAAAATAAAGGTGGTATCATAGATACTAACTGACCCTGACCCCTGAGACTAAGTCAAGCAATGACTTGGCCAACAAGGAATAAAGTAGGGGGAGATACAACAGAATAACTACTAAAAAATGAGAACTAAAACCCTAATCTTTTATCAGTATATACATTTTGGGACCTATTTTATTTTTATATTTTGACACCTCAAATCAATAAACTTTGAACATGAACATTGTACATAAAAATATAAAGAAAAATATATTTCATTCAAAAATAATGCACAGTGTGCCTGAGGCACACAGAATAAAAAGTCATAAAGAAAACTTCTCAGACCTGTATCTTCTCCATACATACTCAAAATTCACCAAACCCACCTTTATTTTTTATAAAATTAAATTAAATATTTAATGATGTGGTTTTATTTATTTTGGAGCTAAGATGTAGAAGTTGGCTCTTGGGCCCTCATTATGCAATATACATGTATATTATATTCTATATATTTATTCTTTTTATTTTTCACATTCTTTTATTTTTTTAAATTTGTATATATTACTTAAAATACTTTTGTATAATAAAATAAATTAAACCCATTAAAAATCACTAAAATAAATAATGCACTTTATTACATAGGTAAATATATCTATAAAGTACCTACAATATATGTATATATATATATATATTTATTTAACTACATAAATAACTTCGGAAAAATCAAAGAAAAATATCTACATATATATTAAATTTAGTGTAAATATAAAATGTATGTATATAAATAATAAAATATAAAACATAAAATAAAACAAACATAGTATATATAGTTATTTATACCTATAATTTACTTGTAAAAATCAAAACCTCACAAATTAAGTTATATAAATAAATAAAAATCACTAAAAAAATAGCTTAGTAAATATATAATTTTTTTATGTTTTAAGTTTATTTAAGTAGAATCATCTTCTATTTTTATGTTAATTTTCTTTTCATTTTTTATATGTTTTTCATTTTGCACTTGCGTGTCGCAGACATGGCCCAATCACAGGCCCTGGAGTGTTGACCCCATGTCAACACCCCCTCCCCCTCTATAACTTGTCAGACCTGGTCGAGAAACCGCTTTCACTGAATTTTCACATGTGCCTCATTGCCTCTTTAGGCCTGATTTCTTTTTGAAAAATGCAGATCGGATCATTCTTCTTCCTGCAAATCCTTTTGATTCGATTTTTGTCGATCGATCGAGTCAAAAACCTATGTTCCTTTTTCATTTTTGCAAGTATAAATAATCCTCCTCCCCTTTCCTTTGCTCCTCGATCATCTACTTACATCTATAACCCTATTGATCCCCTAGGAAACTCTGCCTTGGTGATAGGAAGGACAGATACTGGTTATTGGGCATGGACAAAGGAGGAGGAGGAGGCGCATCCACCTTTGTCGGAGCTCTTCCAGGCGAGGCTCTGTTCCCAGGTCTCCTGCCTTGGTGAGATGTTTTTCCTTACTTATTTCCATTCCTTAGCATAACAATAGCTTATGTTTCCTTTTAGTTGCTTTGATTTTGTGTTAAATCACTTGAAAATCCAAAAGGAGCACTTCGTCGGAGCTCCAGGCTCCAGTTCTTATCTTCGATCAACCACTCCCGCTCTGCCGTTCATTCCACCCCCATCACCTTCCTAATCCCTTCTCCATTTCCCAGACTGAGTTAGTCACGTCGATCTTGCAAAGATAAGGCCCTTCAAGGCTCCTTGCTCCATCTTCATGGGAGGCCCTCCGACTGCTCCCTTCACTGGGGTCCCAAGTACCAGAGAAGCTGCTCCAGGTTCGATCATCATCTTCGACCTCCAGGACCCATTCCTTGGGTCCTGGACTTCATTCTGACCATTAGTAGGTCTGGTGTCATCCCAGGCACGTTTCTAGCCCATCAGCACAACAGGAGGCGACTGAAGTTGCTTAGGAGCGTGGATCAAAAGATGCAAAGGAGTTGTTCTTCATTAGTTCTTCCAAATGTTGTATCCCTCGTTTGATAAAGATCCATCTCCTAGAATGCACAACCACCATTTGATTGAAGGCCACCTATACCATCAGATTAGGCAGATGATATAATCTCGTCTCTTCATCTGCAAAGGGGTATCAACTGTTGAAGGAGTGACACATGTTTAAGTGATATGATCCTTTCCATTCGATAGCGCAATGAGATGGTATTTTGCACCTAACCTCCGTCTTTTTTTCTATTTACATTCTAATTCTGTAAATATTTATTGCAGTTTAAAAACTTTGGGATATTTTGCAATACTAAGCATATGGTTTATGTTATTTGTATTTTAGTCCATGCCATGTCACCTCACGTGCTGTCCCACTCGAGGGTTTTTGTGGGTTATTTGCATATATAGTCTTGTGATTTTGTTGGAATTATTCTAAAACTTTTAAAATACTTTGGAAAATTACATTTTGGTCCTTGCTAATTTAATTTGAATTCATATTTAATTTGGATATTTGCAAGGATACTCCTAGACCTTTATTTATTTGCAAAAAATACCCTTCCCAAGCATTTTTTAGTTGCGAACTAAATTGGAAAAATTATGGATTGAGCCTTAGAATTTGCTATTTTATCACAAATGCGTGCTTTAGGTTTCTGAAATTGCAAATTAGTCCATACGCTAGTTATATAATTGTTTGTTTTGTTTTTTATTGTATTAATCAGCTAATTAACTCAAAAAATACATGGAAAATTATTTTAATTACCTTATATGATATTATATCACAAAATTTGTTATTAAGGTATTTATTATTATTTTCCTATTTAAAATTATAATACTAACTATATTTTACTGTTTTGACTTAGAAAAATCATAAAAATTAAAACATAGCGCTAAAAATTACCAACAAATAGAGAAGGTGTCTTTTATTATATTTTATAACATATCCAAAATTCATAAAAAATACAAAATAGAAAGCTTAAAATTACAAAGTAGAAAAAAACTTAAAAAACCTAAAAATTTGTAGAAAAATTAAAAAATATGTTCTAAAGATTCAAATTTCTTTTTTTTCTACTATACCGAAAAAATAATTTTGGGCCCTTTCTGATCTGATAGATTTATTAGGCACATTTTCAGTTCTTGTACTTTCTGTTTATATTTTAAATTTTATAAAATCTATAAAAAGTAAAATGCTTTAAAAAATACCTAAATCGAGAAAAATATAAGAGAATCCAAAAACATTTTATTTTGTGCATTTTGACTTTATTTGCTATATTTTAAAAATACAAAAGACCCCTTTTTACATCTCTTTATATCTCTCACCTATATAGTATTATATATCATAAATATTGATTAAAAACATTTGCAAAATTAAGATTCATAAAAAATATAAAATTAAAAATCAAATAAAAATCATAAAAACTAATTAAAAACCGACAAAAATACATAAATCCTAATAGGTTGCAAAACCAGCAAATTTTGTGCTTGATTGCTTTACTGGGTTCCATTTTTTTAATCTATCCTTGTTTGCTCCTGTGGTCGACACTCTACCTACTAGCCTCACCCACATTTCATGTAGAGTTAAATAAATAATACCACTCACAACGTACATGATCTTTTTACATATACACATCGTGTGTTTTGATTATTGTTGGTCCATTTGGTTGATTAACATCCAAGAGTCAAGAGAGGTGCCGATACAATGATTGCTAGACTATATTGGATGCCTTCCAATACTGGACGCTAGGATCCCTCACCAGATCATATTGGATTTTGCCAACACGTGCTTATTTTTTTTTGCATTTTAGTCCTCTCTATATAGACTCACATGCGTAAGCACATGCTTATTTGGAAAATTACAAAAAAATAATGTTCTATTGTTATTAATTGCTCTGTCAGTTTTAAATAATAAAAAATTAGTCCCTCAATCCCAAATTCACATGTGCACACACATAAATTTCTAGTGTTTTTGCACTATTAGTCCTGCATTCTTCTTATTTGTTATCATTCAATCAGTAATCATTAAATAATTACATTTCAGTCTAAAAATATGTAGCATTTATTTCTTTGAATTACGTCTCGTTATTAATTAGCGAAATAACTCTAGAAAATCCCTAATTATTATGTAAAGCTTCTCCTGATTTGTTTTATCGCTAATATTTTTTGTTTGCAGAGTTAATTTGTTTTGTCATTTTAAAAATTCAAAATCGTCATATTTTTTCTCTATTTAACCTTCAAAGTTCATAAAAATTAAAAACATTTCAAAAATTCTAAAATAATTACTGTAGTTGTCTTTTACCCCATTTTATCACATGTATAAATTTATTTAAAAATTCCATCAGAAACCATAAAAAGTGAAAAATACATAAAACCAATAGAAGTTATATAATTTCATAAAATTAAAAAAATTTCAAAAACGGGCTTGTTTAAATCATGAAAAATTCTTTTCTGTTTGATGTTAACATTCAATACATTTTCTTTTATTTTACATTTTCAAAATCCAAAACAGTAGCTTGATTTTTATTTTTTTACTATTTCAGTTTTTATTCATTAAAAAATAATTAAAAATCTAACAATTACATAAAAATAACAAAAACTATATAAAATTATATAAAACACAAATAGATTCTATAATTGGAGTACATGAGCTAATTAAGAAAAATAGAAAAGCAGATACATAAATACACTACTGTTAGGGGTATGTTTGCAATAAAAGTAAAGTCCAAGGGTCCATGTTCAAATAACCAAAATGCTTAACACTTAATTTGCAACTTAGTGGACTAAATATAAATAGAAGGTGCTAGAAGGACCTCCTTTTAATTAACCTGCCTCATGTGGGCTGCCACTTGAGGTGAGATGGCGCGGACCTCGATGAAAATATACAAGAAGTCAGGGGGTTGATAATCGAGATTTTATGGAGGTCGTGTAAATCCACAAGGCGGATCAACAGTCGTTGAGATGATCTCACACGAAATCCCGATTAGTCAACAATTAACCCACAACAGATAATCAGGAAATTAAAAGCAAATGAGGAAATAAAATTTATTTTATTTAACTATACAAAATGTGTATATAGTGTGCAAGTCTGTGTAGAGTGTCGAACACAGGGAGCAAACGGCTAGATCGGGGCAATAAATGCGCAAAACGATGATAGTGAAATATGTGTTAGTTTACCATTTTTGTGGGTTTTTAATTTTTTAGTTATTTTTATTTATTTATTTGATTTTATATTTTTATATTTTGATTTTAATTTTCTATTTTTATATTTTGTTTTTATATTTTTATATATTCTTTTTCTTTTAATTTATAATATAGATATATATAGGCTATATATACAATATAGGCTAATATAGATATAAATAGTAATAATAATAATAATCAAAATCAAAGATAGAATCTTTTTATGTCTTAATTAATTTTTTAATATTTTTGTGATTTTTAGGATTTTTTTGCTAATTTTTATACATTTTTAAAGTCAAAAATACCTTAAAATAGAGTTTAATTAAATATCCAAAATTAAAATGGAGGAGAAAAATACCAAATAGTATCAAAATTACTCAAAATTAATTTTAATATATAGATAATAATATTAAGAAAAATCTAAAATAGAAAACACATTTTTGGAATTTTCGAGAAATTTATAAATTTTTATAAGTGCTTTTAGGGTTTTTCATTTTTAGGAGTTTTCTTTTGTATTTTTTAGTGATTTTTGGTCTGAAGTTTGAAATACATAAATAAATAAAATATATTTTTTGGGAATTTTTCAAAACGTTTTTATATTTTATGGGTTTTTAATTGTAAACAGGGAGAAAATAGGCAATTTTTTATTTTTAATAAAAATTTAAAAGTCGTAAAACTGAAACTAAAAATAGAGCATGAATGTTTGTGCAATCAGGAAACTACATCTATTTTTTGAGATTTTTTGAGTTTAATTTCTATTTAAGATAAATACAAACCATAAAGATAAAATGTAATACTTGCATGGGTATTAATGTAAATATCAGAAAGTTCGAGGGCCTTACTGTAATTTTCATAGAAATACATAAAGTAATTAAAAAGTTTTTGGATTAAACAAAATTAAATAAAAGTCTAGGGGGTCCACTGCAAAATGTCCCCTCACATGATGCGTCATGTGAGGTGACATGGCATGGACGTAGATTAAATACCATAAAGTTCAGGGGGTTATACATAAATATTACAAAATTTATAAGGCAGCAGATGAAAGTTTAAGTTCTAATTATGAAATACAAAATAGCTTTGGGTGAATCATGCAAAATGCCTAAAGCATAGGGCATTGGCGGACGACTGGGATGGAGTCACTTGCCACGTGTCGATGCCACGACACCTCATAACGATTCGCCGATGAGCGGTCCAGTATTAGATCCTCTAGCGATGATCAACGACTGATGCTCCATATATCAAACGACTGCTGGCAGACTTGGGCTTGGTTTCTTGATCCGACGGCGAGAACGGGCAGTGGATGAACAGAGAAGAAGGCTCGTTGCAACGAGCTTCCTCCAGCGATGGAATCATCCTCCGATGTTCCTGGCGGCTCTAAATTGGCCCAAGATCCTCCTGGATGATTGATGCCCCAAAAATCCCGAGCGACAAAGGGTAAAATGTGTCAATGGTCGTTGCGACCTCAGCCAGTCAGATCGGAATCAATCAAGAAAAAAGAAGACCACCAATATAAAGATAAATCAAGCAAGCAAACAAATAGTGGTCTCACTATTTTATTTTACCTGGTATAGCTACCAGGGTCGAACATAAGGAGCACGGTATGCCTAGGCTTCGAAGTAGTCACAAATCCAAATAAAGAAATAAAATAAAATGGAGGATTTTAGGTTTTTAAAATTTTTTGTAATTTCTAAATTAAGATAATGTTTAAAAGAAATTAAAAAGGTACAAACAAATAATTATTTAAGGTAGCAAAAATACTCAGAAAATTAAAATTAAAATATTTTTGGTTTTTGGAAATATTCAAGTGTTTTTTGGTATTTTTCTTGGATTTTTCTGATTTTTAGCTAATTTTCTAAAAATGAAGCAAGGCCAAAAATACGAAACAGTGTGTAGCCAGAATCTAAAGGCACTTTAAAAATACTTAAAATGCCTATAAAATTCGAGCAATAATTTTATGATAAACTAAAAATAAAAATCTAACAACAGAAGAAGAAAACACATTATTTTGAATTTTTAGAATTTTTAATGATTTTTCTAAGATTTTCAATGTTTTTTAATTTTTAGGGTTTTTATAAATGTAAATTCAACAAAAATTGGACATAAGCAAAAACAAACCAAAATAAGAAATCACTAATTTTTTTTATTTTTTAGAGGGTTTTTAATATTTTTAATTGATTTTTAGGGTTTTTGATTTTTTAAAATACTAAATAAAAACAAAATGCAACCAAAAACTCAAATAAATTCCTACACCATGGCATAAGCCATGTGTCGAAATTTTATGAATTTTGGACAAAAATTGCTATTTATTATAACAAACATAAAACAAACAGCCAAGAGGGTCCTATATGCAATTATTAAAAAGTTATTAGTGAAACAATAATGCGTGGAAAAAGTATAGGGTTGATCTTGCAAAAAGTCCATCATTGCACGTGAATAGCACGTAAACCAATCACATAGGGGTATAAATGCAAATCCTATTTATAAAACTTCATTCAATAATAACCATTATGTGCAGGACTGAGTAAGGAAATTTCCCACAAGTCACGTGACTTATCACGTGATGCACACGTAGAGGGACTAAAATGCAAATAAAAGAAGCACGAGGTCTTAAGTGCAAAATATCCAAAATAAAAACAACTAGAGAAGATATTTACAGGTTTAAGAAATAAATGCAAAAAGTGAAAAGGGCCTAAGTGCAAATACCCTTATTAGTAGCGATCCAACGGTCGAGGGTTCCTCAATATGATCGGATGGTTGAGAGTTGCGGATACCGGTTCAAAGATGGATGGCGGAGAGTTGATCCTCAGATGGATCTGACGGTCGAGATGCCTCAGATGATGGACAGCTGCGATCAGAACTGGGAGGGGCCTCGATCCGACGGCGGAGACGTCCTCTGGAAGAGCAGCGAAGAACTCGCCGTCGGCGAGCTTCGCTCGATCGATACGAGCTACAGGGACGTCCTTTGGGGCTGCTCAGATGGGGGAAATGAAGCTGGTGCCTATTTGCAGCGATGGTGATGCTCCGATGTGGCCGGGAACGTCTGGAGTGACTTAGCGACGCTGAGGACCTGGAGCAGTTGTGCTTCAGTGTTTGAACCTCCAGATGAGGTTCTTGGACGTCCAATCCTACACAGAAGAGCTACGTGGTTTATGAATCCTCATTCATCACTCTTTATTCTTTTATTTTAGCTAAAAACCTGTGCAAAACACCATGTAGAAATGTGTAAATAGAATAAATTACCAAAATGCACGCATTGTGTATATAGCAATAATTAGCATGTTTTTGTGCATAAATAAAAGAATAAAGAAATAAAAGAAAAATATGGAAATATTTAGAATAAATATTGAGTGACCTAATCCCAAGGGAGGGCTCAGCATGGGCCTGACCGCAAAAGAAACTAAGTAGAGAGAGATAGGGTGGCTCAAGACATTGTACATAACCCTATGTATATAAATAATTTTCTTTTCCTCAAAATAAAAATAAAAAGTGTTTCTCATACCTTGTAAATATTTATAAAAATAAAAATCATAAAAATCGAAATAAAAAGAAAAATAATCATTTTCCACTTTGTATATATACCATGTACATATGTATATAAACCTATTTATTTAGCTAATGTAAATAAATCATAAAAATAAAATAAAATTACCTTTTTTTTTCATATTTTATGTTGTAAATATATAAAATATAAAATTGGAATAATTGCACAAAAATAAATAATTAAAAATAGAAATAAAAATACATATGTGTATATACCTATATATAATAATATAATGTAAAGACATTATTTATTTTTCAAAAAAATAAACATAAATCACTAAAAAATACTTTGAAAATAATCGAACATTTTTTATTTTCAAAATTTTTCGAAATATAATCGTTTGGTAATTTAAAATGAATTTTCAATTATTTAATAAATGGTGGCTTCTGATTGGTCCCCGAGGGATGTTGACCCCCGGTCAACTCTCCCCCGCGGACCCCCTCCCAGGCGGATCATGGTTTCGACCCGATTTCTCCAAATATTTCTAACTCGATCCGACCTCCATTTACGCAAACCCCGTGCTCCATTTGACGCTCGTTGATCCGAGACCCTCGCCCGATCATATGCCTAGGGGTCCGTGCTTCACCGTGCCCTGCCCGATCACATCTTCTCGGACCTGCACCTGTATATAAAATCTTCTTCCCCCGCTAGTAGCCGTATCTTTGTCTATCACCTTTGTCTCCCAGGAGCTCCATTCCTCTCCCTAGAGTGACAGCTATCGGAGGAGAGTGTCGCAGCGAGGTTTCGTGGGCTGCAGCCACTGATCCGGCGACTTGCACCGCTGTGCTCCGCCACCGAGCGAGCCGAGCCTCTGGCCCTGACGAGCCATCAAGGCAAAGATCCCAGGAGCTTCCTTAGCCCCAGCCCAGTCGATTGCATCCATCAGGTATCCCCGATTCACCTTAGGTTCGCTTAATTTCCATTTTTGCCCAATTTGCGCCACCGGCCTTCGCTGGTTGATTCACCTCACTCCGTTCACCCATTCGCTCATCCGACCTTCGATTCACGATCACGAGACTCATAGCCATCATCTAAATCCTTCCATTCACCTGACTCGCCTCGGAGCAGGGACTCAGGTCCCCATCGCCGTCGCCTCGCCGGAGACCTCCGCCCCACCTCATCCGATCATCGATTCACCCGCTCACCGGGTCGAGGCATTTTGCCCTCGACCCAGGATTCTTTCTGTGCATCTTGCAATTTGAAAGGGCCCCATCTGGGGGCCAAACGTCCATGCACAGGAGCTTCGCGCCTCCTTCGTCGGTGGGCCACTCCGGTGGTTCCCGGCCTCATCCGAGGTCCCCACCAGCTGCGGACAAGCATGGTCGATCTGTTCCCCATCTCAGCAGCTCTGGAGAGCCCCTCCACCGGGCGGATTAGGCCGTCGAACTTCGCCGGTAGCTTGTTATTGGAGGAGCTCCAGTTACCGTTCGATGGAGCCGCTCGCCCAGTTTTGATCTCAGCCGCCCATTTGTGAGAGGCCCTCAGCCGTTGATCCCTCTGAGGATCTGATCCAGTCCGCACATCATAGAAAAGGAGCTAGCGCATCTCAGATGTCAGATCCTACACGTGGCACGCCATCGAGCGTGGATCATTAATAAAGGGGTAATTTCACTTAGGCCCCTTCTTTTCCTGCATTTATAGATCCGTCCTGTAAATATTTTAGTACGTTGTTTTTATTTTGGATAATTTGCACTATGGACCCTATGTTTATTTTATTTGGATTTTAGTCCCTACCTGTGTGAGGCACGTGCATCGTCACGTGCTATTTTAGACATTTTGCATGTATGGGCTTGGGGTTTGTTTATGTTATGGAATGAAATATAGTTTCTGAAATTTGCATTTATATCCGTATGCGTGGATTTATTTGAGCATGTGCTGATTGTTTGAGATTTTTGCGCTTTCACCCCTAAGATTTTTGTACGTGTTCCATTTAAGCCCTCTGAACTATGTTTTCTTACATATAGGTCCCTGTGCGCTGTAACTCTTTTATTTGTTGGATAAAATAACAAATAAACTCCAAATCGAGTGAAATTTGGAAACGTGGCTCCTGCCACTGTGTAAAAATTTCCCTAATTTTTTGGGACATTTTTATTGCTTTTTGTTATTTTTAAAAATTCAAAAACATGTATTTTTGCTACTATTTGAAAAAGAAAATCAAAGAAAAATATAAAAACTTTTCTAAAAATTCTAAAAAAATTAGGGTTTGTTAGTTTAATGGTTTTCCAGCTTCTCCAATTTTGGTGTTATTTGGATTTATAAAACGTATAAAAATTGAAAAACCCTAAAAATCCTATAAAAATCATTAAAAATTCTTTGAAATCCAAAAAATGCAAACTATTTTTCTTTAGCTTAGTTTTTGTATATATTTTTCATAAAAATTGTCTCCAGATTTTTAGAGACCAATTATATATTTTTAATTTGTCTTTCAAGTATGGATGCACATTGAGCATTGTTTTTCCAGTTTCTTGATTTCTATAGAATTAACTAAAAATTGTAAAATTCTCAAAAATTCACCAAAAACACTTAAAAATAAAAAACATAAAAACATTTTTTATTTGAATTTCTGACTTTATTTTGAGTGTTTTATAATTATTTGTTTGTTGGCTTTTTCCTTGATTTTTATAATTCCTTTATAATTAAAAATCCAAAAAAATTAAAAACTTTTAAAAATCCACCAAAAAAATATTTTCTTTATTTTATTTTATTTTTAGACTACTTCGTAGGCCATCTCGGCCATCTTGTGCTCTCTGAGTCCGACCCTGGTCGTTATACCAAGTTAATAAAAATAGCGAGGACTGCTCTCTCGTGTTTTCTTGATTGATTTATTATTTGGTGGTTCCTCTATTTTTCTTATTGAGTCCGATTCTCCGAGATCCGGGTCACAACGACCTGAGAGTGATTTCTACCTTGCCCGGATTTAGGAGGGGATTCTCCGCTCATCAGAATGGCGCCTTTGCCGGGGAGCACAGCTTAGTAGTTTTTTTGATTTTTCGTGGCTTTCTTTTTCAGGGCTCTTTGTAGATATTTGTAGATATATTTTCTCTGCTTTATTTACATATTTTCCTGGACTGACACACTTCTGTTTCTGTTTCTTGCGAAGGCCCGAGGAATGAGGCGGCTTTTTTGAAATCTGAAGCAATTGCGGGATTCGGAGGCGGCTCTCTTCTTTATGGAGCCGCAGGGGAGCGTGAGGAGGAGAACCAAAGTACAGGAGCTGCGGAATAGCCACAGAATAACCATAGAATAACCGTAGATTAGCGTAGTTTACTGTTTGCATAATTATTAATTTGTAATAATATAGGGACAGACACTTGGACACTTGGGTGATATCGGGTCTGTTTTGCCCAGCACCAGTGTTCTCGGGGGACCTCATCGCGGTTTTCGCTGGTTTTTGATTTCTGACCGTTTATTTACTACTTATTTGATTTACACAGTTTTGGCCTTAGCTTAAGATTTTTGCTGATTGAGCCGTAATTAATTAGGGTCCAAACACTTAACTATCTGCCTGTACCTATTAGATCGTAATTGGACCAAAATAATATCAATAAAGAAAAGGCTAATCTGGTCACTTGAGGGGTCCCGAGCCGCTAGAGGTCGTATACAGCGCTGGCAGGACCCATTGTGGCAGGCACCGATTGGCATCCGAGACCGGACACCGACCCCTCCTATTAACCAGTTAGTCATCGGTTCTCTCCGTGTAGAAATTGCTCATTAAGGCCGGATTCTCGTGCATCATATAGGTAGTTTTATTATAGTCTTTACATTTATGCGCGGATCATTTTGCATGTAGACTACTGGAGTCAGGTACGCATTTCTTACTCTGCATGCATCATTGATTTTTCGCGCATCGGCTTTTTCGTCTTCTCCTCCCGATTTTTGGACTTACAATAATCAGGAGAACCGAAAAATTCGTTAGGCGTTGCTTGACCTGAAAAATATCTAAAAAACAAAAACTATAAAACTTTGGACTGCTAAACAAACTCGACCCTAAAAGACACCTCATCATAAAAATTTGTCTTGGGGAGAGCAACCCCCTCATTGTCCGGTTTGTATGAGCGAGAGAGCGACCCGCACCGTAGGCTAGAGCCACGTCTGACCCCTTTTCAGACTACTGCTTCTGGGCTAGTCGTTCTCCAGTGAGGATCGCTTCAATTTCGGGTAAAGAGAGCCGCGATATCCTTAACAGAGTGAGTCGATCGGGTAGCTGGTAAACGGTCCGTGGCTTGTACTGGCTGGGAAAGATCTAGTTCGGGATCGGGACAGTCTCCTAAGGGCGTCGGATTCCTAACAGCTCGTGTAACCGCTTAGATATCCTAACTTGATCACCTAAATAAAATTGACAAGATAAATTAACCGAACCCTTACGGTCTTCAGCTCTGTGTTGAGTAGGTGAACTCGGGGTTTGTTTGCTCATCTTGTTTGTTTTCCAGATCTCATCCGCATGACTCGCCAGATCAAGACGATGGGCAGGAGGTCTCTTAGGCATCCTCTGGTTGCACCGCTTTTTAGCACTCCTGCCCACTCATCTAGGTTGGTTCGTGAGAGCCCAGACCCGCTCTCCGAACCCGAGTTCGATTCCGCCCTGTTCCCCCTTGACCACCCTTCTTCTATTCCTTAGTTAGTAGTGCTAGATGCGAGACAACAGACAGTTGATATTTCGGCACCTGAGTTTGGGTCTTTTGCCGTTGTAGAGACCATGGCCAGCAGCGAGGAGCACATCGATGGTCCGAGGCCAGAGACGACCACATACGTTCTGGACTAGGGTGCGATCAACACCACCATGTTAGCTTCACTTGAGACCATGCAGCGACAGATACATGATCAGGGAGCTTTCATGGTGGAGATGAGGAGAGAGATGGAGAGACTGAGAGCAGAAGCAGACCAGGCGCTAGCCGATGGATGGAGGGGACCAGATCAACCAGAGCAGCCAGACCAGCCAGCAGCAGCAGCAGCAGAGCCAAGATCGATGCGGGAGTTGCACAACCCCGGATCGACACTGACGCACCGGTGGGTGGTTCTTCCAGCGATCGTGGGGGACTTCAAGTTCCCCCCGAAAACACATCAGCTACTCCCCCGCTTCCACGGGATCACCACTGAGGAGCCCCATCTTCATCTCCAGGAGCTCAAGATGATCTGCAGTATAGTCCACGATCGTCAGGTGGATGAGGACACCATCAGGATTATTGCTTTTCCTTTCTCCTTGGCCAACAGAGCAGCCAACTGGATGAAGCACTTAGGGAGATTCGTATACACCTGGGAGCAGCTCCGCATCGAGTACTTGAACAAGTACTATCCACTCGGGCGGACCAATGCAGCGAGGGCCCTGATCAGCAACTTCTCCATGCTCCCCAACGAGTAGTTCCACGAGGCATGGGAGAGGTTTCGCGAGCTCACCGACAGATGCCCGCACCACGACATCACGAAGCCGAACCTAGTTCAGAGCTTCTTCTGCGGGTTGACACCAGAGGTGCAGGGCTGGGTGAACTCTTCTTGTGGTGGTTCCTACTTCACCAAGGATGAGGATCAGGTCTGGGCCATCTACGAGGAGATGGCCGAGAACTATACAGTGATGTCCCAGACCCGCCTCTATACTCAGGGACGCAACCTGCCACAGACCGTGCAGCTTCAAAGGATAGCGCAGGTCGATGTCGGTCCTTCCACTTCGTCCGCGGCAGCCACACAGGCCGAGTCCACAGCCGTAGACATGGGCATCATCAACGAGAAGCTGGATCGGATTGAGTTGATAGAGAAGAAGAAGTGCCAGGGCATCAAGAAGATGGATCAGATGGCACAGATGCTGAGTGACTTGAAGACACAGCTCATGTGTCTCTAGGAGGAACATATGGCTTCTCAGCCCTGTCTTCAGTCACGAGGAGATCCGAGCAGCAGTGGTAGCTCGTCCCAGCGCTCCAGTCAGCGTAGACAGGTCCACCTTGTACAGGCGGAGCCATACCAGCTGCCACAGCCGTACTACCAGTCACCACCATCACCAGACACTCAGATGGTGGTATACGAGCCGGATCAGTCCCTAGCAGTACTCCCGCCACCCCCTTACGAACCGGAGCCGTTGATGGATGTCAATGGGATTTGATACGACCGACCCCAGCCCGATATCTAACGAGACCATCCCGGATCTGCTGGTCGACCGGAGGCACCAGTTCCCAGCAGCAGCCTCCAGTTCAGGGTGGCCAGTACGACCATCAGCGAGAGCAACAGCCCTAGCCCCTGGTTCACCACCAGCAGCAGTCACCCAAGCACCACCAACAGTATGGTCCTCGTCCTTATTAGCAGGGACAACCTTGGAGGCAAGAGCAACCTCAGCAGTATCATCCACAGTAGTACCACTCTCACCCGCACCAGCAGCAACAGCCTCACTACCAGAGAGGCCACCCGTCAGGTTCTCATGGGATAGCCTATGAGAACCCCGCCTCAGGATACCTTTAGATGGGAGATGGATGAGTTCCACCAAGAGATGCGTGAGATTGTGAGAGGGAAGGCTGCCATTCCTACCCAAATTGAGCCGAATCCGAACAACCTGAAGAGGAAGTCTGAACAGGCAGAGTTCACAGAGATTACCATTCCTAGTGATTCATTTGGTGATTTGTCTGCATACATGTTTGATGCTGATTTTGATACACTTAGGAGCGGTAGGATGCCAGCAGGCGGCGCCTCGTCTGAGCGACGATCCCATGCCACTTCCAGGGCACCAGGCAAGAAGGAGCGCGGTACTGATGCCGCGAGAGATGATAATGGTGGTGCTGACGCCACCATGGATGTTGATCCATCCGACGGTGTCGAGGCCATCGTTTTACCAGTTGGAGGAGGTGGTACTGACGCCACCACAGTTGCTGAGCCAGAGCGCGGTACTGATGCCGCGAGTCAACATGCTGAGGGTGGTACTGAGGCCACCATTTCTTCTTCTGCTAGTCTTGTTGTCTTTTCGTCTGTACATGTATCTCAGGACGTTTCTAGAAATAAAGGAAAGGGTTTGTTATTTTCGGATCCACATGTGTTGCTTGATGATGTTTGTGTGGATTCTGATGTTCATGAGCATGCCAGGCCCTTTCCTAGTCCTTCATCTGAGAAGGACCCTGTGATCCCCTTTCCACGAGCACTGCATATAGCAAAGGGGAAGAAAATAGAAAATCAGATCTGATGAGTTCGTGAAGAGGTGTACTGATTGTCAGAAGATGGGCACTTGTGGACAGCGTGATATGATGCCGATGCAGTCCAATCACTTCTGTGAGGTTTTTGACGCATGGGGCATCGATTTCATGGGTCCATTCCCTAAGAGTAAGGGATTTGAGTTCATTCTATTGGCTGTCGATTATGTTAGTCGTTGGGTTGAGGCCATCACCGCCCAAACCGCATATGCTAGGACTGTTTGTAGATTTTTGAGCAAGAATATCATTTCAGGGTTCGGGGTCCCTCGAGTGTTGATATCTGACGGGGGGTCTCATTTCGTCAACGACAAGGTAAAGGCCCTTGCTAGCGAGTTCAGCATAGACCATCGAGTTGCCACTCCATACCACCCTCAGACGAATGGTCTTGCTGAAGTGTCGAACAGGGAGATCAAGACTATATTGCAGAAAGTCGTCCGCCCTGACCGAAAGGATTGGTCACAGCTTTTGGACTCGGTCTTGTGGGCATATAGGACGTCTTTCAAGACTCCTTTGGGTACATCTCCCTTTTGCCTCGTTTATGGCAAGCCTTGCCATTTACCTATTAAGCTGAGACATAGGTCACTTTAGGCTATTACAGATATACTTTTGGATCCAGAGAGTGTAGGAGATCAGAGGAGGGCAGAGTTAGCAGCCCTGGAGGAGCTTTGTGATACCGCCTTTTCAAACAGCCTACATTATAAGGAGAGAGTGAAGGAGTGGCATGATTCTCATATCAGCCACAAGCAGTTTGAGCCAGGACAGAGAGTATGGATGTTTGATGCTACGCTTCGTCTATTTCTAGGGAAGCTACAGAGCAAATGGAAGGGACCTTACTTGGTTAGAAATGTACATAACAATAGGAGTATTGATATATCTGAGTTGTCTTCTGATGTTACCTTTCGTGTGAACGGCCAGTGGCTCAAGCCATATCTAGATCATGAGCCGTGGGTCGTTGATGTTGCCCCGATTCACTTTGCGTGAGACGTGGTCTCTTGACTCACATCTATTGCATCTCACGCCTGATTATCACTGTTCTTCCAACTTGTATACTTAGGGTGCACTTTACCCTAAGTATAGGGGGTGTGAGACTTTTGAGTTTCTTTTGATTCATTTTTGCCTCTGTTTTGCTGCCTATATTCAGGGATATTTTACCCTAAGTATAGGGGAGGTAGACCCTGTACATTCTACACTCGGCTTTCCCTTCGTGTACAACCTGCTATACTTAGGATTATTTGATCCTAAGTATAGGGGGAAAACTCGAGATCCTCTTGCATCTCTATTCTTTCATTCGTCGTTGTATATAGCCTTCCTTTTCACTTCCCGATACTAAGCACGAGTTACGTCTTTTTCATCCCTCTTGACTCTAAGGGCATCGTTCGAGCTAAGTATAGGGGGGGTGTATATATTCCATATATACTTTAGCCATAACTCGTACTTTGTGTGAGTGCGTTAATAAATAAAAATGGCTAAAATCCAAAAACCCATAAAAATTAAAAATTTTTCTTGTAAATAAAAATTCTTTTATTGCACATACATAGTTAGTTGTACAAATTATTTTTGTAAAAATGTTTGTAAAAGTCTTTTGTGTAAATAGCTTGTAAATATTTTCATATCAAAATTATGTATATAGTACAAAATTTTTGTAAAACGTTTTGAAAATCAAAAGTTTGCAATAACCATGTGTAAATTTTTGTACATATTTTGCAAAACTTGCATTCATGCATTCATCTATGTTTTCGAAACATTTTTCAAAAATTTTGCACATGTGTAAATATTTTGTAAATAGCATCTTTGTAAATACTTGTATAGTTTTTCCTGGATCATAGTTGACATTTAAACTAGCTTGGAATTAATTTGGAAAATGGAGATTGATTAAGATCTTAATCCACCTAATTATAAGTGGAACCTTATAGGGCTTAGGGTTGAGACTTTTCAGGTCCATGGTGACTTAATTCTTTGAGTCCACTATGCTATGATCATATGTCATCTCATTGAGGCTAAGTAGAGCACTTAGCAACACACACTTGACTCATATAGACAATGGCTTTACTTGGACCCGCACTTCACACCGAACTCTCTACGGATGAGGTGGTGAGGAGGCAGTCTTCCTTGACTTGGGGTAGCATATGAGGGTAGTACTTCTAGGCAGAACCTCTCTTCTTCTATTAGTGAAGGAAGTGCGTCTCAACTTGGTTTGGTTGCCATGAGGTCTAACGACAGGAGTTGTGGGTTGCAATAATGCTTCAAAAGAGGGATAGTCTACTGGCTCAAGAGGAAAAACTCCTTATGTATATATGTTGCACTTTGTAGATATGCTGTATATATGCACATCAAAAAAATGCAAAAAGAAAATAACTCCAAAAAAGTGGTGGGTCTGAGAGAAAATGATAATCCCACCGGAGTGTATATAGTGCAATAAGCAAAGCTTGAGACTCATGTTCCATCTTATGTAGCTTGCAGCAGGGAGACTTAGCTACACTGGTAGAGCTCCCAGGGATACATGGCTACACTGGGCATGGTCCTTCTCTTCTTCCCCCTCTTCTTGAGCCGGTTGAACTTGAACTTAGAAGGGAATACCCCGCTCCCTGAGGAAAGATTGTCGAGACTAGGGTCATAAAGTTACCTTGTTGGGGATGGTTGTCATTTTGCTACTTCTGAGGTGGAGAGCTATACCTCACTTACACTGTACAAAGAAAGATTCATGGTCTTCAGGGTTTGTGTATGTAGACTTGTTCTGATTAGGATCATTGAGGAGTCTTGACTATAGATTAGTGGATCTTAGAGGCTGTTAAGTTTTAAACCTAAGTCCAAATAAGGTTCCGACACATTAATAATCCAAAGATCTGACCGATCTCCATATTTCAATTTTATGAAGGCAAGTTTAATAATCAGCATTGATCCATGCATTTCTCCTCCTTTTCTTTTTCCTTTGTTTTTCACTTCTTTTTCAAATAAGTGTTTGCTAAGGGACTAGCAAAGTTAAGTATAGGTGGGGTGATGAATTCTCATTCGTCACTCTTTATTCTTTTATTTTAGCTAAAAACCTGTGCAAAACACCACGTAGATATTTGTAAATAGAATAAATTACCAAAATGCATGCATTGTGTAAATAGCAATAATTAGCATGTTTTTGTGCATAAATAAAAGAACAAAGAAATAAAAGAAAAAGAGGGAAATATTTAAAATAAATATTGAGTGACCTAATCCCAAGGGAGGGCTCAGCATGGGCCTGACCGCAAAAGAAACCAAGTAGAGAGAGATAGGGTGGCTCAATACATTGTACATAACCCTATGTATATAAATAATTTTATTTTCCTCAAAATAAAAATAAAAAGTGTTTCTCATACCTTGTACATATTTATAAGAATAAAAATCATAAAAATCAAAATAAAAAGAAAAATAATCTTTTTCCACTTTATATATATACCATGTACATATGTATATAAACCTATTTATTTAGCTAATGTAAATAAATCATAAAAATAAAAAAAATACCTTTTTATTCTAAATTTTATGTTGTAAATAAATAAAATATAAAATTGCAATAGTTATACAAAAATAAATAACTAAAAATAAAAATAAAAAATACATATGTCTATATACCGATATATAGAAATAATATAATGTAAATACATTATTTATTTTTCAAAAAAATAAATAAAAATCACTAAAAAATACTTTGAAAATAAATAAACATTTTTCATTTTGAAAAATTTTCGAAATAAAATCGTTTGCTAATTTAAAATAAATTTTCAATTATTTAATAAATGGTGGCTTCTGATTGGTCCACAGGGGATGTTGACTTCCGGTCAACTCTCCCCCGCGGACCCCCTCCTAGGTGGATCGTCGTTTCGACCCGATTTCTCCAAATATTCCTGATTCGATCCGACCTCCATTTACGCAAACCTCGTGCTCCATTTAACACTCGTTGATCCGAGACCCTCACCCGATCATCTGCTTAAGGGTCCGTGCTTCACCGTGCCCTGCCCGATCCCATCTTCTCGGACCTGCACCTGTATATAACATCTTCTACCGTCTCCAGTAGCCGCATCTTTGTCTATCACCTTCATCTCCCAGGAGCTCCATTCCTCTCCCTAGAGTGACAGCTATCGGAGGAGAGTGTCGCAGCGAGGTTTCGTGGGCTGCAGCCACTGATCCGGTGACTTGCGCCGCCGTGCTCCGCTACCGAGAGAGCCGAGCCTCTAGACACGACGAGCCATCAAGGCAAAGATCCCAGGAGCTTCCTTAGCCCCATCCCAGTCGATTGCATCCATCAGGTATCCCCGATTCACCTTAGGTTCGCTTAGTTTCCGTTTTCTCCCAATTTGCGTCGCCCGCCTTCGCCGGCTAATTCACCTCACTCCGTTCACCGATTCGCTCATCCGACCTTCGATTCAAGATCACGAGACTCTAGCCATCTTCTACACCCTTCCATTCACCCGGATTCGCCCCGGAGTAGGGAATCAGGTCCCCATCGCCGTTGCCTCGCCGGAGACCTCCGCCCCACCTCATCCGATCATCGATTCACCCGCTCACCGGGTCGAGGCACTTTGCCCTCGACCCAGGAGTCTTTCTGTGCAGCTTGCAGGTTGAAAGGGCCCCATCTGGGGGGTCCAAACATCCAGGCATAGGAGCTTCGTGCCTCCTTCATCGTCGAGCCACTCTGGTGGTTTCCCGCCTCATCGGAGGTCCTCACCAGCTGCGGACCAGCGTGTCCGATATGTTCCCCATCTCAGCAGCTCCGGAGAGCCCCTCCACCGCGCGGATTAGGCCGACGAACTTCGCCAGCGGTTTGTTCTTGGAGGAGCTCTAGTTACCAATCGATGGAACCTCTCACCCAGTTTTGATCTCAGCCACCCTTTTGCGAGAGGCCCTCATCCGTTAATCCATCTGAGGATCTGATCCGGGCCGCACATCATCGAAAAAGGGCCAGCGCATCTCAGACGTTAGATCCTACACGTGGCACGCCATCAACCGTGAATCATTAATAAAGGGGTAATTTCACCTATGCCACTTCTTTTCCTGCATTTATAGATCAGTCCTGTAAATATTTTAGTATGTTGTTTTTATTTTGGATAATTTGCACTGTGGACCCTATGTTTATTTTATTTGCATTTTAGTCCCTGCCTGTATGAGGCATGTGCATCGCCACGTGCTATTTTGGACATTTTACATATATGGGCTTGGGGTTTGTTTATGTTATGGAATGAATTTTGTTTCTGAAATTTGCATTTATACCCCTGTGCGTGGATTTATTTGAGCATATGATGATTGTTTGGAATTTTTGCGCTTTGACCCCTAAGGTTTTCAAACGTGTTCCATTTAAGCCCTCCGAACTATGTTTTCTTACATATAGGTCCCTGTGCGATGTAGCTCTTTTTTTTATTGGATAAAATAGCAAATAAACTCCAAATCGAGTGAAATTTGGATATGTGGCTCCTGCCATTGTGTAAAAATTTCTCTAATTTTTTTGGGCATTGCTTTTTGTTATTTTTAAAAATTCAAAAACATGTATTTTTGCTACTATTTGAAAAAGAAAATCAAAGAAATATCTAAAAACTTTTCTAAAAATTCTAAAAAAATTGGGGTTTGTTAGTTTAGTGGTTTTCCAGCTTATCTCTAATTTTGGTGTTATTTGGATTTATAAAACCTATAAAAATTGAAAAACCCTAAAAATCCTATAAAAATCATTTAAAACTCTATAAAATCCAAAAAATGCAAACTCTTTTTTGTAGCTTAGTTTTTGTATATATTTTTTTTATAAAAATTGTCTCCAGATTTTTAGAGACCAATTATATATTTTAAATTGGTCTTTCAAGTCTGGATGCACATTAAGCATTATTTTTCCACTTTCTTGATTTTTATAAAATTAACTAAAAACTGTAAAACTCTCAAAAATTCACCAAAAACACTTAAAAATATAAAAAACATAAAAACAATTTTTATTTGAATTTTTGACTTTATTTTGAGTGTTTTATAATTATTTGTTTGTTGGCCTTTTCCTTGATTTTTATAATTCCTTTATAATTAAAAATCCAAAAAAATTTAAAAACTTTTAAAAATCCACCAAAAAATATTTTCTTTATTTTATTTTATTTTTAACTAATTCGTAGGCTGTCTCAGACATCTTGTGCTCCCTGAGTTCGACCCTGGTCGCTATACCAGGTTAATAAAAATAGCAAGGACCGCTCTCGTGTTTTCTTGATTGATTTATTATTTGGTGGTTTCTTTATTTTTCTTGTTGAGTTCGATTCTCTGAGATCCGGGTCGCAACGACCTGAGAGTGATTTCTACCTTGCCCGGATTTAGGAGGGGATTTTCGACTCATCAGGGGTCGAGGGCAAAGTGCCTCGACCCGTTAGTGCACGAAATGGATGGAGGATGAGGCGAAGCGTAGCCCTCCGGAGAGGCGACGACGGAGGAAGGCTTGATTCCTGTTCCTGGGTGAATCAGGGTGAATGTAGGGGCGTAGAAGATGGGGAGAGGTTTGATGGAGGTGATACGATCGTCGAGAGGGAAAATGGGTGGTCCGATCACGATGGATGATCCGAGGAATGCAAGTTGACCGAAAATCGAAAAGCTTGAATCCAAAGCAGACAAAAGATTATCTAAGTTACTTGGTGAATAAGATCGTCTAGGCTGAAGGTCGGGTACCTCCGGGAGTCTTCACCTTGATGGTTTGATGTGTCCAGAGGCTCGAGCTCTCCTTACGGTGGAGCATGACGATGTAGTCGCCGGACCTAAGGCTACCGAGCCTGAATCCTCACTACAACACCTTCAAACTCACGTTGTCACTCGTGGATGGAGATGGAGGTCACTGGAAACGAGGGAGCAGCCAAAGATGAAGAGGAAATTGCATCTCCAGGAGATTATATACCCAGCAAGGTCCGAGAAGTTTGGAGCACAGGCACACAATCCGAGGAACAGATCCCTAACGGTATCATTGGGCGTGTACCGTGGAGCGTTCCTCGATAATCGGAGCACAAATAGGGATGGAATGGTGATCGGATCGGTGTGAGAAAAATAGGAGAAATTTGGGTGGAAACCGCATCCGGGCGAAGAATGGTCCAGGGGGGGCAGTTGACAGGGGTCTACAGCCCGCGCTGGACCAATCAGAAATTAGGAACTTAAAAAGATTTGGAAAATAAATTAAAAATAGAAGATGATTTTGTTTTAAAAAAATGTTCAAAATGAAAAATATTTATTATTTTTTGAAATATTTTTTTTGTGATTTTTATTTTTTTATGAAAAATAAATTATAGTATATATAGTATATTATATTATATACATGTATAAAATACCTATGTATTTTATATAATTATTTTTTTCTTATTTTTGTACAAATACCCTAATTTTATATTTTATTTATTTACATCATATTATTTGGAGTAGAAAATAATTTTTATTTAATTTTTATTGGCTATTTACAAGTGTAAAATAAATAGGTGTATGATAAATATGCACATGTGTTATATACAAGGTGAGGGAGATTTTATTTTATTTTTATCTTTCTTTTATTTTTATAATTTCGTTTTATTTTTAGAAATATATACAAGTGAATATAAACCCATTTTTTATTTTTATTTTTGTGAAGATAAAAAAATATACATATAGGAAGGAATATACACAAGGTTGAGTGGCCCTATCTCTCTCTACTTTTATTATTTAGCGATCAGGCCCATATTGGGCCTTCTCTTGGGTTCAGGTCACCCAATATCTATTCTAAATATTTCCTTCTTTTTCTTTTATTATTTTTTTACACAAATACATGCTAATTATTAATATTTAATAAATGCATACCTATTGGTAATTTATTGTATTTACAACTATATACATGGTATTTTTCCAAGATAATTATCTAAAATAAAAGAATAAAAAGTGATGAATGAGTATTCATCAATGACTCCTCTATTTGCTGGGGGCAACAAAATGGCACGAGATTCTCTGGAGATCCTCCACGACTCTGGGGAAGAGGAGGACTCCCATATAACTCCGGTGAAGTAAAAAAATCCTCCAGCAGTGCGTGAAGCTCGTGTTCCTACAAAGAAAGATGTTATAGGGTCGAGGGCAAGTTGCCTCGACCCTGTAGTAGGATAGATGGAAGCGATGGATGCAAGATGGTGGTTCGTCGGAGCGGAGCTCCGGCTAACAGCAGATGGGGGTGATCAAACGGCTAAAATGCGAAAGTAAAGGCAAGATACGATTCCTAAGGCTAAGACAAAACTAAACAAGCAGGAATGCTAGAAAACAACATCGACTGGTCGAGAAGCTAGGAAGAAGGGACCTCAACGGCGAGCCTTCGTCGGAGGTGTGGAGACGACTCAAGACCGCCACTCTCGAGCCTAGATGCATGGCGAGGAAGCTATCACCTCCCTCAAACCGTTGTGTGCAAAAGAAGGGAGAAAAGCAGGCCAATGGAGACTCAAAAAATGATAGGAAAACCGTGGGTAGGTTATATACAAGAAACATCGGGTGGATATTCAATGAAGTATCATGGGCGATGCACGAAGAGATGGAGGGAGATCTTTACAGGGCGTGGACGGCAGATGTACAAGAAGATTTTTTCATGAAGGGTCCACATCACTTCGAGCGATGTATCAGTGGCGATAAATTCAAGAAATGGGGGAAAAAGCTGGTCTGATACAAGCTACAAGACAATGGCAGTGCAGTTGACCAAGGTCAACTGACACTGCGCCCTGGTTAGTCCACGCGGACCAACCAGGAAAAAAATCTTGGAAAAAAACTATAAAATATATATAAAATAATAAACAATTTTATTAATTTTAACTAATAAAAATTAAAAAATATTTATTATTTTATAAATTTTTTATTATGATTTTTAGTTATTTTTTAGGGCCTTTAATTACAAATTACTTTTTATGGGTAATATATAGGTATACTTATCTATATTTTTAAGTCTTTTATTTTTATTTTGTATTTTTGATTTTGTTAATTTAGTTTATTATTTTATAAAATTATAACTTATTTTTAGATTCATAAATATATTTATATTTTTTTGAAGTAATATATACACTTAAATAATTAGGTGTTTTTATTCTATATATAGATATAGGTATTTTACATATGTATTTTCTGTACATATTTTATTTTAATGTTTTTTTATGCTTTTATTTTAGTTTTAATATGTACATATATTATAAATAATTTTTACAAAATTATAAAAATACAAAATTATAAATTAATTAATAATATATAAAATGATTATTTTAATCAGGTAAATTGTACAATAGGGATCGAAAAACCTAACTTTTCACACTATGTGATGAATAGGGAAATGACCTTCTGCGCAAAATCTTCCCTCTCCCTACGGTCGAGCCACCTGCGCGGATTACAGGTGACGGTTACGGGTCGGGCTGGTCCTAGGGTCTTAGCATCCGAGCTCTTCACATTCATAGGTAGAGTCCGGGTCCACACTTGCGTGGATTCGGGGGAAGGCTACAAGGGAGAGATCAAAAGGAAACTCTGACCATGGATGGACGTAAACTCACCTTAACTCCAATAAATATGAAACCATCATTCATTAAATAGCTTATTAAAAGCTATATACAATTAAAGGTTATTTTGATGTATTTTGAATTTTTATTGAGAGATATGGGTCTGGGAAGTTAGGGTTTTGAAATTTTATTCAGACCACAACTTTTATTATGTATATTATTTTTGTATGAAATTAATTTTGTATTTTTTTATATTTTATTATCTACAACTTTCATGGACAAAGTTTCTTTATTTGATGTATAAATAGTGGAAAATAAAATGGGTCCTAAAATAAATAAAGAATGAATAAATAGAATGGAATTTTATTCTTTTCTTGGCCGTTTCCCCCTACTTTATTCCTTGTCGACCTAGTCATCAAGATGCATAGGTCTCGGGGTTTAGGGTCATAAAATATCTTTGATATTTTATTCTTTTTCTTTTCTTTCCTTTATTCCATAATTTTGGAATTAAAAACTATATTTTATACGTATTTTATATAATAATGCATGAATGCTAAAATGCATCAATTAAGGGTATTTACACGCATTTACTAGGGTTTTTAAGGCCAAAATTATAGAATGAAGATGATGAAATGGAGATTCATCACCCCCTATAATTGCCTTTGCTAGTCCCTAGCAAACACTTATGCAATAAGTTCAGAAAATAAAAACAAAAGAAAATAAAAAGAAAGAAATTGGATTAAGTTTAATTTTCAATCTTGTCTTCACAAAATAAAAGTTTGGAGCTTAAGTCGGACCTTAAAAATTTTAGTGGGGAGGGGGACCTTATTAGAAATCAGATTTGAAATACAACAGCCTCAAATCTCAAAAATCTGCTCAAGTCTGCTCAATAGCCAGGTCAGGATACTTCAACTCATACGCAAACCCTTATGATTATGAATCTGACTCGTACAATGTATGTCATAGTGGATGTCCCCAATTGAAATGACAAAGAGACTGACTTCTCTGGCTGACAACCCTGTGATTCCCCAATCCAGCAACTCCTTCCTCGAGGAGTGGGGTATTCCCTTCTAAGTTCAAGCGACAACCAGCTCAAGAGGATGGGGGTGAAGAGAAGAATGGACGGTTGCCAGTGTAGATACCTATCATAGGATGAAAGACCAGTGTAGACAAGTCATCCAGCTGCAGGCTCACACGATATGACTTTGAAGCTCAGGCTTGCTTATTGACTATACAAATATATACACTCTGGTAGATATTTTATTTTCAATTTGATATGTCCACTTTTTGGAGTGTTTGCTATTTTTTTTGAAATACTATATACAACAATATACATAAGGTGTTTTTCCTCTTGAGCCAGTAGACTATCCCTCTTTTAAAGCATTATTGCAACCCACACTCTCCTGTCTTTAGACATCTCTGCTACTAGATGGGTTGGGGTACACTTCCCTCCCTAGATGAGGACAAATGTTTCCACTTGTATGCGTCTCATACCGACAAATCCAATCCCCTCACCACTCCAATTGAGTTGAACCAAGTGAAAGGTGCAGGTGTCCAAGTTAGGTCACTATCAATAAGAACCGTGTGTGTGCTCCGAAATACTCTACTTAGGTAGTCAAGAATCAATTGAATCAAGTCTCACAATCCTCAAAGAATTAATTCAAGAGACCTGAAGTACCTCAATTCCAATTTCTATAAGGTTGCTGTAATTAGGTAGAATTTTGGTCCAACCAAGCTCCATCTTCAGATTTTACTTAGACTTGTTCAATTACCAAAACTCAATCCGAAAAATGCTAATGCTACACAAATGCTATTTACAATATAGAAAATATTTTTGTGATACAATTTTCAAGGTTTTAAACTTTTTATGGATTTTTAAAAAAGTTGATGTATGCAATGTTTTTGTATTTTTCATAAAGATTTTGCAAATTGTCTTTGGTATTTTTGGTTTTGCCAATGTTTTTTTGATTTTTGAAAACAAAAGGTTTTGTATAAAAAACTAAGTACAAATATTTACACATGGATGCATATTATAATTATAAGAATTAGGTTTCTAGGAATTTACAAGGTTAAGTGATCAATTTTATAAGTGTATCTATACAATTTAATAAAGAGTTTTAGTATGATGTATATATTCCTCAAATTTATTTCAAAATCATTTACAAACAATTTTTGAAAACTATAGTCCAAAATAATTTTTACAAATATTTTTTACAAATATTTACACATTTGAAAATCATTTTGCAAAGGTCTTTCGAACAATATATATAGATTTTTCAAAATATTTTTGCAACCATTTTTCAAAACCATTTGCAAAAAATTTTTCAAACATTTTTATTTCACATAAAGAAAATAAATTCTACAAACAATATTTTTTTACAAAGGTTGGAAATATTGAGAAAAATGTTTTCCAAATAGTTTTCAAAAGTTTTTTTAAAAAGATTTTCAAACTATTTTTCTAACATTTTGCAAAAAATATTTTAACCTGATTTATTAATAAGAAATTACAAAAAGAATTTGAGGAATTATATGCATCTTTTAGTAAGTGTTTTTTAATGAATTTTATAGTATATTTAGACACATTTATTATTCGAAAATACGAAAGTACGAGTTATGGCTAAAGTACATATGAAGTAGATATGACCCCCCTATACTTAGCTTGAGCTATGATCTCATAAGTCAGAGAGAAAGAGAAGACATAACTCGTACTGTGTATAGAAAATTCTAAAGAATAAATGAACAAAGAAATGATGAACGAATAAGAAGTCGACCATTCCCCTAACTTAAGATCAAATAATCCTAAGTATAACAGACTGTATACAAAGCAGGGAGGGTCAAGGGTGGTTATGAACAGATCGTACTCAAACTGTCTCCCCCTATACTTAAGGTAAGATATCCCTAAGTATAGACAAGAAGAGGAGACAATGGAGAGGATCAAAGAATGATAAAACTCGGGGTGCATACCCCTGTAATTAGGATAAAAGTACATCCTAAGTATAGAAGATTGACGAAAAGAGGCGACACCTTTTCAGTAGGAAAAGAAGAATGAAAAGAAGAAAAGAAGAAAAGAGATCTGAAGATGGAAGTAGAGATCGAGTAGAATGTACACATCACTCCCCTTACACTTAGGGTAAAAGAAGCCCTAAGTGCAGGCAACCCCAAGAGTGATGAAATGGAATGACGAATGAACACTTGGATGATCCACCCCCTATACTAGTACAAAGTACGTCCTAAGAAAGGACACACGAGAATGAGGTGGATGAGCAAAACGGGAGATGGACAGAGATAAATGAATGCGAATGTACAACAAAGTGGATGTACTATAATAAATAAGGTAGAAAGCGAACCTTCTTGCAGGACCGCTGAGGAATGGATCTGATAAGATGGTGGTCGATATCAGGGTCCACATTAGATAGAAGCTGATGATGATCGACTTGGTGTGGATCCTCAGCAGTCGCAGAGTGAGAAGACTCATAGGGTCAGTGTAAGTAGTGAGGCTAGGTCTGGCCTTGGTGTCTTGCTGATATCAAAGTAAAAAGGGACAAACTCATCATCGGAAGAAGTAGAGTCAAGGTCATCATGCGAGGTCTCTCCTAGGTCAAAACAAAAAGGAACAAACTCACCTGTAGAAGTAGTTAAATCATGTTCGTCCTCTAAAGTCTCAACCGGATCATCATTCTTATCAAAAGGCTCGAATTCCTAGATAAAAGCAAAAAGATAAAATTCGGCCTTAGTCTCGTCAATATCTGCCCTCCGGTCAATGGTATCAATCGTGTAAATCCCGTGGATGTCATCAACACATCGCCAAACACTAGAAGAAGGAACTCTGAGGTCCATGCTTTCCGAGTCTTCCTCCATGGGGAGGAATTCTCGGGTCTTAGTGGAATCAAACATGCAACAAAAGTCTCTGATCGTTTCATCAAGGACATGGTCCTCGGGGCCAGCTAGAATCGGTGAAGTCACATCCGGTCCAAGTCTCTGATTGACAGTGGGTGCAGTGATGATCACCTCGCTTTCGTCAATAGGACGGAAGCGAATCTCTCCTGATCCATAATTAATAACGACCCTCGCAGAGGCGAGGAATGGTCATCCCAAGATGATTGGAGAGTTCTCCCCAGTGGAGGTCTCCTTGGGCAATACGACAAAATCAACATTGTATTCATACCTTGAATTGAAATGTCGGCATTCTCTAGAATACCCTTCAACCTCTTTATTGATCCATCAACAAACTGAACGATAATCTTGATTTTCTTGAGAGGCCCTAAGTGAAGAAACTATACCAACGGACTGATCTTTGAACCTTAAGTTGATTCAAACAAACACAAAATATGGATGGGTTCAACCGCTCAACACATGTGAAGCCATAAAAGTTTGGCTCTTTTTATCTTTTCAATTTTATTATTATTTTCATGTAATCTTATAACAAGTCCTTAAGTACGCTAAGCTTCTAGGAGCGTGCGTACTGCCAAGAAAGTGCCCCTTACTTCTTCCACTTCCTTTATAACATGTGATCTGTGCACTGAATGGTCCTTGATCTCGTGTCTGGGAGGCTACTCAGCCAAGAAATAGAGAAATGAAGACAACGGGCAAAACCAATACTTCGGATCTCACTCGTAATGGAATCACCCATGAGAGTGCAAGGACCTACTCAGACGCAAACCGCTGAGACAGACACACCCGTGAGGACATGGCCTAAGCTCAATACTTCAGACCTAGTCAGATGCTCCACACAAGGCGGGAGCACCGTGCTCGACAAGGCCCTACTCGATCATGTACGATAGAAACGCCAATACTTCGCCAACCTAGGTGATAATCAAGGTGCCACAGATCGGGATTTGGGCTCTTATCCTTAGCAGATCACGCCTCACTCAGTCTGGAGTGTACCTAAAAACAATGTGGGATTTATGAACTCCAAACAATGAAATGGTTCATTATGATTTTTAATTAAGGTCAAGTTTCTTTAGCGATCCCTTTTTAGATTTTTTGGGGTTTCAATTTTTCGAGTATTTTTTAGAGCAAGCCGCCTAATAATTTTTTGTATTTTTAGTATATGTTCTAAGTGATATTAACACAAGACAGAGAGGACGGAAAAGTCGTGAAAGTCGTCATTAAGATGGAAATCCCGCCTTAGTGACTAATGATGCATGCAAAGATAGAATTACTTACAGTGCTTCCCAACTCTCTCCATGCGGGATGCAAGGCAGAATTGAAATAATTACACTATATAGCGATATGTAAAAGCGAGAAAGCATCCTAAACATAGCTCTTATTATTGGGAAGAACCAAATGCTGATTATTCAAGAATGAAATCCAAAAGCCTAATATCAGAAGTGCATCGGCGTCCGCCATAGCGGATCCTGCAAGCATTGTATAACACTTCTCTCAGTGCTCAATCTCAAGTCCAAATAACCAATAATTAATTTTGACTAAGCCCAAGCACGTATCACTATAGGTGCATGCAATATTATTAAGGCTTTGGACCTAGCTACCGAGTCAAGCAGCCTACTATCTTAGGGCTCCCTCTCAGAAAACAAAAATAAACAAAGGTGGAAAGTTCAAATCATGAGAAACAAATAAAACAAGGGCGATAAAACATGAAAAATTGGGTACGAGGCCCCCAGTTGAATAAACACCTAGGCAATGGACTTCCAGTGGTGGAGAGAGAGTAATGTCAAATTTAATTACAAATTATTTTGCAAAAATTAATTCTCTCTCTCACTAAAAAACTAGAAAATGCTATCCTAAGCCTGCTCTTTTCCTCCTTCGATGTTCATCTCCCCTGCTCTCTCATGGTCGGTTCATAAAGAGAAGGTCGACCTCCGCTTGCCTCGAGTGCACCCACTTCCTAAGAGATAGCCCTCATCAAGCAGTCCCTCTCAAGAAAGATTACCCAGAAAAATTGTATTAGAACTGTCAAGTAATTATCAAAGAATAAATACCATAAAATGCAAATAAATAATGGACAACTATATACACACACACACACACACACAAAATGTGCTACAATTCGTTGCTCTTTGATAACGGTTTCATTTGTTCAACTACCCAACACGGAGGAGGGAGTTGTACGCACCACACAATGTGGGAATGACGTCTCTGAGCCGACCCCTCACAAGGTCCCGGTTGATCAGAACAACAATCAACCCACATAGTGTAAATCAATCAATAACTAAGGTGTGAATCAAAATTTATTATAAAACCTATAATAAAATGTGTATAGCGTCAAGCAGAGTAGGGTGTCGAACAAGGAAACACATGATGTAGCACTCAGTATTATTTATAAATGAATAATGTGTAAGTGATATTAGAGTGTATATATAGGTATGCACAATATTAACCTAACGATGTGGATTTTTAATTATATATATTTTTTATTTTTTGTTTTTATATTTTTAGATTTGGTTTTAAATTTTATATTTTTTTTATATTTTAGATTTGTATATTTTCTTTTTCTTTTAAAAATAAAGGAATATAAGAGTTTATATATACAAAGTAAACTAATATAGATATAAATAATAATAATAATAGGAGTCAAAATAATAACAAAAAAGATGTTTTTGGTTTAAATATTTTTTCACTGTTTTTGTGTTTTTAGTGAATTTTACTGATTTTTATATATTTTTAAAATTGAAAATAGCGTAAAATAGGGATAAAATAATAACTTCAAATTGAAATGGAAATTAAAAACAGAAAATTAAGTCCAAAATTTTCCAAAATCAATTTTAATATATAGATAATAATATAGAGAAAATTATAAACAAAAAAAGCTATTTTGCAGTTTTTGAGAATTTTTAGATTTTTATAAAGGTTTTTGGGTCAAGCATTTTCTTTTTCTATTTTTAGTGATTTTTGGTATGAAGCCTAAAAACATCTAAATAAACAAAATATTTTTTTTGGGATTTTTTGGAATTTTATAAACTGAATATGTACTTTTTGTGCTCTAAATGTAAATAATAAAAAGTCCTAAAATGCTAAAATAATTATGGGGCGAGAAAGTAGGAAGCAACAGGAGCCTAATGTTATTTTTTGGGAGTTTGATGGGCACAATCGCTAATTTTAATAAATAAAACAAATCAGCAAAATTTCAATGACCTAGTAGGGCATAACTGCAAATAAAATTAAGCAAGATTGGCACAGTGCAATTTAACCCAAAGTTTAACACTTATATTCGTATTTAATATATTAAAAGACAATTACAATAACCAGCAAGGACTTTCTAGCAATATTCACAAGATAAAACATGCAAGTGCATGTGACTCCCGCAACGACTAAACTACAATATTCAATAAGTTCAAGGGTTCCAATGCAATTTTCCATTACATTTTAAACTACATAAAATATTTACAGGACTGTTTACCAATTACAAAAATGCAGACGAGGGTATGTGAAAATTACCCACTTAACATTGGGGATCCTGCCATCAATAGTGTGCCACGTGTCTGATCGTGCAGTCTCCTTCACATACCCCTTCGCAGATATTAAACAGTCCAGAGTAGATCTGGACCGTTGTTCTTGATCGAACGGTGGTGAGGGGCATTGCAATAACATGCGAGAACGTGACTCCGACGGACTTTGGTCTATCATTCCTTTGTGCTCCGACGATCATTCACTCCTCCGACAGCCCCAGCCAGTAGCTGGGCTTCCTCCGCATGCGAAGTCTGGGTCCAAGGAAGGCGAGGGGGCTTTCGATGCTCTGATGAGGTAGAACCACCAAGAGCCTCTCTAGGTAGTCGTTGAGGTCCCAAAAGTGTCATCAGTCCTGCAAGTTAGCACCCAAACACTCCTGGGTGCGAGGTCTATCTCCTCCACCCAAGAGTTGAACCAAGTAATGGGGGAAGTGGAATGGAAGAGGAGCTCATGTGAGGTGCAGTAGAGGGAGATTCTGGGGTTCGATTCCTTGCAGGAATAGAGGTGGATGGATGGGAAAACATGGAGAATGAGTAGGGGAACACGAGTGAGGTGAAATGGAGTCGATTACGTCGAGGTTACGGGTGGAACATACCTAGAGTGTAACCTCCAGGGATATGGGCGAAATCAAATTACAACTATCCTACTGGATTAAAGATGAAATTGAAACTACTGATAGAAAGAAAGAGTCGAAAGAACCTAAATTATTAAGGAAACGAGGCTCGACAGAGCCTGCAGGCTTCAGAGCAGAACCCACCGGAGGAGCACCGACAGTGGGTGGATACGTCTCCGCCTTTCCTCTCCTTGCTGCAAAACACCAGCTGCGCCTCGTGAAGCACCTGCAGTTTCGAGGATCAATGGTGTGGAGATTGTTGTGGATAGGTGGAGATTTGAAGATGGGCATGGATGAGGTACGAAATGGATACAAGAAGGTAGAGGTCTCGAGGGAAGAGTAGGAAGATGGAGGCGTGGAGAAAATGGTGAAGTGGCATCCTCGTGAAGGTCTGACAGAAGTCAGAAGGGGGACCAGATAGTTGACCCAAGTCAACTAATGGAGACACATGGTTGGTCCACGTGGACCAACCATGAAATTACAAGGCAAAAATTCCTTGGAAAATGGATAATAAATAGTAATTGATTTTAATATTTTTAGGTAATAAAACAAGAAATGTTTCTAATTTTCTGTAGTATTTTATAATTATTTTTATTTATTTTTTAGATGTAAATAATTACAAGTTTATTTTTAGAGTTTTATTTATAGGTATATTTACCTATTTTATTTTGTAATTTTGATTTTTTTATTTTGTTATTTTTTATATTTACAAGTTATTTTTATATACTTAAATATATTTTTATTATATTTTTATGATATAATTTATACACTTAAATAAATATAGGTGTATTTTATATAGGTATAGTTATTGTATATTCATCTATATATTTTTGTATTTTATTTTGTTTTATTACTTTATTTATCGTTTTATTTTAGCTTTAATGTGTACATATGATATAAATAATATTTACAAAATTATAAGAATGTCAAATTATAAAAATAGTAGAGAATAAATAAATTGAATTTTTTATTTGGGTATATTGTACAATAGGGGTCAAAAACCTAACTTTCACACCTTGACTCCAAAAAATATGGAACCACCTTCATTAAAGAGCTTATGAAAAGTTATATACAATTAAAGGTGATTTTGATACATTTTGAGTTTCTATTTCAGAGATATGAGTCTGTGAAGTTTGGGTTTTAGGGTTTTATTTTGTATAAAATGTACATTGTATGTTATTTTTGCATGATATAAATTTTGTATTTTTTCAATTATTTTGAGCTACAATTTTCATGTAAAAATTTCTTTATTTGAGGTGTAAATAATAAAGACTAAAATAGGTCCCAAGAAATAATTATTAACCTATATTGTAGAGTGATCTGTCTATATTTTCTATATAATTAGCCCCCTATCTCCCCCTACTAATTTCCTCGTCGACTAAGTCATCATGATGACTAAGTCTCAGGGGCTTGGGTCTCTTCAGTGTTCTTGTCACCTTTCTTTTTCTTTTCTTTCCTTTATTCTTTTATTTTGGCAATAAATACCATAAAAGTACAATATTTTATATAGTATTTAGTATGAATTAATGAATGTTTATTTTAATAAATTAATGATGTATTCATGCATTCAGCTAGATTAAAGTCCAAAATGAAAGAATAACAGTGATAAAATGGAGATTCATCATATACCAGAATGCGGTTCAGAGTTGTGTTTCAGATCTCTATGATGCCCAAGATGCTTCGTTATTGTACTTGCTCGGTGAAGGTACAATCAAGAATCATGATGATGCAGATATCTTTAAAAGATGCGGTTCTTGATCTACAGGTGATGGCTTGCAGATCATCCCGTCTCCAAATGAACAACACTCAGATGTGCTTCCAAGCTCTAGAGGCTTTCGATGTTGTAGATCTCAAAGCTCCAGAACTCCACCTCTAGAGGCTTTCGATGTTGTAGATATTCAAATGCATTATGGTGTTTAGTTGAAACTTTACTCTGATGATGACTGATGAATCCACGATTCATCATCTTTATTCTTTTATTTTAGTCTTATTTCATTAGTAAAATACCTGAAAATACCCACTAATTTCATGAAATTAGCATTTTGTATGCATTTGTTAAATATGCATTTTTAACACTTTTTATACTCAAATAAAAGAATAAAGAAGAAAAGAAAATAAAGGATATATTTATGAAATAAATGCACACTGACCCGAACCCCGAGAGAAGGTCAAGACTTGAAATAATCGACCAGGAATAAAGTAGGAGGAGAAAGGGTCTTTAATTTAAAAATCCAAAAATAATTTGTAAATTTTTCCCTGAATATTTGTACAAAACTTACACTATTTATAATAAATTGACCTCAAATTAAATATTTTTCTAAAAAAAAGTTGTAAATAAATTTTTTTTGTAAATATTAAAAATAACTGTAAAATAAATAATGTACAGATTGAAGGATATGGTATAATCCTCAAGCGCATCACGGAAGTGTGAGCATCGTATCGAATACGACGAGGAACGACTAGTCGGACTAGTTGTTCTATGCAGCGGAAATTAAAAATTTTTCATGTGACGAAATCACATGATCCACGAACACTTCTCGGATCGTTTCGTCTAAACCACAAACAAGTAATAGGATTACCTCTTGAAGGGTGGTTGCGATCGAGTCTCTAAATGAAGAGACCTCCTGTCTCAAGTCCGATCCGACGGAGGAGACGCTTGCGAGCGTGGGGATGAATCGCGTTCTTCTCGCATTCCATGTTGATGATCCAAGCGGCGAATCTCCTGATCTCGACACACGAGATCCGACGTCTTCTTCACGAGCGAGGTGCACTGAAGGAGACAGAGATCCACGAGCATACGATCAGGCAGCATAATGATGATGCTGTGGCGATGGAGACTCCCTCTTGGGCATCCATGGTGGACGACCATATGAGAGGGAGAGAGAGAGAGGGTAGGCGTGTGGGAAGAGAGGAGTGAGAGAGAGATGTGCTTCAAAAGCATAACCCTAGAGAGCATAGTATGCCTCTCTATTTATAGAGTTTTGGGATCCATGGATCTCAATCCATGGGACATATAAAATCAATGGATGAGATTGATTTATGTTCAATCCAATGGTCAAGATTGTTGTTGGTAAAAAAAACCAACAACTAATAATCTAATTTAAATCATATATATTTGACATATCAAATATGATTCAATCCTAAATTAGATCTAGCAATTAAGGAGAAATTACCATGGAGATTACTCCCCATAAGGAAAGTGGGGGACGGCTACCACATTCCTTGTGGGAATGTGTAGCCGTCCACCATGTCCTCATGGCGGAGGCAATCTCATGTAATCTCATGAGATTGCATATCTCCATTAATCTCTCCCATAATTTCCAACAACTTTTGTTGTGTTTTATTCTTCAAAAATATTTCACAATTAATTTTGAGAATATTGCAATCTTTCCATTGGAAATTTGTGAATCACATTCACAACCCAAAACAAAATATAATTTACATTTTCAATTAATAACACAATGTGTATCCAATACACGTCAATAATTAATCAACAAATATAAATTATAATTAGCTCTCTCTAATACATTATAAATCATATTTATAATATATATGATTAATATGGATAGTGCTATCCACATTATTTAATATCCATGATAATTAAATCACATTTAATCATCTTGGATTTCTATTCTCATGTTCCCAAATAATATGAATCACATTCACATTATTTACATCTTTGATAATCAAATCTCATTTAATTATCTAAGATAACTCTCCTTATAATATGAATCAAATTCATATTATTCATGATAATTAAATCACATTTAATTATCCATTTTCTCAATGCTCAGATATATACATCAACAATAGAATTATCCATGAACTCTTTCAAGGATAATGCACTTTCTTCGCAAATACTTGGAGATAAGGATATGACGATTGTATTGTTCCACGTATTGTGACTTGGATATTGAGATCACATCTCAAATCTAGATCTCGGGCCTCCCATAGATGCCTGATTAAATCAAGACCGCAAATCTAATCTTCTCATTGCATCTGAATCACATTCAGAGCAATGTCCAACATTAGTACCAAGATCAGATTACTTCTCTACTGAGAGGAGTCACTAAAATCCAGACCCGTTTCATCACTCCCTAGGAATGGAGGCATCATGGTTATGCAACCGTTTATGATCACATCACCCTCAGGTATTACCAATACCTGTATATCCTGCATACTGGATGACTCAGAATAAACCTGAAGTATAAGATCAATTTTTCACCGTCTACTTCAGAGTTTTATCATTAAGTTCTCATTCGATTTTTGGGAGTTGGTATCGATCATATACTATCCAAAAGCATATATCATACCTAGGTCTTGATCATATACTTTCCAAAAGTATATATCAAACCTACAAATTCAGTCATGCTTCCAAAGCGAGATGACCGTGCATGGAATTTGATTCTTCCCAATATCTCATGAGCGAGCTCATGTTGAATCTGTATGATCCCTTTGAGAGATCGTATTACTCATATACCCTTGCATGCACACCAGCGCGCCAGTGTATAGACCTTGATTAGGTCATCAACCTATTGGTCTACCAAATGTACATACCTAGACATATAGTAACCCATCTGTCTCCGGTCAAAGGATGTGTACCTATATCATGGCAACATATAATATAGGACTTTGGTTATCTCGATTTCGTTGAGTCAACTCTTTGACCTAACTAATCTGACACCTTCGAATCTCTATTCCTATGCAGAGGACCTGCATCAAGAGGTCGGTCAGATATCAGCCTAACTGAGAAAAGATTGCCATTTCCTACTCAGGCTGGAGATCATCTCTTAACAATCATTTGATGGTGCTTGATGAGTCCTCAATCTAACTCTTTAGATGTTCATCCAAGCACCAGCCTCTATGATTCAATATTTGAATCAACAACTGTATGATCATCAAGATGGCCATGGTACATAACCCTAAATATACTAAGGGACCTATTATACAAATTATGAATTCTTCATTTCATATTAGGGAATGATATTCGCAATAACATTTACTGCATAATGGCTCGCCGTGGGCTCACATGTCCAACAATCTCCAACTAGCCCAAAGAGCCACTAATGGGCTAATCATTTAAACCCACACTCATGTGATAATCATAGGCTATTTAGAAAATAGCTAGGTAAGTTGATCAGTCACTTTGTTCCCAAGAGACTATGCCAAGTCCTTTTACGACACTTGCATATCTCCTAGTGATAGTGTTTGCATCCAATGTGAATGTTTCATCTTATACAACCAATACTCAATACAGTCAAAGTAGTTATAACATCCTTGATACTACTGCTCAACAATTATTATAACCAGTATTACCATAATCCTTATTAGAATACCCTTAATTCTGGAGATCTCTATCTCCAAAGGTATCCGTAGATAAGACCTTTTAGATCACTATCTATACAGTCTTAATTTCTTGAAGATAAAACTTTGAGATCACTATCTCAAAAGTTTTGCCTGCAATGAAGATATCGTTGATACTGCAATCAAGTGTTCTATCACCATAGTAGGATTGGTAACAGTTTACTACTCCCACTGCATGGTAGACATCTAGCTTTTGTACACATCTAGCATACACCCGGCTTCTTGGAACCAATGCACAAGGGCAAGCAGTTTGCATTCACATCCTCAACTCTTTGAGGTGCTATCCCTTTAGATAGGTCAATGCCATATCTTTTAGGAAAAGAAGCCTTTATTGGATTTTTTTCAGAAAATGGAAATGTCCAAGGTGTACTATTAGTGTGACTGTCCCAATACCCTCTTTTCTTTGCTTCTGAAAAATTTCAGAACTAAGATCTAAGAGGTATCCTTGAGATCATATCTCGAGGTATTGAACAACCAGATTATAACACACTTATTATTATTATCCTTATATCATTCTAAATGATTAGAATATTATCTACATTTAGCATGATGAACACAATGGCACTCCCACTAAGCTTCAAATGGTTCATCAAGATTTTATCTGAAATCATAACATTTATACTTTTATCAAATCTTATGTTCCAACTAAAAGAAGTTTATTTGAGTCCAAAGATGGAGTTCTTTAGCTTGCACACCTTGCTTTCCTCATCCATGAAGCCCTGGGGCTACTTCATATGAATATCCTCAGAGAGGAATGCAATCTTGACACACATCATGAAGATGTCATAGTCAAGTTGTGTAGCTATAGTTAGCAATATTCTGATGGGTTAAAGCAAGGTCATTGGAGAGAAAGTCTCATCGCAAGAGATGTCTTCTTTTCGGTGTGTAGCTCATGGCTACGAACCGTGCTTTGAAGGTCTCTACCTTCTCATCAGGTTCCCTCTTTCTCTTGAAGATCCATTTACACCATAATGGGTCTTACCGATATAGTTGGATCCTCGAGGTTCTATATACAACCTTTGTATATGAAGTCTACTTTAGACTTTATTGCTAACATCCATCTTTCCATGATATGATATTCAGAAGCATCATCACATGAAGTCAGATCATTGTCAGATTCAACTGACACATGGAATCCGTCCTTAAACTTATTTGAAGAGGTATTAATGTTTCATCTTTAATTGTTTATTTAGTTTCTGATTTCAGGAGCCTCATTATCTTCTCAAGATTAAATGAGTTCCTTTACTTCATTTTCGTCTTGATTCTCAAGAGTGTCATCCTCTAAGAATCACGTTCTCAGAGATGAGATCCTTTAAGAATCTCAAGGTCATAAAGTAGGTATCCAATACCATCCTTTATTTTCCTAATGAAGTAGCACTCTCCAGTGCCAGATTCCAGCTTAATCACATGGAACCTTATTAAGGATATATATAATGTAGTCTTTACCACATATGTATACCTGGAAACTAAGAGATAATTACGCTAAGATTAATCATTGATCAAATCATGTCACACATGATCAATTGTATCTCCCTACAACTCTATTGAGTTAAGGTTCATTAGGAGGATTGAGATAGGAATGATATTCACATCTCCATAAGGTATTCCTTGAATTCATCTAATAGGTACACACTGCCTTGGTTAGATCAAATTCATTTCATCTTCCTTCAAACTTTGGTTCTAAACCAAAATTGTGAAATCTTTGAACATTTCAAAGGTTTCTTAGGAGAAGAGAAGAAATCTCATATCATACATAATCATCAATAGACATCACATATCCATAATGTTTACTATGATATAGATGATTCACATACATCAGTATGTATGAGATCCTGAATACCTTGACATCTTACACCTTTCCCAAAGAAGGATGTATTGGACATTTTACTTTGAATACAAAATTCATAAGTATGTAAGCTTTGAAATTTTAGACATTCTAAAGTTTCATCTCTTACTTGTCCATTGATCTAATCAACACACATATGTCCAAAACATGATGCCATATCATTGTCAAACAATCTTTATCCTCCTATTGATCTTTAAAGGTTTAATTTTCAGTATTAGAAATCTTAATGAACCATTCATTAATTTTCTAATTAAGCGGAGTCCACTAGATGTTAGATTACTATCTGAAATATATCCATCATAACTCTCTATGATAGGTTTATTCCAGAATTCATGTTTATTTCCAACATTTAGAAAGAAACTATGAGTGTATTCTAATTTCCAGGTCACAGAGACATTCTCTAAGACTAAGGGCTCTGATGGATATGGTTAGATCCTCAAGCGCACCACGGAAGCGTGAGCGTCGTATCGAATACGACTAGGAGCGACTAGTCGCACTAGTTGCTCGATGCAGCGGAAATTAAAAAAAATCATGCGACGAAACCACATGATCCAAGAACACTTCTCGAATCATTTCGTCTAAACCACAAACAAGTAATAGGATTACCACTTGAAGCGTGGTTGCGATCGAGTCTCTAAACGAAGAGACCTCCTGTCTCAAGTCAGATCCGACGGAGGAGACGCTTGCGAGCGAGGGGATGAATCGCGTGGTTCCCACAATCCATGTTGATAATTCAAGCGGCGGATCTCCTGATCTCGACACACGAGATCCGACGTCTTCTTCACGAGCGAGGCACACCGAAGGAGACGGAGATCCACGAGCAGACGATCGAGCAGCATAACGACGACGCTGCGGCGATGGAGATTCCCTCTAGGGCATCCATGGTGGATGGCCATGAGAGAGGGAGAGAGAGTGGACATGTAGAGAGAAGGAGAGAGAGAGATGTGCTTCCAAAAGCATGTGTAACCAGAGAGCATGGTATGCCTCTCTATTTATAGGGTTTTGGGATCCATGGATCTCAATCCATAGGATATATAAAATCAATGGATGAGATTGATTTATGTCAATCCAATGGCCAAGATTGTTGTTGGTAAAAACCAACAACTTGTGATTTAATTTAGATTAAAATATATTTGATAAAATCAAATATAAATCAATCCTAAATTACACCCATAAATAAGGAGAGAATATACATGTAGATTACATCTCCGTGTACATTCATGGTGGACGGCCACCCATTCCAATTAGGAATTGGGTGCCGCCCACTCTATTCCAAATGGAGGCAATCTCATGAGATTTCATGAGATTGCATATCTCCATGGAAATCTCTCATTATTTATTTCGAACAACTGTTGTTGGGTATTATTCACCAAAAATATTTCACAATTAATTTTGGGAATATTGCAATCTTGAGCATTGGAAAATTGTGAATCACATTCATAATCCAAAACAAAATATAATTTACATTTTCAATTAATTAACCAAGGTGTATCCAATACACATTAATAATTAATCAACAAATATAAATTATAATTAGCTCTCTCTCTAATACATTAAAAATCACATTTATAATATATTATGAATAATTGGATATTACTATCCACATTATTCTTATCCATAATAATTGAATCACATTTAATCATCTTGGATCTCCATTCTCACGTGCCTAAATAATATGAATCACATTCACATTATTCACATCTTTGATAATCAAATCACATTTCATTATAAAAGATAATTCTCCTTATAATATGAATCAAATTCATATTATTCATGATAATTAAATCACATTTAATTATCCATTTTCTTAATGCTCGGATACATATATCAACAATAGAATTATCCATGAACTCTTTCAAGGATAATGCGCTTTCTCAGCGAATACTTGTAGATAAGGACATGGCGATTGTATTGTTCCACGTATAGTGACTTGTATATTGAGATAACATCTCAAATCCAGATCTCGGGCCTCCCATAGATGCTTGATAAAATGAAGACCGCAAATCTAATCTTCTCATTGAATCTGAATCACATTCAGATTAATCTCCAACATTTGGACTAAGATCAGATTACTTCTCTACTGAGAGGAGTCACTAAAATCCAGACCCGTTTCATCACTCTCTAGGAATGGAATCGTCATGGTTATACAATCGTTTATGATCACATCACCCTCAGGTATTCCCAATACATGTATATCCTGCAGACTGAAAGACCCAAAATAATCCCGAAGTATAAGATCAATTTTACACTGTCTACTTCAGGGTTTTATCTTTAAGTTTCTCATTCGATCATTGGGAGTTGGTATCGATCATATACTTTCCAAAAGAATATATCATATCTCGGTCTTGATCATATACTTTCCAAAAGTATATATCAAACCTACAAATTCAGTCAAGCTTCCAAAGCGAGACGACCGTGCACGGAATTTTATTCTTCCCAATATCTCATGAGTGAGCTCATGTCTTCCGGTTCAGTAATGAACCTGTATAATCCCTTTGAGAGATCGTATTACTTATATGCCCTTGCATGCACACCAGCACGCCGGTGTATAGACCTTGATTAGGTCATCAACTTATTGGTATGCCAAATGTACATACTCAGACACACATCTATCTCCGGTCAGAGGATGTGTGCCTATTTTATGACAACATACAATATAAGACTTTCATTATCTCGATCTCGTTAAGTCAACTCTCTGACCTAACTAATCTGACACCTCCAAATCTCTATTCCTATGCAGAGGACCTGCATCAAGTGGTCGGTCAGATATCAACCTAACTGAGAAAGGATTGCCATCTCCTACTCAGGTTGGAGATCATCTCTTAACAATCATTTGATAGTGCTTGACGAGTCCTCAATCTAACTCTTTAGATGTTCATCCAAGCACCAGCCTCTATGATTCAATATTTGAATCAACAACTGTTTGATCATCAAGATGGCCATGGTACATAACCCTAATTGTACTAAGGGACCTATTATGCAAATTATGTACTCTTCATTTCAGATTAAGGAGTGAATTGCAATAACATTTATTGCATAATGGCTCGCCGTGGGCTCACATGTCCAACAATCTCCCACTAGCCCAAAGAGCCATTAATGGGCTAATCATTTAAACCCACACTCATGTGACAATCATAGGCTATTTAGAAAATAGCTAGGTAAGTTGATCAATCACTCTGTTTCCAAGAGACTACGCCAAGTCCTTTTACGGCACTTGCATATCCCCTAGTAACAGTGCTCGCATCCAATGCGAATGTTGTATCTTATGCAACCAATACTCAATTTTGTTATAGTGTCCTTAACACTATAGCTCGATAATTATTATAACCAGTATTACCATAGTCCTAATCAGAATACCATTATTCCTAGAGATCTCTATCTCCAAAGGTATCTACAGTTAAGACCCTTATAGATCACTATCTACAAGGTCTTAAACTTTTGAAAATAAGACTTTGAGATCACTATATCTAAGTTTCATCATCTATGAAGATATTATTATTACTGCAATCAACTGTTTTGTTCCATTGTAGAATTAGTAACAGCTTACTACTCCCACTGCATGGCATACATCTGGCTCTTTTTGCACATCTAGCATACACTCTGCTTCTCATAACTGATGCACAAGTGCAAGCTGTTCTAGCATTCACTTCCTCAACTCTCTGAGGTGCTATCTCTTTAAATAGGTCACTACCACATCTTACGGGAATGAAGCCTTTCTTGGAATTTTCAAGAAAATGGAATAAGTCCAAGGTGTACTACTAATGTGACGGTCCCAATATCCTCTTCTCTTTACTTCTGAACAACTTCAGAACTAAGATCTAGGAGGTATCCTTGAGATCATATCTCGTGATATGGGATAACTAGATTATAAAACACTTATTATTATCATCCTTAGATCATTCCAAATGATTAGGATAATATCTACATTTAGCACGATGAACACAATGGCACTCCCACTAAGCTTCACATAGTTCATCAAAATTTTATCTGAAATCATAACATTTATAATTTCATCAAATCTTATGTTCCAACTACAAGAAGCTTATTTGAGTCCAAAGAAGGAGTTCTTCAGCTTGCACACCTTGCTTTCCTTAACCATGAAGCCCTGGGCTACTTCATATGAATATCCTTAGAGAGGTATTCATAGAATAATACAATCTTGACTCACATCATGAAGATGTCACAGTCAAGTTGTGTAGCTATAGTTAGCAATATTCCAATGGGTTAAAGCAAGGTCACTGGAGAGCAAGTCTTATCGCAAGCGATGTCTTCTCTTCAGTGTGTAGATCATGTCTACGAACCGTGCTTTGAAGGTCTCTACCTCCTCATCAGGTTCCTTCTTTCTCTTGAAGATCCATTTACACCTTAATGGTTCTAACCCATATAGGTGGATCCTCGAGGGTTCATATACAACACTTGTATATGAAGTCTACATTAAATTTTTATTGCTAATATCCATCTTTCCATGATATGATCTTCAGAAGCATCACTACATGAAGTCAGATCATTGTCAGATTCAACTGACACATGGAATCCATCCTCAAACTTATTTGAAGAGGCATTAGTGTTTCATCTTTAATTGTCTATTTAGTTTCCGATTTCAGGAGCCTCGTTATCTTCTCAAGATTAAATGAGTCCCTTTATTTCATTATCATCTTGATTCTCAAGAGAGTCATCCTCTAAGAACCATATTCTCAAAGATGAGATCTTTTAAGAATCTCAAGGTCATAAAGTAGGTATCCAATACCATCCTTTATTTTCCTAATGAAGTAGCACTCTCTGGTGCTAGATTCCAACTTTCTAGCATTGAACCTTTTAAGGATATATTATGTAGTCTCTACCACATATATATACCAAGAAACTAAGAGATAATTATGCTAAGATTAATCATTGATCAAATCATGTCACACATGATCAATTGTATCTCCCTACAACTCTATTGAGTTAAGGTTCATTACGAGGATTGGGATAGGAATGATATCCACATCTCCATAAGGTATTCCTTGAATTCATCTAATAGGTACAAGCTACCTTGATTAGATCAAATTCATTTCATCTTCCTTCAAACCTTGGTTCTAAATCAAAATTGTGAAATCTTTGAACATTTCAAAGGTTTCTTAGTGAAGAGAATAAATCTCATATCACAAATAATCATTAATAGATATCACATATCCATAATGTTTACTATGATACAGATGATTCACATACATCAATATGTATGAGATCCTGAATACCTTGACATTTTACACCTTTCCCAAAGAAGGGTGTATTGGACATTTTACTTTGAATACAATATTCATAAGTATACAGGTTTTAAAATTTTAGGCATTCTAAAGTTTCATCTCTTGATCTCATCAATAGACATATGTCCAAAACATGATGCCAGATCATTGTCAAATGATCTTTATCCTCATATTGATCTTTAAAGGTTTAATTTTCAGTATTAGAAATCTCAATGAACCATTCATTAATTTTCTAATTTAGTAGAGTCCACTAGATGTTAGATTACTATCTGAAATATTTCCATCATAACTCTTTATGATGGGTCTATTCCTGATTTCATGTTTATTTCCAACATTTAGAAATAAACAATGAGTGTATTCTAATATCTAGGTCATAGAGACATTCTCTAAGACTAAGGGCTCTCCCACCGAAATTATGAAGTATATTTATCCGGTGGAAATTGTTGCAACAATTGCATCAATTCCAACAAGGATGACCATTAAACCTTAAGATCAAATTTCTAATATTCTAATACATACAACCAATTGCAAGTGTCATTAGAAGATTGAGATACAATTATTAGACTTTATCTTATCAAATAAGTAAGTTAGTATCAATGATTATATGTAGATTAATCTGATGTACTATCCGATTCCTTCTCTAAGGATTCTAGATATATTTGATAGTCATACTATCAACACATCAACTTATTGCAGTATTGGCATTCATCCAACTCTTTGGATGTCATATGGAAGTCACAGAAGTACAGTCCACTCTTTGACTATACTTCTTACTTGGATACAACCCATGCTTCCACTGCGCTCCCTTTATCTATAAGCAACCATTGCTCATGACCAAGGATCTCTTATGTTAAAATAAAAATTTTCAATATAAGAGTATTTCAACATTTATACAAGCTTCATTCAATTCATACAATATGAAGCATCATGAATGACCAGAGTATAGACAGTAGAATGATGACACTCATCGTATCTACATCCATCTAAACTCTTTAAATATTGGTTCAGGTAGGTACTCAAACAATTTGAATACATCATCTCTTATAGAGCCACCATTCTGCATGATGTAGAGAACCACATCATTCATGATTAAATGTCGAGAGAACATATGTATGCCAGAACATGTTCTTACAATTTTATAAGGATTATTTGACAATTACGATCATTATCGACATGTCACTTTAAAAGTACATTCGATGAGATCAAGACTTATAGAGACATACAAACCCTAGGGTTTTAGTCCTATTGTCTATTTAACTATAATTCCTCATTATTATGAGGAAACTTGCACATTGCAACCACATACATTATGTGACCAATTGCAAGTACAATATCTTGATCATAGGTCCAATCCATGATATTCTACTGGTTATTATTGAGTATAACATTGAGTGGGATTAAAGAAGGATTATCTGAAATAATAAATTTGCATAAACATATGTAAATATATAATTTACTTTGATTTAGGAATTTTTATATCAAAGTTGTCTTGCCATGTCAACAATGAAAGTTCACTCCCTTAATCACTTTCAATGTAAGAGATATACTTACGATTATATCTCAAGCAAGATATGGGATCTCCTTCCTTATCTTTGTTACATCCCATTAATATGATAACCTGTAACTCGGATAAAAAGAAGCGGGAATACATTCTGCCTTGCAAGTCCAACTTGCATCTCCCAGTTCGGTCTTTAACACCCGGGCCCACCACCCCTAAGGTGATGTTGATCTGTCATTAATTGAACCAATCGTCAACAGGAATGCAACTCGCTATGCGCAATCCAGTATCGCC